>OZ004642.1:12034434-12634434 GCA_963924495.1 Nemapogon koenigi
TTTTTCTAGTTCCCGCGAAAACGTTCTGGGCGCGATGATTACGTCACACCTTGGTAACAAATAAAATTAGGGTCACAGATTAGATAAAATAACAATGAAAACAACTTGTCAGTGGCAGATTGACAGACAGTTATTATAGAACAGTTACTAGTCTGTGGTTATTTATTTGACATTTACATTTACCGTTTGTGGTCACGTGACCGGAAGTATGATTTAAAGCTTTTTCATTTAGATATTAAAAAAATATATTTATTAAACAAATAAATAAACATTATTTTTAGTGATTATACGTTATAAACCATATAAAAATATTATTAAATAACCCTATGTTGGTATTTTTTTGGTCGCGATAAAAGTATATACCCGAATATTATAATGTGTTTATTTGTGTGTTTAGGTGATCAGTCCAAAGGAGTATCCCAACCGTGAACACTTTGACGCGGCCGTGAGTGAACAGCTGGAGGCTCATAAGATTGACATCGTGTGTCTAGCTGGGTATATGCGGATACTGTCGGAGCAGTTTGTGCAAAAGTAAGTTTAAAATAATTGCCTTTAAAAAAAAGTGTACCGACTTCAAAAATTATGCACTTAGTCACTATAAAAAAACCCAAATCGCTTCAAATGTGTCTATAAAATTTGAAGAGTTCTCGATTTCTCCAGGATCCCTTCGACCACCTGGGAAGTATATATACTCTTTCAAACAAAAAAAAAATTCGGTCCAGGCGTCTTCAAGTAATCGGGGAACATACATAAAAAAACAAAAGATTCCGACGAAATGAGAACCTCCTCCTTCTTTTGAAGTTCGGTTAATAAAGGCGAATGTAGAACGTGACAGAACGCACATCATCTGTCACACGTCACAAACAGTTTACGTTCCGATATTGCCATAGTACCTACTGCAGGTTTAAAAAAGATTTTGTTTTTTGTGACTGGTTTGTGAGTATAGTTTTACGTTTCGATATTGCCATAGTATTGCAGATATAGAACAATATTTCGTTTGTAATTTATCCTTCTCACATTTATTAAAAAAAAAAGTAATGACATGGAAAATACACCACTTTAATTGTTTTATATCTTCCAGGAACTGTTCCAAAAAGGGTTTGCTATTCTTCTTCGTCACGCACGTAGCCTATTGCTACTTTTTAACCCAAGAAAATGGAATTTTAAACAATAATTTAATATATCACCAGATGGAAGGGCCGCCTCCTCAATATCCATCCGTCGTTGTTGCCGCGTCACCCTGGCCTTCACGCCCAGAAACAATGTCTGCAGGCTGGCGACCGAGAAAGCGGCTGTACGGTGCACTTTGTTGACGTAAGTAAACTGATAGACATGACAAGAGCTGTCATTTTTGATATATGAATTTATACGAGCTGACACTTTTGATATATTAGTTTATAAGAGCTGACACGTTCTATATTATTATTATATATTTTAGTTTGCTGTACATTAGCACTCTTAGGGGCCCAATGGGAGACAAGTCTCTCTCATTTAGATTATAATATTTTTTGATGCTACTTAACGAGTGGCCAACTCCTTTGAAGTATTGAGTTCGAAAAGTCTTTTAGCATCTACGAAAGAGAGCTGGAAAGTGGCATAGGCTACTTTTTATCTCGGAAAACATCTTATGGGAATTTTATAAAGTTCCACAGGCGTAGCCGTGGCACAAAGCTATAATATTAATATCAATTACTAAGTAACTATTATTATTTTAGGAGGGTATGGACACAGGAGCGATAATTCTACAAGAGCGCGTGCCCGTACTACGCGACGACAATGCTGAGTCGCTCAGTGAGAGGATCCTGCAGGGGGAGCACCGCGCCTACCCGCGCGCTCTGCGGCTCCTGGCCACCGGTCGTGTGCGGTTGACCAACCAGAATACTATCATGTGGTACTCTTAACTTGATTGGGATTGGGGATCGTTGCACCGTGTTTTTTGATATATAAGATATTAATTTTAGATTATACCCATAGATGTAGTATGCTGGCGCTCTGCTAGATTGGCAATGACGCGATTAGAACGAGACCAAAAAATTCATATATCAGTGTGCGTGACAAATGTGTAACTCTGTGGATTTTTCATCTTAGATGACTTTCCAGGCACTGCATTAACCATATTAATCACGTCTGTTAAACACTAAATTATACTTTAAAACACTATCGTACGCTTACAGGTTCTGTTCTGTGGGTCTAATATATAATTTTATGCGTGATACAAAATAGCAATAAGCATGTATGTAGCTAAGACATTTTTAATTGTCCAGTTGATCGCGTGGTGCGCTAACGTCTGTGACAACCAGTTGTTAGTTAGGTGAAACCATATTGATAACAATTCGTTGCAGTTGCTAGTTATGTTAATATGTAAATATGGTGCAACTAGAAATGAAGGTGCAATCCTAATGTTATATAGTTACTTCCATCCATTATAAAGGGACCAAAATGTTTTTTGAAATCAAGAAGAATTAGCAGATATGATATTTTTTATACTTAGTGATTTTTATATACAATAAATTTAATAGTGCCATTTTATCTTGAATAATTTGAAAATTTATATATAAAGAATTTATATGTTAAGTTTAGCTAACTTTCATATAGTATATCAACTATCTTAAGGAATAGACAATTTTATGTGCATGTTTTTTATATTGTTAACAAACTTTATCTACATATATACATGTTGATTTATTTTTAAGTATTTCTTCTCAAATAAATGATTTAGGTAAATTTGTCGTGTTTTTTCATAAACTTAAGAATTACGCTGTAAGCCGCCATTGGGGCGTAGTATGCGGGACGAATGGTATGAATTGAGAACAAAGACTATGATTATAATCCGTTTGTATACTTTGTATTTAGAATATTTTGGCGTTATATTTGTGGCATAATAATAAATGCGTCATAAAAATTTAACCCAAAAATCATAAAAAAACATATGTCGATCCGTTGCTCTGGACCGGATCCGGTGCTGACGTGAAAAGCCAAACAAACACTTCCGCATTTATAATACAGGGTGGGCCAAGAATTCGTTAACATTTCAAAAAATCGTATGAAAAACCATATGAAATATTTTAAAAATTGTTTATTTACGAGAAAACTAATTAGTTGGATTTTTTTTATTATATCTAAATGACCACCGTTTCGACTTTTGCACTCTTCTAAACGAGTACCGAAATTTTCGAATACTCGTCGGCAAAGAGACCGCGAGATAGCCGAAATCTCTTCGCTGATTTTTTCTTTTAGTTGACGTAGTGTATTTGGTTTATGGATGTAGACACGACTCTTTAAATAACCCCATAAAACTCACGGACACTGACTTAAGTCGTGTAAATCGTCTCACAGTAATGAGCGAACTGTGTGTTTAAATAAAATTGTTTCACACAATAAGCGCGCTGCGGCCCCGTGAAGCGATCCATTGCGACTATATTTCCCAGAAACGAGCTAGTGGCAAGACCAGGACCGCGCCGACCCCTCCACAGCGCCTGTGTGCGAAGCCTATGAAGCTCCCCTTTTTTTCACGAATCTTAATGTTTCAACTTATTTTTGTTTATTATGTTTTGTTGTTTAATAGGCATTTGTTGCGCCTATTATACCTACTTACTTATCGATACTCCACTACAAAGAAATATGTTGTTGTGTAAGTGCAACAAAAATAATTTAGATAGCGGCGCCCCTATTGTCTTGGCGCCTGTGTGCGCCGCACACTTCGCACATAGGGGCGGCGCGGCCCTGGGCAAGACCCCTCCGCGCGGGGGTCTTGTGTTTGCGTGGGGTGTTAGATTTAAATGTTAACGAATTCTTGGCCCACCCTGTATTTATTATTAGTATAGATTTAGGCTGGCGTCAAGTAGACCATTTTATAGGTGTAGTTTTGGTAACGGGATCTCATTGTTAGTACAAACTTTATTATTTTGTACAAATCCTAACTCAATGTTATTTTTTTATTTTTTTACTAGGCCAAATAAAAAGCAGAAAATGCAAACAACTAGGTATTTATTAACAACTGAATCTATCACAGATTATTTTTTTCTAATTATACTATCAAACTAAAATAGGGTTCAGTACCCAAAGGTGTCAACAGAACCCCTATTACTAAGGCTACTATCACAGGGCTGTATCTTTTGAACTGTAATAGGGAGACAATTGAAATTTTCACAGAGTATGTATTACTATGGCCGCTTTAACAACAAATAAAAAATGTAAAATATAGTTAATAATTAAAGGGGGTCCCCATACAAGAAACGTGTTTTTTTTGGCGTTTTTTGCTCGATCTTAATAATGGCAGTACATAAGAACCGAGTCCGACTCGCACTTGACCGGTTTTTATCAGTCATTTCCCTTTTTTATTATCATTAGAATTAAACTTAGTGAGCTCTGTAAAAAAGTCCGCAAAAACCCTAAATATCAAAGTAATTGTGTCTTCATGTGACGAAACATCCTTAGGAACATAGCTCTTTTCTACAACCCCTTGTTTTGGGGCATCAGAGCAAAACTTGCCATTTTTCAAAATATCGTCGCATATCTCTTCAAAATCCACATGAAACTTCTGTTTATTTATAAGTGGTACAATAATATTATAAGTGTTTATTCTATTATTTATTAATTTAGCACTTTCTTTGTATTGATTGTGTATGTTCTGCCATTTTATATAGTCGTCTTCTGATAGAGGATATTTTCCTAAGTGTATCCTTGCATTTTTAATAATTTTCTTGAGAGAATCAATTTCTTCATCAATATCTTTGTTCATCGTTATCCATTCTGGTGTAAAACCATTGTTAATTAGTACCTGCAATAACAATGCGTTATTAGTGATCTCGACTAACGACTAATCGGCCCCAAAATGACCGACTATAAAAGTGGCCGAAAAACTAAATTATTTGACAATTTAAGATTGTTTAAAATTCTACGTCATGTCATGGCGATCGACGCACGCGTTCCGTCGTGACATGATGGGGAATCCGGTTTAATCCCGCCGGCGCTGTGATTAGTCTTGTGATAGTTGTGATTAATAAGATATATCACAGTCGGCGGGATTCTTAGATACCGATTACGATAAAGGCTGTAATACTTGACATTGGCAAATCATCAATTAACATTGGTGGATCTGTGAGAAGATTGTTTAAGAGTGGTTGATTTACTACTTCCTACCATTTATTTCCCATTACCTATACCATCATTAGTGCCTTAATTAGGCACAACTGTTTTATGTGTAAACAAAATCTTTAAAGTGAAATATCCTATGAAAATTAATTCAATTTACATAGTCTCTTTCTAAACAATGATGGAGCCATATCCAAAGAATACAAAGAGACAATACAAGAGACACCACTTATTCCCAGTTGTCCATATTTTTCTTTAACTTTACTAGTAAAGTACTTATATGTTATTTTATAGAAGAAGTGCGGACGCTGGCTTTACATGCCCTCCAAAGTAAGAGAAGATGATTAAAGCTTTCTGGTCCATGATTAAAGGAAATTGGTGCTAAGTATTTTTGGCATGTGCAAGATTTGAACCCAGGAGCCCCTATTGACAAATAACAACACCCACCTCATTCAACTTATGTGTTGTAAAATCCACATAAGGATTCCTGTTCTGATCCCTCAAAGGTTTTCCAGAGCCTGTCAAGTTCTTAAACTCTCCTTTAGATATGGACTCTTGTATCAAATCTTCTACCAATCTATCAAAACCATACTTGGTCTTAATATCATGTTTTTTGCTATCCTCTTTCTTCAATAGAGTGTTGCCTAAAGCCATTGCTTTTGATAATCTGTGTTCCATGACATTATGAGCCGCTCTTTCGGCTCTTGCTTGAGCCCATTGTTTCATTCTTTGGGATGGAGTGCCGTGACCTACTCCATCAAAGCTTAAGTACTGTCTATGTTGCGGAGCTGTGTGCTGTAACATTTGACAAAAATATAACCCACACATCATCACAGCCTTTATACCTTTCAGTGTTGCCAGATACACCATTATAGTAACAGTGTCCACTTGTTGCCAGTTGGACTTAAATGTGTCACTTCTTTAACAGAAGTCAGTTTTTGTTATTTTTAAAAGTGGCTTTACTGAATTAACTAAATATGAAAATTTTTACATCACCTGCTTGTCAAGTAAATTAATTTATGGATAGATAGATTGATAATCATAATTAAAATGGATGGCATAGGCCCATAACTGGCCACTGGTTAGGTATAGCCTAACAAACACCTTTGGCTAAAAGAGGGAGACTTGGTTTTACTGCTTGATAAAGCACCACAAATGAATAATCTGCATTCGCCAGAAGTGATTGTACTGATAGTGACTTCAATGATCCTACACTATAATATATTCAAATGAATTATTTTGGAAATGAACTTCACTGGCCACTCTCGTTAAGTAGAGTAATAAAATTACATCAGCTGAACTGGGAAGAGTCTTAACTGAGTACACTGGGGCTGATATGAGCGTTCAAATTTTTAGGTTTCTGAATATTTCTCACCTTAATGTCATGAACAACTTTTTCAATTTCTTCTAAACTATTTTTAACCTTATTATGGCTACTTAGCACTCGAAAGGCATTTTCTATAATACAAAATTTATCAATATTGGCTTCAGGAGAATTAGAGTCTGGATGGTACCTCTTAGCAAGCTTTATGAATGCTTCATGTATTATATCTTGATTCGAGTTAACCGGAACATTTAACTCTTGGTAGTATTTCTGAAAATAAAATTGGAATTATATTAGAACATTTTAGCACAGAATCAGTACTAAATTTTGATTTAAATTGGCTCATAAAATCAGATAGGGCCCGCCACACACTTCACTGACGAAAAATTGCAGAGCGTGTAGATGCCATTATGTAGATTAATGGGGTACAATACAACATTCCCAATTAGGTGGGGTGCTTCTAAAGGTATGATGGTCTTACATATTACAGATACTTACTGAAAGTTCTGTTTCATTAGTGGCAGTTGCAAAAGTCTTGTACTGAACAACATTAAAGTAAACATTTACTGAAGAGTATTTAGAAATTAAAGGGCGCATAGAGGGAGACATAAATATTGTGGTAAATGTTAAGATAGGTAGGTACCTAATTTAAAACTAATACCTGCAATCTATTTAAAATTCTAATATAATTTTGAATACATATTAATAGAAATTAGAGAATAGAAAAAGAAAATGTTGCAGTTTTGTAAGGAAAATATTGACAGTTTTCAGCAATTTCAGCTATGGAAGGAAATTCTCTGAAAACTGAAATTACACTCTGTTCATTATATGATGGGTTGATTGATAAAGTATAAATTAAGAAAATTCTTAATGATATATTATTCCTATGATTACAAAACCAATTTAAATAATTAAATATAAATGTAAATAATCAATATTGAAATAAAAATCTTTCGATTTGTGTTGAGGACTACTGAGGAGTTAAATAACCCGAAAGTTCATTTTTGTAATTTTGTTATCTGTCTGTCTGTCTGGCTGTCACAGACCTATCACAGACACCATCATATGTTGAACAGAGTATAAATATTTTAAAGTTATTATTTTAAAAAATCACTAAAATGAGACTCTGGGTACATATTTTTAAATCTTGAATAGCCTCTTCATGTAAATTAAAGTATTTTTTGACTACTGATGGATGGTAGCTTCTAAATATTTATTTATATTTTTCTAAATCACGAAAAGTAACGAATATATTGTACTTTTTTACTATTCTTATAAAGTAAAAGGAGTGGGATAAATAATTTTATTGCTGGCATCCCCAAGATGACATTTCATAAAGAATGAATCACAGAGCAAATGAATGAAATCAATCAAATTCAAAATCAATGAAAAAAAATCTTTCTTATTTTCGGTCGGTCGTCGACGAAATGTATTTAATTTCTTCGTTTTCTTATTTATAAAATAAAGAATATAAAGATTCACATTTAATAGTTGGTATAATCTTATCATTATTTAGTGACTTACAAAATTACCACTGACCAAAGATTATTAATTTGGTGTTCATAATAAATTATTATAGTTGCTTACAGATTATCTGGATGCATTTAGGAAAGTGTGTGTCGTATTAATTAATTTGTAAGCAATGAGTGTGTCAGTTCGTGAGGTAGAGACTCGCTACCCTTTACATTGGCTAATTTGGAATAATCGCCATGAAGAATTGGGTACAGCATTAAAGGCAGACAATGTAAGTTTTTGATCATTTAATATTTGACTAAGTACCTACTTCTTATCAGTTAGAGAATGTTGTGATAAATGTCATTAGAAGGTCTAATTACTTAGTAAATTTGAACATCCACATCCAAAATTAACTAGATAAAAGCTGTATGAATGAAGCAATATGAAACCTTTATTATTTTAGAAATGTTTTGTGTATTTAATCCTGTCACTTGTGTATTTGGAAACCTCATAAAGCTTTGTTTTACTATATTATATTTATAACCTCAATCCATAGTTTGTAGTAAGTAGGCATAATCTAATTAGTATCTGGCAAATATGTAAAATCTGTCCAGTACAGTTAATGAATTTGGGCAAAGTATGAATGTAGGGAGATCCAGGGAGTTCAGCTTAAACTTTCCAATTGGATTTTTTAGTTCCTTGAGACATATAAATAAAAGAATATATTTAATAAATAATTAATATATTATTTTTGTATGAAAAGAAGTTTTTTTAAGAGTAAGTAATTGGTTAGGTTAGGGTTGTGTCTAAATCACTATTAAGAGCAGAGCGAAGCTAAAATATAGCATATTTCTGGTTTTGAGGTTATGTTTTTCAATATAGATTTTCTTACAAATTATGGGTTGGAGTGGAGGAAACGGGGCACTAAGAAAAATCATGAAAAATATTTTTGCATTTTCGAGCTTTGTCTAAGTCGCTGATCCATATAAAAACGGTTAAAAAATATTCTAAGTCTTTTTTTTCTTAGTGCCCCGTTTCCTCCACTCTGACCAAATTTTGGGTCTTGCCGTCTTCACTAAGGGCTTTGGAGAGCGAGGGGAGGATTAACACAATTTGCGATATATCTATAACTAAATGAGATAGTGATTATTTCTAGATTTTTATTTAAATTATTATCATAAAGACTAGGCGTTTCCGCAGTTTGCCGTCTTTACTAGGATGTTTTAAGAAAATGGTTGAGGCAGAGAGGTCATAAACTTGATTAGAAAACAATTTAATTGGAAAGTTCATCCAAATTTTTGGGTATCATTTGAGGTGGGATATGTCCAGCTCCGCGATTGACTGGCTTTCACCACCTTTTCAAAGTTATGTTTTTCAGTTTCACCATTTTCATATTTCATTTCAATTGATTAAAAAAATAACATGATATTTAAAATTTTCAGTTTTCGGAAGAACAATTAGAAGTAAAAGATCCAAGAGGGAGAACTCCTCTTCTGCTGGCTGTGACTTTGGGTCACATAGAGTCTGTCAAGTTGTTGATTGAAGCTGGTGCTAATGTTAATTGTGAAAAGGATGGATGGACAGGTGAATGTCTATTATAATTATTATAATTAAATTGAACAACTTAAGTATAGACCAATGCAATTTCTCATCAAATTTTCATCATCAAGCTTTTTAAAAATCTTACCTCTGATCTAATTAAAGTATTGGGTGATAAAAAGGCTGATATCTAGGTTAACGTATCAGCTTGGCAATACAAAGAGGGAATGCAGCTTGTGTTTTAGGGATGCTGCTGCAGGACATCAATCTTGAGAGGGTTTTTTTTAAATCTTGAATAGCCTCTTCATGTAAACTAAAATTTTTAGACTACTGATGGATGGTAGCTTCTAAATGTTTATTTATATATTTGTTTTATTAATTGTTGTTGTTTTTGAAATAAATACCTATAAAAAGCGAAAAAAATATTAATCAATTTTCTCAAAATCCAGTGTAATGTATAACTTAAATAGTAATATGATGATGTGTGTTTCTGTTTTATTATTAAGGTAGCGTGGGAAAAAATAGTTAGGACTGAGAAGATAAGACTGAGATGTCCATCAAGCGCCACAATGTGACATTCCACTTAAGATGACTAAATTATTTAATTTGTTAAAATTTTTATTTATATTTCCAGCGGTCCAGGAAGCGACGGCGACAGGAGACCCTGAACTCCTGGCTCTGGTGCTGGTCAACAGGAACTTCAGAAGGCAACAGCTACACTCACAGCAGATACCTGATGTGCTGAACAGACTGAGCTTGGCACCAGACTTTTATGTGGAGATGAAGTGGGAGTTTACTAGTTGGGGTTAGTA
This sequence comes from Nemapogon koenigi, assembly GCA_963924495.1. NCBI lineage: Eukaryota > Metazoa > Arthropoda > Insecta > Lepidoptera > Tineidae > Nemapogon > Nemapogon koenigi. The sequence continues at coordinate 12,044,659 of OZ004642.1, forward strand.
ACAATATATTTTAACCTACCGTTTGTCTGTGGTTTTACCTGCGTGGAAAAAGAACAAAGAAAAGTAATAATAATTCTGGAGTTGTAAAATTTCCGTTACACTTGAGAAAGAAAAGTTTGGTGACTTGCTATATTTAAGCGTTTTATTAAATTATAAACTTTGATTATGGGTTTTATGAAAGAATCAACTATTATGAAAAAAACATGTTTTTCTAATAATGTGTGCTGTGTGCTATAAACATCCTGTGAAACAGGCCCTACTAACTACTAACGTTCTAAACGCGCTGTAAAGTTAGATACTTTTAGCTGTAGATTCTGTTTAAAAAAGTGAAAATGACGCCTGTTTTTGATGAAGTAAATGGATACTTTCCGAACGGCGAACAGACGTAGTGTAATATTAATCCCATCAAAAATATGGAAATGTAAAAAAAATGCCAAGTCTCCCAACGCAGATACTTTTAGCTGTAGATTCTGTTTAAAAAAGTGAAAATGACGCCTGTTTTTGATGAAGTAAATGTATACTTTCCGAACGGCGAACAGACGTAGTGTAATATTAATCCCATCAAAAATATGGAAATGTAAAAAAATGCCAAGTCTCGCAACGCAGTTCTTCCACTGTAATTGTTATCTAATCAATTACCTATCACCATTTATAGTGACATTATTTATTTCTATATTGTAATGAATTGGTAATAATATAAAAGAATAATCTACTATTTAGATTACTAAGTAAATCTATAGGTAGTCCATACCTAATTGGTAGGACGGTGGACTTGAAACCGAAGGTCCCGGGTTCGAATCCTACTCGCTGCCAAAATGCTAAGCACCAATTTTCTTTAAGAATATGTGCTTAAATCGACACCTCGTGCTCCGGATGGCACGTAAAGCCGGCGTCCGGTCACCAACCCGCCTGCCAAGCATGGAGACTATGGAAATTTCTCTCAATGAGCACCACTAAAAATGGTGCACCTAGAGGGAGACCATGATCCAGCAGTGGATCTTAAAAAAGGTTGATGATGATGAAGTAAATCTAAACAGTGCACTTAAAATAAGGTAGTAGTAATTAGTAGAATATGTTGCCGTGCAATTGCCAAGTCATTGCCATGGCTGTGCTCGCTCGACTTGGCGGGATGCACTGCCGTGCCCCCAGATTTGTAATTTATTTTATTTACTCTTATATCGTAAAGTCTCTTTTACAAAATCGAATTAAACTTATGAAAATATCGACACGCGCAAGAAATTGGTTAATTATTTAAAAAAAACCTATTGCATGGTATTAGATAAAGTAGTGTATGAACGGGTACATAACTTGGAATTACTCCTATTATGAACCTGTTTCTACTATTATTTTCCTCAGGTATAGTATGAAGAGCTCGTAAAGTAGTGTTATTCTCAAACCCATATTTTTCCGCTGATGAAGAATCTATATTTTTTTTATTACAGTGCCTCTGGTATCCCGCATGTGTCCGTTCGACACGTACAAGGTGTACAAGAGGGGAGCCAACGTGCGGGTGGACACAACGCTCGTCAGCTTCGACCAGAATAAGTGGCAGCGGGGCAAGCACACCTACATATTCAAGGGACAGGGTCAGTATTGCAACATCACCATATCTATCTATACCAGAGGGTTGGAAAAAAACGTATTTCTTTTAATTTAATTCAATTCACAATTATATAAAATGCATATTAGAATGTGATTTCTTATTGTGGTAACACTGAAATTATTATAAAGGGAATGAAATTACAATGTTACGAATGTTATCTAATCATGGTATCAATCAAAAGATTGAAACTGATTTCGGTAAAATTGGACAAACTATATTACTTAAAATACGACATTATACATAATATATCTCAATTTTGATGCAAATTAAAATATAGTTTTGTTGCATTAAAATTGAGATCTCTAACAGGAGTATAAGGCTACTTTTTATCCAGGAAATCCTTTGGGGTAAATTCTTGTCACATGTAAAAAAAAAACCAGGCGAAGCCGGGGCGGTATTTTATCTCTAAATTAATCTACCAATCTTCTTATTTTATTATGGCTCCATCAATGTTAATCGGTGATTTGCCAATGTCAAGTAGTGTTTATAGCGCGTGCGTTTGTCGCCATCACAGGACGTGGAATCCGTCAAAAATCTTGTATCACTTATTAAAAATGGCATTGCAAAGTTAAACTTCTAACAGTTAAAAAAATTATGAATAAAAAAATGTTACCAAACGGTTTTCGAATTTTGATACCTTTCTAAAAATTTCATGTTGTTCATCAATATTATGTTTTGTACAGGTCGCAACGCCCGCCTAACAGAAGTGGACCACGACAGTGGCACCCAGTGGAGCATGCATCTGGAGGCGGACAGTACGCGGCCGGCCTCGCCCGTGTCCACGCGGCAGGTCAAACAGCGACTGGCGCAACCTATCGCCATCAACTACCTCGACACGGACAAGATATGCTTTGAGAGGTCTGTGTGCTAAGTTCTTCAAACGTCATTCGAAAGAAAATGCTAAGCACCAATTTTATTTAAAAACTAGCTTATTAACTTTTTGTTTTGTTAGGTTATTAGATTCTACAAATTATATTAATTTATTTGTTGCTCAATCACTCCCTAACGGATTTGGATGAAGATTGAAGGTTACATTGTTTATATCCTGGATAAAGCTACATTTTATCCCGGAAAACAGGCTTTTAATTTTTATTTGTTTAGGATGCTATAAAGCGCATACTAAATATTTTATATCAATGTCAATATACATTGCTTTTCTCTATAACCTCGTGAAGGTGCAAGCAAAAAGTCTATATTATTTTCAAAATCCAAGTTGGCAACCCAGCCCCGAAGTGACAAAAATAAATGTTGTCAGTGGTTTAGGCGCGGTGCACCCCTCGAGGACGTGACTTTGACGTGACAGGAGAGGGGACCAATCATGCTTCGCTACATAAAATGTTGAGACGAGTGGTAAATTACGTGTCGATTCCACATCCGGTCATGGCGCCGACCGGACGCGTTTTCGTCATGGCGTGTTGTGTAATCCGGTTTAATCCCGGCCGCGCTGTGATGGTTGTGATTAGTCAGTGATTAATAAGACATATCACAGTCGGCGGGATAGTCTTAGCTACCGATTTATCGGCTTACTATTGCACAAGATTAAACACTGGAGACTGGCAGAAATTGCGACGAAAGTTAGCACTGTTGCCATATATCAAAAAAAGAAGAAGAAATTACGTGTCAGATCACGTGTGACATCTCAAAGATGGTCAAGCTTACGAAGTGACAGACTTGCTCTTAAAAGTAGTTAATAGAATGTTGTTAATATTGTTTTTAACATCACAGAAACAAGAGCGGCGTCTGGGGATGGCGACAAGACAAGACTGAGCCGGTCAACGGGTACGAGTGCAAAGTGTTCAGCGCCAACAACGTCGAGTTGGTGTCCAAAACGCGCGCGGAGCATCTGCCGCGGGGACATCGCTCTAGGTACGGTCTGATGGGGGCGGGGAAGGGGTCTGGTTCTGGTTATCGATCTCGACGTCTTAGCGCCTATTTTGCGTGAGGTGGGAATTTAGTTACTCCTGCCATCCCAGCTACTCCAGGAAGCCGATCAGCCCCTTGATGTTGCTACATGCCTCCCGAAGGGTCCTCGGGGCACCGAGATGAGCAGCCCTGTATTCTGTCAAGCCTACACACTCCAGAAGGATGTGGGTGACCGTTTCTTCAGTCTCCATGCATGCTCTGCATAATGGACTATCTGTAATGCCGATATTAAAAAGGTGTTTATTAAAGGGCCCATGTCCTGTAAAGACTTGTGTCATTGGTCTCAAGTGATTCCTTTTTAGGTTAATAAGTCTTTGTGTTAACCCAGAGTTTAGGGATGGGAGCGCTAGTTTTGATTGTCTACAACTCTCAAGTCGACTCATTCTGCTTCATGTTTTTGGGGAAGGGGACAAACACCGACATTAACATACCCTGAGTCAAACACAGTTCACTTGCTTTGGTTCCACTGCATTATGCATTCTTGTTTGTCACCTATCATCAAATATAATATAAATAATTTCAAATATTTCAGATTATCATCGCCCAAAGTGCCTCTTGCTGGTCTGTTGTCCTTAGCTGAAGACGACACTAGCTCCGTTGCCACAGTAAGTTTTAATTGAAACCAAAATTCTGCAATAATTTTGAAATCTAGTATAGCACGCCACAGGAGAAATTTCTTACTTCGTAATATTGACCTCAGTGATGAGCTAAGATTTTATCGATGGTCGAGTTACAGAATTGTGTGGCGTTGACAGTTGGAATGATTACCATTACGTTATGTAGTACAGGGTACGGTAATGACCGTATATCCTTCTAATCCGTGACACTTAACTTCGACTATAGTAAATTAAAGGAGATCCCTACATTTGGGCCATTTTTTTTTATGTTCGCGAACAGAACCGATAATACCCACAGTTGTTAGATATAAGATATAGAACTAAAAAATCGTGGTCCAGTATTTTTAGCTTTTGAATTAATAGTTTTCAGATTTTGATTTTGAACACATATTTCAACATTATTTGTTGCTGGCAATAATTATTTACCTGTCACTTTCAACTTGACTGACATTGTTTGACTGATTGTTTTGTTTACCTTTTTTAGTAGGTTGTTTTATTAATTATATTTTATTGAATAACATAAGAAATAACGAGAGAAATAACAAAAACCGACAAAAACACAAGCTAGCTAGCGAACTGACAGTCTGACTGACTGACTGAACTGGCTGACGACGGCTGACTTAAGTAGATACGTTCCGAAGCGTAAACATTTTATATTAGTGTTACTAGTATTTAAAACATTATAAGTAAGAATACGTGTAAAATACGGCCGCTAAAAATATAATATTAATTTATTTTGGTTAGCCCATTTGTAACCTTTATTAATATATATATCTCATGTCGGCACTCGGTTGGTACAAGACATTGCCCGACACTAGCCCAACTATATATGGGAATATGTTGATCTCCTTTAATGACTAATTCAAACACAACTCGATTGCAACAAATGTGTCGCAACAAAAACTGAGGATTTTAGTAGGTATTTGAAATTAAAATTCACAGCTAAGAGTAACATTAAGTACACACACACCTTCACGGTGTTAATACCTCGCGGTGTGGCCAGAGACCAGTAACGTGTCCACTTGCAGGCAGTTGTCCACGTTTCACGGAACAGGTTGCAAGCCTTTTGCTGCACTTAATGAACCTAAATGTGTCACTTCATTAAAAGACGCAGCACGAGGATCGATTAAAGCACATGTGATTAAAGAAAATTGGTGCTCAGCATTGTGTACTTTAAACACTCACTCATACCGATAGATGTTGCCGGATACTTTGATCCAGTTTAGTAGGCATTTATACAGAAAAGCGTATCCTCGCTTTTTATATACTATTTTCTCGCCATTTTAGGAGGAGGAGGAGACCCTGATCACTAATGATGAGCAGCCCGCGCAGCTGGAACCGGTCACGTGGCAGGAGTACTTCTCTGACGAGCCGCTCGGAGAGAGGGACATCGGTCGACAGAAGGAGATCACCGCTAAAGTGCAGAAGTTCAAAGCTACCTTGTGGCTCTGTGAGGACTACCCGCTGGAGGTATTGTTGGGAATATTCTTGATCTTATACCTACGGGGACCACTGGTACATAATGTACATTATTTTTCAGCTCCAGGAACAGATAATGCCCATACTGGATCTGATGGCAACCTTATCGTCACCTCACTTCGCCAAGCTGAAGGATTTCATACACATGCAGCTGCCCTCTGGATTTCCTGTCAAAATAGGTGCGTCAACAATATCAATATCGTTTAGAAAATGGCTGCTCAAATAATTACTCTACACCTGTTTCCCATAATATGGGTGGAGAGGACAGGGTCATCACTTCTCTTGTGTCAACTTTACGTAAATTATTATTTAATTGGGCCAAGAGATTTTCTGAGACGAGAAATCTGTCTGCTCTTTATATAATATAGATTATAAATGCAATCAGTTAGATTGTTAGAATCACGCCTAATCAGCGTCACTGTCCGCCTCGTAAAGAGAAAACAGGGGCAAAATAATCCTTTATCTCCCATATTTCCTGTTCAATAAAATCAATTAAAAAAATAACGGCTATTTCAATTAGATATATTGATTAAGTAACTATATGCTAAATTACAGTGACACAGGTGGATTATTTACAGAGAAATAGGGAATAGTTTATCCCCATACAAATTATGGATATAGATTCTCTTAAACTTTTTTTTTATATAGAATATAAAATGTTACAGAGATCCCCTTATTCCACGTGATGAATGCCCGCATCACGTTCGGCAACATATTCGGCACCGAGACGGCCGTCCCCAACATCGAGTGTATCACGGAGGGCGCCCGGCTCTCGTGTGTGGTGGACGACGCGTGCTTCACGGTGCCGCCTCATTACCGCGATCTGGCGCAGGAGAGGCATCCCTCGGTGGATGATGAGGAGGAACTGCTGCAGTACGCTATACAGCAGAGTCTTATGGAGGCTGGCACTCATAATGATCAGGTGAGGTTTTTTTTATAGAGAAGACGACATGTTATCTTGCCACCGCTTGGTCTTAAGGCAATGAACTCAGTTTTACGTTCGACTTATTTTGTCCATATCTCTTTAGGATGGTGTGAGCGAGATGGACTGCTATTAAAATCGATAAGATAACCAAGGATAAGATAAGATAATTAAATTATATTAAAGAAAATATACGAAAATTGGCAGAATAAAACCAAAATTTTGAAAATATATTAAATATAGGGCCTTCTTATAGTTAACCCTCAGCACGCGAGTCGTGCTCGCAACTTGTGCAATTATTATTTTTAGTTTCTGTTAAATCTGAGGGTTGTAATAAAACACGTCCGTTCATATCAAGGTATATTCACAGAAAAGGATATACCAATAATTTACTTTTCACATTGTGGGTTTGTGGTGTGGTTCAGTGACTGGAATCTTGGAAAAGGAACCAAGTTTCACCCAAATCCGTTCACCCATTTAAATTTAGTTATCTTATATATTTACAGGTGGATGTTTGGGAAGCGTTGCGAGGTGCGCGGCCTACCACTCCGCGCGACAATGCACATGAACTCGCGGACGACTTATTATCCCACGAGGAAACACAGTTGCAAAGGTAAGTACTGAGCGGTAAAAAAAGAAACCACGTCTGCCATGTCTCAGTTATTTTTTCTGTTAGCAACCTCGCTTACAAAACCGCTGTAATTTTTAAGAGAATATAAAAAAGTAATCTATACTTATATTTTATAAAAAGGTAAAGTTTGTGAGTTTGGAAGTAATCTCTCCAACTTCTGAACCGGTACTGAAAAATCTTTGGTGTGAAACGAGGTGCTAAAATTCAGCCATTACATTCATCAACTGTTTTTCAGGCGTCGAAGATGGTAGACTTAGCTGATTTAGTTTGAACTGTGTGTCTTTGCTAGTTTGCCATTTAGTATTTTTTTGTCATTGGTATAATAAAATATTATTTACAATTTTATTGTTAACGAAAGTAAACTTGCCACTCTATAGAAATGCATGAAGCATAGCGTGACGGAGCACCGGTATGAACAAGAAACTTATAGCAACCAAGGTATACAAATATATCAAGTCACGTCTCTTAAGTGTGCACCGCGTCAAAGTGTGATATTGTATTTTATAGTGAATAATATTTTGTCCCTTAATATGATTTCTTCATAAGATCACCTGTTGTTTTCCCCTGATGGCGCTGGCTTCGCGGTGACGTAAGTGTCTGAATGTATTGTGATTAATGTCTCTGGTAGCATAGTTTTCCCGCTTCCACACGTAGACAGCTAGTGTAGTGTAACATCCGTCGCAGGGCAATCGAGGCGTCGCTCGGTCAGCTGTCAGTGACTGACAACACACAGCCCGTAGCAGATCAGTCGCCCGAGGACCCGTATCAGCGGGCGCTGAGATTGTCCGCGCTCGAGCAACACACGCGACAGGAACAGATGCTGGACGAGCAGCGGCAACTCGACGAGGCGTTGAGGCTCTCGCTGCTGGACCAGTAGTTGGCGCCAGTGGTGAGTTCATTATTGGTTTTTACGTTCGTACAAGAAGCCGGCTCTTCAACTATTAAAAAAATATCCGAAAATAGTTAAATCGCGGCGAGACGTTTGACGGGAGTGGAATTTCGCGTATTTTTTGACACATACATGGCGTAATCTGGTTTGATCTGTATTCAGAGTTTAACCCCAAACTAGAAAGCCCTGTTTTATGGAACGAGAACACAAACAGTACCAGTGGCGGCGCCAGCCTTCAGCGACGTCGGCGACCGCCGACGGCCTCGCGCCTGTGGGGGCCTCGCAAAAAAGTTAAAAAAAGAGTTCATTATTGGTTTTTACGTTCGTACAAGAAGCCGGCTCTTCAACTATTAAAAAAATATCCGAAAATAGTTAAATCGCGGCGAGACGTTTGACGGGAGTGGAATTTCGCGTATTTTTTGACACATACATGGCGTAATCTGGTTTGATCTGTATTCAGAGTTTAACCCCAAACTAGAAAGCCCTGTTTTATGGAACGAGAACACAAACAGTACCAGTGGCGGCGCCAGCCTTCAGCGACGTCGGCGACCGCCGACGGCCTCGCGCCTGTGGGGGCCTCGCAAAAAAGTTAAAAAAAATAGCACTCTTCTGCTTTCTTTCACAGACAACAACATAATAATTATCTTACCGTAAGAGAAGACTCCTCTTAGTGGTAAAAAGTCATTGACCATTTTGACTTGGGAGTCATAAGAAGAAAAGAAGGAATTTTTTGCTATAAAAAAAGGACGATTCACAAACTTTTGCCTATTTTAAGAGATGAAATAGATCTATTTATCGTGTTTGTTCTGAATGGGAAATGAAAGAGGCCTCGCAAAGCTGATGTCGCCGACGTCTACATTTGGTCTAGCGCCGCCACTGAACAGTACCTATGCCATATATTTGTCCATTGCAATTTTTGTTCGATCACGAGTTTCTTGCGTTGTCTTAGCACCATCGTGTCGAGAACTTTTATATGGAAATTGACTGTATGCTGTAGAAAATCTACGCATGAAACTCGTCTGGTTGCTACACTAAAGCGATTAGCTTCACAAATAACATCGGGTAAAAGATGGTCTTCATGGTCTTGCGCTGGGTACCCTGGGACTGGGACCGATATCACGGTTTCGAGAGCTGTAAAGCAAACCGTGAAGGAAAAAAAACAAGATATGACCGGTCGCTACAAAAAATGTATTTGCTGCGGATACAGTAGGTTTACTACGAGCCGTTTGATGCGATCTGTATTATGATGTAATTGTAGATAATTTATGTTATTTTTTGCAGATCTGTTCCAAATGGCTACATATGTCCATCCTCAAAAGACTTATATAGAGAATATAGTATAATGTTAATAATTTATATGAAATTATAACCAAATGTAAGTAAAGAAATTGACTGCTATATATTTGTATATAAAGTATTGTATTAATGGCTGCTTGATGTGTTGTGTTTTGTATGCAGGGAAGTTTAATATTAATTTAACAATAATATGTTTTTTATAAAATTTTACAATTGCTAATTATTTTATTTAAAATTTATTTTTACAAATTAAGCTAACTTCCTTAAATATGCATGATTCATGGAAAATATTATAGGGCTAAGGACAAATTTGGAAAAAGTCACTTATTTACAGTGTTCGAAAAAAATCATATATTGATAATAAATAAAATAAAAAATATAATGATGCAGGAGAATTAGATAAATAACCAATTCCTAATAATGTTGAACCCAAAATCTCCAGGTTGCTAGTCTATCACGTCGGAATATAGTTTAGTTTACGCAGATTTGTCCTTAGTACGTATTGATAATTATAAGAGTATACAGGTGATCCATTGAGATGGAGAAATATGCAACTATTAGATATTTGGTCTAAGGAACCAGCTCGTCAATTTTAAGGGAAAACTGCATTCAAAAATTTTCAATTAACTTGCACACAACTCTGGAATCGAAAACTCAGGATTAAATTCACGTAAATAAATCATAAATGTAATATAAGACAATAATTTATTGTTCATAACACTTTTTATTTGAATAAATATCATATTTGACTTTTGAATACAGAATTTTAAGTTTTACTCTAAGATTTTCCTTTAAAAATATTAATGGATCACTCTGTATACAAGTCAAAATAAATGGAATTAATAGTGAATCTGTTGACACCAATGTAAGTATTTTACAATACAATATAATATATTTTTTCAAATGTTTCAGATGTAGCATTTTTTCATACTTATGAACATGATACAAATTTTGTAATGTAATGTAATAAAACTGTTATACCTAAGCTTAACCGCAAGCAAACATTATTTGTTTTGGAACAGTACATATAAAATCGTAGCCTTAATGAGCGAAAGAAACGCTACCAGAAATAATCATAAGTGTAGACAACAATTTATATATTCTGGAATATTAAGGACTGTTGCTCTCAGTCATCTTGTATCTGTCAAAAATATGGCAAATCTCAGTTAATCCTGGAAAGGTGAGTTTATTTATACAACATTTCCTTACCACACAGTTGATAGTTATTATTTTAAATTGGATTGAGCCATATTTTTATTATTTCGGGTTTTAATAGTTTTCTAAACGATCAACTGTGTTGTATAAATAACCTTTCCAGGATTAACTGAGATTTGCCACATTTTTGACAGTTATAAATGTAGACTGTATACATGAATTATGCTGTGATTATGTTTTCTAAAGTAATTGCATTGTAACAAGATTGGTCAACTTAAATTTTTGGAAAACTGAAATTATGTAAATGAAAACATAAATTGTATTTTTTTATTATTATACAATTAATGACTACAACCTTCATCGGAGAATGCCAGAGTTTCCGAAAAACTAATCTTAAATCCATATAGTATTTCTCGTGTTTTGATACCATATATTTTAATATAGACCCCAAGGTTGTTTATTTTATAATTAATTAATCAATCTTATCCTTGACCTCTTAGTTAAAGTAATTAACTTGAAAGGCTTTAAATATTTTATAGACAATTGAATATTGTAAAGTTAAGTACAACCCACTTAATTTTTTCGCATATCCCATCGTTTATAGTTGTCTGAGACGAGATTAGCTCCTTTCTGTTATGGTTCCTACAAAGTCGTATTAAACAGGTTTTACTGTATTTTTTTGTTGAGTTACCAATCTTGAGCTCATATGTACTTAGCTAATAATAAAGTATAATGTTAATTTATTTTTAAATAAATTATAAATATATTATATGACATTGAATTTTATTTTATAACTAGCCATGTGTATGGTTGCTGCTCCGCTCCTTTGGGTCGTAGCGTGATGTTATATAGCCAATAACCTTTATCAATAAACGGGCTAAATAACGCATTTCTTTTTTCAAATCGGACTGGTTAGTTTCTGAGATGAGCGCGATCAAACACCAACACCATAACAGTTTTCCTGGCACTTCACATTTTCTTCACGGTTTGCCTTGCAGCTCCCGAAATCGTGTTACGGTTCCAGGGTACCCAGCTGAAGACCCAAGTCTCCCGATAGTATTTGTGAGGCTACACCTAACGATCAGTGGCTAGTTCTGTTGAGATATATTTAGACGGAAAAGCCTCTAAGTGTGGTTTGTCGGATTATGTACATATGTTTTAAGATAATTAAAAAAAACCCATTGGTACGAGTACATGGCCGGGATCCGGGATCGAACCCGGGGTCTGCCTAGTTAATACCAGACGTCTTAACCACTCGGCCACCGATTGTTTTTAAATTTTTACTAAGAGCAGTAAGATCTACCGTCTGGGCATGGCGGTTGGCGGTGTAGAAAGAGAAATATATAATTACCCGTAGTGACAAAACAGGACAAAAAGTGGCGTCGCAGATACCGGTCCTTTTTGTCTTCCTTTATCTCTATGGGAGTGGGACTTTATCTCTTTCTAACTGAGATTTTGCCTACATACTTGAGATTCTTTCTACACCGTCATGCTCGCACGGCTGGTATTCTGAAGAAGACCAGGGGGGTAACTCTATGTTTTCAATCCTAATCCTAAAATCCTGAGTTTAATTTTGTTGCGATGGCGTCAGTAGCGACAAATTTATTGAAATTGTATTGTATTTAAATAAGTTGTCTCATATGCTAATCGAATTTAAAATTATAATTAAAAGGAGCCGACAGCCTTATTGGTAGAGAGTTAAGTATTGAAACCGGGAGTTAAAAAAATGAATATGTGCTTTAATCGACTCTTCGTGCTACGGAGGGTATGTCCGCACTTCTTCTAAAAATAACAGATATTTACGTCACATATAGGTCCATTAAGGGGAGGAACGAATAATTTTGGTTGATTCCTGAACTGAAATTCCCGAATTTTACCATACAATTTGGACATCGAAAACTAGAAAATTTTGAAATCAACTCTTCAAAAACATCTTTTTAGTCATACGACCATACTCTGAAGAGATTTACGTTTAAATTTTATACGAATCTGTAGGTAATTTCAGTACCTAGTATTGATTAAGAAGATTTTCCCCTGCATGTGATCGTTTTTTAATAAATTATTTATTACTTCTTCTCACTTCTGCAGCAAGAACGGACAAAGTCGTTGTCTTGCATGACGTGATCGTTCCGCTCGAACCACTCATGCGCCCGAACCATGAGTTTAGGGCGTGGCTTACGATTAGAAATTTCTGAGTCGTTCCTAAGTGCAGCAACAAGGCCAACAGGCTTGTCACCTGTTTTGTTCAATATGGGCAACTGGCGTCAAGTAGACACTGTTACTACTGTCTCTGGTCACACCGCAAGCTATAAAATCCGTGAAGGTTGTTGTTGTCACCGGGAGCATATAAAATATATAATTGGCTTTTTCTATTGAATTCCTAACTATAGGTAATTCAGTAGAATATACACGTGTTTACCTTGGCCTTATCAAGGATACATTTACCTTGTAGGAAAAGTAAAGAGACCATGACCTGAGAATTACCTACGTTACTTGTCAATGTCGTTACTTGTCAATGTCGTTACCTACCAGAGGTAGGTTACTACCAATAAAGAAATACATGCGAACTATTCAATTTGGCCGGTTTATATGCGAGATGGAGTGACGACATCGTGAAGAGAGAGGGTAAAGCGTGGAGGAGAACTGCGGAGGATAGGGAGAAGTGGCGCAATGCTGAGAAGGCCTACGTACAGCAGGCTGAAGAAGAAGAATAAAAAGATATGGAGTAAGTGGTTTCAGTTAAATTGGCTGGATTTTTGATATGCTGTATACCTTGACGACCCTGTAAATAACCAAAAGTGATTAGCCCGAGTGGGAAAATGTAGGTAGGTATATAGAGAAGAAACTCATTAACAAGTTAAACTTTTCTTATTGTTTTATTTATTTAATTAAAACAAAGAAAAGGGATTTAGACATGGATTTTTCGAGCGAGGAGGAAATATCCCATACTTAGTGACGTCAGTAACTTGTCAAATTCCGAGTGGGTAGAGCTGCTTACTATACCCACAATACCCGCCCTGCTAGTCGGAGTTTGTGGGTTCAGTGAAATGTCTGATTTTTGATATGCTATAAAACTAAAACACCTGATTACAAGTTTAATCATATAATATAATATCAACATAATAAAATGACTGACCAATTTGATTCTAACAAGAATGTTAACAAGTCTCACATTAAACTCAATGTAAATAACCACTTGTGATTGTGTCCATATACACAAATCTGCCAATTGAACTAAAACCACTTACTCCATACAAAAATTGTTTCTATATTGAAAAATGGCTTTCGTCTACTAAGTCCATGAAAAATATTGTAACCACCTGTGTACAAACTATCTTCTGGTGAGTGGTGCTTACTTTAGAACTTTGTATACCAATACAATGTTCAGGTCTCACGAGGGAAATAGATTTGTCCAGGCCCAGGGTACCCGTGCTGAAGACGTGTTTCTTTTTTTAGATGGCGAATAACGAGTAGACCTTTATTATATCAAACTTCTATATTACCTACCCAAAATAAATCTACTTGATTCCGAAGTCGACCACTGTTATTACGATCTTAAAAAGCAGGCCTAAATCAGGACTAACTTGTTATTTTAGTACATACCTAATTTCTAAATGTAATTGTAAGGTACCTAGCTAGAGGATTACAAAATAATAAACACACATCTATCTATGTATTTAAAATGTATTTTTTGTTACTTATATACAAATTACAACATTCACTAGTTTAGATATATTTACATTATGTAATAGTACACTTTAGAAGCGTCATTTTCATTTATCAAGTCAATAAATTACTTCCAGAAAACTTTTGGAATACTCAATGCACATAGCGGACCTTCTACGCAATACTATTTATCAACAATATTTTTATTCTGTTAATTTCGAACACACGTTATTTCATGTAGAAGTAAGATTTACTACTTTGAAATGCAGGCGATTTGTATAATCCTTGGTATAGTCCAGTCAAATAGGGATTTTTATATAAAGGGAGATTATGATAATAATTTCTCCATCCTTGATACAGTTCAGTTGATAAAGAAGACTATCAAAAACCACCTTTTTATGCAACTAACAATTCATTAACAACCAGTTGCGTAAAGAAAATTTGGTCGCAAATTGCAAACACAGCCCAACTGTTGTATTTTAATTGCTCGCAAGTAAATGTCATTTCTAGTATATGAATATATAAAAGTGTGAATGTCATTAAAAACTGGCGTAGGTTGTAATTCGGTCGCAGTTGCTAGTAACGTGATAAGACTGCCGGCGAAGGGCCGTTGGTCAAGATCAAAAATATGGTAATACTCAGTTAATCCTGGAAAGTTGAGTTTATACAACATTTCCATTCCACACAGTTGAAAATTATTATTTTAAATCGGATTAAGACATATTTTCATTATTAGAGTTTTAAATAGCCATAGTTTTCAAAAGGCAAAAGCAATGCTCGTTTTGAAAACTATGGCTATTTAGAACCCAAAATAATTAAAATATAGCTCAATCAAATTTAAAATAATACCTAACTATCAACAGTGTAGGATGGAAATATTGTATAAATTAACTCGCTTTCCAGGATTAACTGAGATTTGTGATATTTTTGACAGCTACAAGATGACCTTGACCAACGGTCCTTAATAGGCAAGCAAATGCAACTAAAATATTGGGTAAATGAACATGATTGACAAAATGTCGCTGTCGAGTAAGTACCTATTGAACTAATTGTGCATTGCTACTGTTGCATAATTAATGTTATAACACGAGCGTAACGTTTTATAATCATTAGGTACAATACGGAATTAACGACGAGAGAAATATATTAATACCAAAATTGCGTAGAAGGTCTAACATACCAACAACCACTACACAGGGATCCAGACTAATAAATTATCATTATTTGATATTACAAAATTATATAGGTAGTGGCATACATGAAAAGTAATACGAACGTATCCAATCTATAGATGTTTTATAATTTAGGTAAAATATCTACCGACTATGGATTCGGCCGACTAACGACTAACCGGCCCCAAAATGACCGACTAATGGCCGACTATTTGGTCGATAGATCCCCTTAACAAGTACTGACTAATTAAAAATTTGAGATTATTTAAAAATAGTTGATTTGCTATTTTAATAAAAAAAGTAGAATATACAGTACGTAGCTACATATTTACTGGATTTAATATGTTTTTTAATTATAAAAGTGGCCGAATAGTCGGTAGATCCCTAATGAGTACTAAATATAATCTTGAAATGCAATTTTCTAGCACTGTGCTTCTCCTAATCTCAACTTATAACTTGCTCAAAGTACCCAACGAAACTATCACAATACCAGCACAATATGCACAGCTTTAATATAGGGAACAAATAGCATAATAATTTATTAGCATAAAATAACAATTTAAAAATAATTCTAAAGTAAAATAAATCACAATTTAATGTCTTACATAAGTGCTGGATCCCCGTAATAAACCCAACAATAACCGTACCAACTTATCAAGCTACGTTCGATAAAAACTTCCAAAGAAACTAACAAGAATATTAAAATCATCGTAAACTTAAAAATGAACTCAATAAATAATAATATAATACAAAATAGATTCTCACTACGACGCGTCTAACACAGAATATATAGACCGATTAAACTTGAATACGATTTTAGTGTAGCTAGGTACTTATAGTTGCTAGTGCGTTTCACCAAAGGTCCAATTTTCAGGTCCAGTGCAAGTAAGAAAAAATCGTTCAAAATTTCAAATTCAACAGATAAAATATCCAGTATTCCAACATTTTACACTCTACAAACCTCACCCCCCGCAACATTTTCCGATTCAGCAATCTTACCAGATACTTCTATTTAGTTTTAATGTAAATTATCCCAATTGCGCTGTACTATTATGGAATGTTCACAAATTAAATCAAATTATCAAAAGGGAACCCATTCGTGAAACGCACTACTTGGAGGGTAGTTTGATAATTATTTATAAAGTTAAATGTCAGTGTTGCCAGAGTGCCTCTACTAGGTCATTTGCGTTAAAGTAATCGCTATTTAACCGTATTCTAATTTTAATCAGTTAATGCGGATAATCCTCGTCGGATTGGCCTGTATAGTTGAGGCGACACACAAGGCCTTCCTGATATTTTAATTACTTAAAGAATCATTAATATCTATAATAACTTTCTAAAGTTTACTTCTAAAATGTAAATGATTTTTTTAAATATTAATTACTATAAGAGAGCATGATATCAAGATAATATTATATGAGTAGGTATATACTGTACAAAGAACAAAATGTAGTTGTATTAATGTATAAGTTCAGTAACGCCTTGCATGTGTGCGCCCCTAAATGCATCGTAATTATAACTTAACATTTCTAACTCCACTAGGTATAATACAGTTCGTAATAATTAAAGATTGCACAGAAGTTTATACCCGCACGGTATCTGCCACTGCGTCACCACTATCACTTATTCGCCTCAATTCGTACATTTCTTACGGTTGGTAACACTTATGAAGACATAAAAACAATAGACAAACCTACACCTCTCTCTTTTATACTTTGCATTACTTCATAACGCCTTCTCGCTCTGGAGTGTTTATTCTATTAGTTTCTTTGTCTACATTACGGTTACAAATAATGACAGTGTTGCCATTTATACATGATTTTAAGTAATGACATTACAACAAATTGCCAACCGTAATATTATAATGTAAAGTGCAACAAGTATATAAATTGTAATTTTTTTGTATAATTTGATGTAAAATATATTCCATAAGTAGCCAATTAACATCCCAGTATCCAAAGGAGCACACACTTCGGACGGATCATAATGCACACTCTTGGGCCAAAGGACATTTTTAATACTTAACAAAACTACTAAAATAACAGCGAGGTATATTCGTAATTTAAATAATATTTACTTGTAATTTTGCCAAAACAAATAATACAATAAAAAAATCTTGCACATTACATTAAATATCATATGTCATTACGTTCTTATAAAATAGTTGACTATTCAAATTACACTTACTTATGCAAAACTTCAAGACGTTGATCATCTTTCCATATATGGCTTCACCTTAACCACTAATAGTATCAGACCTAAACTGATAATTATAATTATAAATTCGATGTGAAAATATCAAACCTGACTGGATGTACATAAATACCTTTGCCTCATAACTAGTGTTGCCATATCGAAGTTTTATTTTATATCCCCGAAAAATGGGTAAGTGTACATTTGAGTAGACAACTATTTAAGGCGGGTGCGGGTGGCGGGGGTGCGCGGGAGGCAGGGTCCCGCGCGGGGCCCTCGGTCAGTCCCCTGTCGCTGTCACCTTATTCCATTTCCAGAGTTGACTGAAACAAAGAAAATTATTTTGTTAATTTTGATGATTATGGTAGAGGTAGACAAATGTATGTATATATTTTTTAATTAAATTGTGATAACAACAGAAACGCAAGGTAATGCCGATTATTTAAAGTGAGGGAACGTCTATTTGCCTCTCTTTCGCTCTTCATAATGGTATAATGGCAGGTGAGCAAGAGGCAAATACAGTTTCAATATAATTTTAAAGTACCCGAATAATTTTAAGTTATTTAACATGACATGTGAATTCATGTGATTAACATTTGCCTTTCGCTCACCTCCATAATGTCATTTTTATAAGTATTTGATTGCTCCTTGGTTCAACATAATTATTTCCTATGAAGTTATAGTAAGATAACCACTTCTGATGAAGAAAAAAAACCGCATTCAAAACCAAAATGTGCTTTCCGAAAGCAAATCACTATAAAAAAATACCCAAAAATCGCTTCAAGTGTGCCTATAAAATTTGTAGAGTTCTTGATTTCTCCAGGATCCCATCCTCAGATCTTGACATGACAATGGGACCATCTGGAAATTATACCCTTTCAAACAAAAAAATAATTCCAAATCGGTCCAGGCGTCTTCAAGTAATCGGGGAACATACATAAAAAAAACATAAAAGACTCCGACGAACTGTAAACTTCCTCCTTTTTTTGAAGTTAGGTTAAAAAGGAAATATGAGGACGATATTAGTGAATCTTTCCCCTTATAATCTAAGTTGTTTAAATTTTCTACGAGTGTGTTTGCTGCCTGGGGGTAACTCTTGACGTTTTCAACCCTAATACTAAAATTCCCCAGTTTAATTTCGTTTTAATGGCGACAGTATACAATTTTATTGTAATTGAATTGTATTTAAATAAGTTGCCATATGGTACTCGATTAAAATAAAATTGACAATTTCAATTTGAAAATAGCTACGTACCTAGTAAAAATTTCGTGATCAGCACTTTGAAAAGAGGGGGACTACAACACACATTCACGGCCTTTACAGCTCGCGGTGTAGCTAGATACACCGGTAACAATGTCCACTTGTGGCTGCAAGATTCACTAATATCGTTCTCATAGGTATTTCTTTAATTAAAAAAAAAGCAGGAAGTTTAAATTCGTCGGAATCTTTTATGTATGTTCCCCGATTACTTGAAGACGCCTGGACCGATTTGGTTTTTTTTTTGTTTGAAAGGGTATCATTTCCAGGTGGTCCCATGGTCATCAGGTCAGGATGTGATGATGGGAACCTAGAAAAATCAAGAACTCTACAAATTTATCAATTTTTATTTATATATTAGTTGTGCGAACAACGACCAGTCTAGACCTAAAAACGTTTTAAGATAGTATTTCTTTGTACAGTGATGTCTGGCTTTATTGTTCGTGTACAACGGTTCTTGAAGATCGCAACCAGATAAGGTAACTTGGATAACTTAGAAATGGTGTCTGTAGCATGCTAAATATACGGTAAATTAATAATGTTAATCGTTACTTTGTAGGTAGAAAGGCAATTTACAGTCGCCAGAAAAAATCAATATGATTTAGGCAAATAATGGAATCTAATAAATAATACATGCGGACAATACATTCGCCCACGAATTCGTCCCACGCTGTCTCACTCGAGGTGTCAAGTCTAGGTTTTCAGGCGCCATTTTTCTTCTAAAACAACAGATTTAATAGGTACCATCACGCTATGATCACTTCATATTATAAATCAAACTCTCCACCACGTCATCGCGTCTGTGCATTTTGACACAAAAACGACTAAACGGATTCTGTTTCGGTTTTTACGATTAGATAGGTTGTATCACGGGGAAGGTTTACGAGGAAAACCTTAGCGTGTTTTCATGGCGTATGCTGTTTAATACGTTATAGATATAACAAAATAATGTAAGAAATGATTGTGTCGAATAAAATAGTCTGCTAAAAAGTCCGCGGTAGCATATCTATCTCTAATGTATAAGTACTTACAAGCGTTATTGTGTACATATTGAAATTATTGTAAATCCATATTGTACCCGTGCGAAGCCATGGGCGGGTCCCTTTATATAAATAACTAAAACCACAGTATAAAGACAACACAGTGGGACGAGGCTCTTGAAATTGTATACTTAGTTCCAAGGCGATGATTCTTGATAGCAATCTTGCATCAAATTTATCTAGGAATAATTTACAATCGCAATATACCTTGTCCAAGAATCCAACTCAAGGCCTTCTAGTCAGTATTCATATTAATATTTTAAATGCGAAAATAACTCTGTCTGTCTGTCTGTCTGTTACAGTTAAGTTGAACCCTTGGAAGGAACCCTAATTTTTTTTTAAATTAAGGATCCTAAGGGTGTATGTGCTCCACGGGCGAAGCTTTTGGCGAAAGCTAGGTTGATTGTAGTTATTTTACGAGCAGAATGCTGTAAATTCGCGTCTGCGATTGCAATTAAAATGTGCTATAGAGTAAATTTAATCGTAGCTATTTTGAGTTATGTGTCGTTGGCAAATAAAAACTAGAAAATATATAAAAGTTATTTTTAATTTCCGCAAAGGATTCTGTGTCTTTATTTTGATGTTGTAATTCATAGAGTTGGTAAAGTATATATGAGACGAGAATAAATAGTTTTATGTGCTTATATTATGTGCAACAGAAAATGTAAAGTGTATTTCTTTTGACGTGTCTTATTTTGTAAACAAACTTTGTATGTACTTTTAACATAAGTTGTCATTTAAAATTCTTAAAAGATGATATATTAACATATTTACATAATAATTAACATTCTTAAGTTATAATTTTTTAGTATTTAATTTATTTTATATAAAAATTAAACGAAATGAAGTGTCTGTCTGTGATAACGAAACTGGAATATTATAATTATTTATCATGGCTGCTGTCTGTCCAGAATAGCCTCTGAAACTGCTCAATGGATTCTGATAACTTTCAGGGATCAAAGTGGATATTTGGACTTTTTGTTTCAGGATTGGGGAAAGTTATGATACAATATTAGTCTATATAGATTATTACGATATACCTAATATATTTAAAAGCCTATACCTATACATTATAGTGCCATCAACCATTGATTATGCCAGTAATAATACAGTAGCAGTTAGTAGCGAGTAAAAAGGTCAAGCAGATTCTATGTAAAGTTTTCATTAAAATTTAATATACCGACATACAGATTTGCGAGCGTAGGTCAGTGGACCGCAACTTGAGTTCAATTCCCTAACACTTGGTTTAGTTTACACGCGTCGGTGAACACAATAGTTCAATATTCAACACATAGCAGGAACTTTCAGGGTTGTCAGAAATTAGCCAGATTTCATGACTGTGTTAGGTAAATAAAATCACTTGAACTGAACTAAATAAACACACATTCACGCTCTTTATACCTGATCAGAGACACTAGTAAAAGTGTTCATATTAAACAGAACAACTTGCACAATAAATATATTATGGGTTCTCCCAACCGAAAAGCTGATATTTACAGGTTACAATATTTTTGTAAAGTTCGTATAATAGCGTTACGGAATGAGGTCCCATTGATCGCGTGCAAAGTAAAATTGGTACAATAGAAACAATCGTGACTTGAATATGTAATGAATGCAGGTCAGGTTGAGCGCACACATCATCACTACAAAAGTCTGTATGTTTGTCTGTACGTCTGTCTGTCTGTGACTTTGTCACGCAAAAACTACTGAACGGATTTTGTTGTGGTTTTCATTATTAGATAGGTTAATTCACGAGGAAGGTTTACGGGCAATAAACATGGACCTATCATGTTTAGGAGCTGAGCACTAACAGTATAAGTGAATCAAGTCGAAGAAAAAGTTAGCCCTAGCGAGTTTCATGGCGTATGCTGTCTAATCCGTCAGAGATATAACAAAATGATGTAGTAAAGAATTGTGAATGGTCTACAAAAAAGTCCGCGGTAGCATACCTATATCTATCTGGCGACCGTTGGTATGGGACACAACATTCGCTTCGTCTCACCTTCCATGCACATCAATTGAGGCTGCCGTTTGGCGTTTGGGGTGGAAATAAAATAAAAAGTTTGGTAGAGGTATCCCACGATCAAAGAGCTGGCTCATATTTGGTCCAAAGAATAAGTATCGCCATCCAACGTGGCAGCGCAGCCAGCCATGGACACTCTCCCAGGTGGCAGATATGTCTAATTATATTGTTTGTAGAATTCTAGTTATGATCAATGAAGTCCAATATTCATAAAAATATTCATAAATTATTATTATATCAAAATTTTTCCCGTGAATCAATCTATCTAATCGTGAAATAAAATCCGTTCAATGGTAACGGAAAAATTTGCGGACAAACGCGGCGGGGAACTTGTTTTATATAATACTATATTATGTAGTGATTAAGCGTATGCTCTCATAACACAATGTTCACATTTTTTAATGCCTAGAAATTCTTTGATAAGCGCACCGAGCTAACTACAGTTTACGCAATGCAATCTCGATTTGGCTAAACGAGCGGAAAGATTTATGAAATTGATATTATATTGATATGTTTATTATATATGCTGTGACATTTTGTTTACGCACGTAGCTAATAATGTTGAAATTGTATAATATTGAAATAAAATATCCGGAACGATGTCATTAGAGAAGAATGCGGAGTGAAAGATGATATTGTGACTTATATGAAGAAAAGTAGTTTACGCTGATTTGAACACATGTAAGAAAGGTATGATGAATATAAAAGAAGCGAAAGAGGTATGTCAGGATCGTAATAAATGGCATTCGATTGTCTCTGCTTACCCTCTTGGGGTGAAAGGCGTAATGATAGTTAGATAGATAGATAAATAGATATTGGAATTCTTTAGGCAGGTTAGAGAAAAATATTCGTTACGCGTAAGATGTTCTTTCTAAATAATACAGATGGCGCTCCCATTAACAATAAATTCATATTTATTTATTATTAGCTTTCCGCCCCGGCTTCGCCTGTGTATATTTTCGAACAACATACCTACAATATAGCCTATAGCATGTGGTAGATTCCTATTCGTGACAGAATTTTCAGAATTACCTTATTATTATAATATTAGTAGACTTAGTTCAAACTGTTTGGTTACGTAGTCCACTATTTGAAGATTTTTTCCGTAGCAACGATAGAATCCTGCCTGGCAAGTATATATTAAATTTTCCCAATACTGTGTGGTGTACCTCCAATTACCATTTGAACTAAATCCGTTCAGACTTCACAACGTTATAAGAACAAACATTTTAAGCGCATGCTTGTTGCGTACCACGCGTTACGTATCTATATAAAATCTGAAAAAAAAAAGTAGACATAATTACTGGTGCCTCTGGCCAGACTGCAAGGTATAAAGACCGTGTAGATATGTGCTGTATATAATCTGGACTTTGTTACTATAGTTAAAATACTATTTTACTAAAACCTACTAAAACTACTAAACTACATATTATGTAAAATCTAGACTTTATTACATGGTTGTCTTATAGAATGATTTATTTGACATTGGTGTGAAATGCCACACGACACCAACCTTTCAAATTTGATCATAAAATTAATACCAACTTTAATGTACGATTACGATGGTCTAGAAATATCTGTTATCTTTATCGCATATTGAATACTATTTGTTTGAAATAATATGATTTGTAACTGAAATATAGAATAAAAGAATGCAACTGTTTGAATGCATGTGGAAATCTAAATACAATTGTATTTTTTATCCTATATTATCTTTCATTCCCTATTATTAAACTAACTTTCAGGGCAATTTTTCCAATTTTTCTTTCCTTAAAAACCTTATTCAGATTATTACGAACATTTTGTTTTAAATTAGTGCTCTGAAGAATAAAGGCAGTGCAGATGTGTAGGTGTGACTCTACCTACTTAGGAGAATATTTTGAAAGTTAGTCCTACTATCCCACTAATATTATTTATAAACGCGAAAGTTTGTATGGATGCAATGTATGTAGGTATGTTTGTTACTCAACACACCAGAACGGCTGAACGGATCTGGATGAAATTTGGCACAGAGATAGATTATATATAGTCTGGAACAGTACATAGGCTACTATTTATAAAAATGTATGGTTCCCGTGGGATAGATTTGTTTTTGTTTTTCACGGGATCGACATGATTTTTTGCATAGTGGTAGTTTAGGGGTCAGAAAATGACATACTTATACTACTTTTTATACCGTAAAAGCGGGCGGGGGAGGGGCAAATTACAGCCACGGGATTATTTCTTTTTGGATCTATTTCCACGCGGGTGAAACCGCGGACAAAAGCTTGTACCTAGTTTATATTTCGATAATAATAGATTAGTAAATATGTAAATGTAAGCGGGGACAAATTATTTGCAATAACGGACGTCAATTAAATGCAATTGGCAGTTGACCCCAAGGCCAACAATTTGTTTTCATGTACGGTCTCTGATCAACAATCGCTATTATGTAACTAAAATATTTTCCGCAACTTTGTAATTATTTAATGTGCTCAGAACAACTAAATATTTTCAAATTACTTTACTACAGACAGAAGTTTTTGAACTTTTAACAATCCTATCTAAAAAAATGATTTTACATGATCCGTTTCCATACAAACGGAGAAAACATTTCACTACCCATAAACTAATATTATAAAGAGGTAGAGTTAGTAAGTGGATGTAGGTGGTAATCTCTCAAACTACTAAACCGACTCTAAAAAATATTTCACGAATAGAAAACTACAATATTCCCAGGCTAAAGGTATTTTATTTTGTTCGAAAATATACACGGGCGAAGCCGGGGGCGAAAAGCTAGTCCTTAACAAACTTATATCAACTCAACAAAATATATTATCTACCACATCACATAAGAAACCATTTTGTAACTCATTGCGTTTCTTTGATTTTTTTTCTTCACAAATACCATCGGCTAAACGAGGGAGACTTGGTCTTCAGCTGGGTACCCTAGAACCGAAACACGGTTTCGGGAGCTGTACAGTCTCCCTCGTTTAGCCGATGGTATTTGTGAGGCTATACCTAACTAGTGGCTAGTGCTGTTGAGGTATATTTAGATGGAAAAGCCTAGTGTGGTTTGTCGGATAAGTTTTTAATTAAAGATGATACATGGCCGGGATCCGGGATTGAACCCTGTCTGCCTAGTCAATACCAGACGTTTTAACCACTCAGCCACCGACGCACTATTTAACATATTTAGTTACCTTCTATTAGCAAATGATCTTTAAAATATATTCCCTTCAAAGATTGCATAACAACATCATTTAAAAAAATGTAAATCATATGCAAAATAAAATATGTTAATATTTTTAGTCGACCGGGATTTGAAAGGGTCATGTAAGTAGACATACATATGTAATATATACAGCAAGTAAGCACCTAACAACTTTTTCATTACAATTTTTGCTTCTCCGTTGAACATAAAAGCTCGCCGAGTTTTTCCTTACTTTTTCAATGGAATATAAAATGTTCCCCCAACTTTCGAAAGAGTTGATGCATGTACAGATCACTTGGAAATTCCAGAATATTTTAAATTTAAAACAGTAAGCTTTTATATCAGAATCCGAAAAAAATCGTCAAACTGAGGCTAAAAATAGTACACTAAAGTAGAGTACTTACCCTGTTGTTGTATTTTTGATAAAAGACAAGAAAAAAATGGCATAGGTTATGGGGACTGCCGACAGAAAGGAAAACTTAAAATATGAATAAGAGTCTCTCAGCAATTGGAAGCCAGTACATTCTCGGGCCGGGCAATCCATGGTCGTACGTCACATATAAATGCATCTGTTGCGGAACGAAGAATTGCCGGCTAGAAATGCGCAGCCAAAAATGCCCGACCGCCTTAGTCGTGGAATACGTGGAAGCCAGTACACGAATTCCTGCCCGAACATTCTCGGGCCCGTCAGTCTATGGTGCCAAAAACATGTCGCGAATTAATAAAATTTCCCCCTAACAAAAATTTCTCAACGCGCCTAAAGAAGTTTTTATTTATAAATGAATAAAAACATAGAAATAGGTGTTAAATTATCCTATATCCCAAAAATGGTAAAATCGTGGCGAGAAATATGACTTAATGCGTGCAGAAAATAGCGTATTTTTTGGCCACATGTCGCTTTTATACTACTCAGTGTGCATGCGTATTCTGGTTTGTTCTGTATTCTGAGCATAGATTTAGGATGATAGTCTATGATTTTGAGGGTTTATATTGTTTACTCAGTCATGGCTGATCGGATTTGGTTCAGGACAGAAAACTGCTTATTTATTGGATACTTAGGGAGGTGAACCAAATGTGACGTCAGTGAATTGGCCCAATGATGAGCTTTTCCTAAATTCATAAACAAAATTAAATATCTCATGTTTTAATTGGAATTAATATTATTCAAAATCAGCTTAACTAAATATTTGGGTTCTTGGCAAAATCTTACTTCTGTCAAAAATATGGCAAATCTCAATTAATCCTAGAAAAATGAGTATATTTATACATTTTCAACTCGTTGTTTAATATATTCATTTTTCTAGGATTAATTGAGATTTGCCATATTTTTGACAGATTTAAGATGGCCGACATCCGGCCCTTAAATAAATATAGGAAAATGTGAAGGAAACGTTCGATGTTATACTTTTTTTTAACACGCTTCACCTGAACTATGTATGTAAACAAATCTTGGAAGTCGAATTTAACTAACTTCTAATTGTCGTACCGATTTGAAACTTTGCAAATGTATATAATACCGATTACAATTTAATAATTTGGTACCATCGAGCTGATCTGATCATGGAGCCAGGATGTGGATAGTGGAACTCTAGTAAACCCCTCAAGTTTGGGCTCAATTGATTTGTGCAAGTATATTTTTTATTTAAATAAACTTTTTTGTCCATTATTTTCCTTTTAAGATTTCCATGAAACGTACCGCCTCTTCAGTATTTTTACGGCCTCTTTCCTATAAATCAGTGTTTGTTTAAAAAGGTTCCATGAAAAACAACATTTTCTTAGAACTTTCTACTACTTAGGAACCTGGTGGGCGGAGATCACGTTGCTATGTAGGTACCGCCTAAATAAATAGTATAAAATAAATACTTACAAGACATTATTTTAATATTTACACGGCATCTTTAGGAGACACCAGTAACAGTGTTCACTTTTTGCTAGTTGACAATTTTAAACAGAACGGATGGTAGCATATTATTATATTTGACGTGACATCTTTTGTGTCGACCGAAAGGCCAAAAACGTTTATGTCCGTACAAGCCACGGAATGTACGGGCCGAGGCGTTCCAACCTTCCAACCCTACAATGTGTGAGAAAATTCTGTGAACTTCTTTGCCTGGCCCAGCAAATTTGGTCGGCATTCTGGTGTTGGACAATCTCGGACCGTGCATTCATTGGCTGGTCCTGTACTGACATAAACGTTTTTGGCCTTTCGGTCGACACGAAAGATGTCACCGGTCGATTTTGGCATTGGATAAGTGAAACCTAAAAAAAAGGATTACTTTTTCGCATTTAAAAAAAAAATCATTACTAAAGGCGCCCACTGATTGGATCAATCCCCGGCCGGTCGCCGGCCGGTCCACCGAAATCCACCACAGACTCATCCAATTCTAGTACGCGCGGCCCACCATCAGTTTCAAATCGTTATCTGTGGTTGATTTCGATGACCGGAGCGATCTGTCACACACACACATCCATACCCATTACACATATACCTGATAGTTTGACACTTTGTTTAATCGAATGATATGTGTCTGTGTGAGTGTGTGAATTGTATGCGATCTAGATCGTATGATTTTCATCGCCAATGTGGGGCCTTATTCAATCTCGATCATAAGACGGCCGGAACGAAAATTTTCGGTGCGATGCCGGACCAGTCTGTGGGCTACTTTAGCAAAGTCGGGGCGATATTCTATAGGAAGTTCTTCTAACAAGACACGTGAACTCGTGACTTATACCGAAATCTAAATTTGAACCTTCCGCGAGAGATACAAAGGTATCTCTAATTGTACAGCCATTGGGGTGAGACAGGGTGGCGGGTGGAGGCTCAGGGTAGAACTTTGTCCCCCCTGACCCCCCTGACCTACTGTGGTAGTGTGCGTGCCTAAATACGTCGTAAAGTATCCTCTGTTATGACAGCTCACATCTTTGTACGCGTGAGGGTTACACACTAGAGATTTTGCCTGACTTTGACCGACATATTACGTAATAGGTACTTTTACGTTTCTTCTTCCCTGGGATCCCAAGGGAAACATTCGTTTCATTAAAAGTAGAAAAATATACATTGTTTTTACGGTTAGATAGATTGATTTAAGAAAAATTGAGGTTATTACTTAGGAGTTGATCATTAACGGTATTTTGCCCGCGACTTCGTCCGCGTTGAATTAGAAACATTGACAATATGACATAATTTGTGTTGTAGAAAGTTGAAAAAAAAACATTTTCGCGTGCGTCGGTGGCCGAGTGGTGACGCAGACCCCGGGTTCGTCATGTACCAATGGGTTTTTTAATTAAAAACTTACGTACATAATCCGACAAACCACACTTAGAGGCTTTTCCATCTAAATATTAGTTTTAGTTTAGAAGTTTGACAGAACTGGCCACTCGTTAGGTATATGGGTATAGCCTCACAAATACCATCGGCTAAACGAGGGAGACTTGGTCTTCCGTTGGGTACCCTGGAACCGTAACACGTTTTGGGTGCTGTAAGGCAAAAAAAATATTTCTTTTACCATTTTTCATACCCTCTTTTACCCCCTCAGAGGATGAATTTCTAATAATTCCGTCTTGGGGATAAAGATCGAGCGTCTAAGGAATAAAATTTATCGAACTATAATAATATAATAAAGAGGTAAAGTTCTCAAACTACTGAGCCAATTTTAGAAATTACTACTCGAATAGAAAGCTACGACATCCCTGAGTGACATAGGCTATATTTTATTTTGATCGAACATGGATATAATGTCAAAAATCATAGATTTTTTTACCTAGGTAGTAGATAAAGCAGGTTTGAAAACTTGTCGCACACAATGTCATATTATTTTAATAGGATTATTAAAAAAACATGTGTTGAACATTGTATGAACGACCTTTAAACAAGGTTACCTAAAATCTATACCTAAATACCTATTTACGTGAGCTAGAATTTTCCTAATGAATTAGTAATTTAACAGCACAGTGAAATATTTTGTTATTCTAGATATATATCATTTATAAATAATGGATGTAGAGGTAAAACTAAGGTTTTGGGTTTAAAACAAAATATAATACCATAATGTGGATGGATATATAATTGCTGCAATAATTAATAAGTATTTTGAAATACTTCGCAGCGTTAGTTCATGGCTTACGGGAAAATATTAATATAAAAAAAAGAGTGCGTCAAGGGACACCCGGTAGACGTGAAACATCAAAATTAGTACCTATATATTTTGTTAGACGAAGAAATACACGATCAGACGCACGCAGCGTAGGCTAACGCGTTAACCCCTCTACCTGCACACAGCCCTAGGCGCAGACGGCGTAGGCCAAAACCAAGCGTCTCCTGAATTTTGAGACGTCTTGGTTTTACCCTAGTCTAACACATCAATAATGAAACAGCTAGGTAGGTAAGTACCTAGATATTTTGAAAATAGCATCAGAAGGTTTAAATTATGGCTGTAAATTGATCACATCACAAAAATGATGATATACCTACCCTAGCTGGAGACGAGCAACTATCGTCTACCACTCACAATGTAATCCGTCAGTATATACCCTGTTTACACACCTCCCTACTCAGACAGACTGATATTTGCTAGCACCCGGGAGCATATAAGCAAAATCTACCAAAGGAATGACTTTTATCAGATACTAGCTGTGCCTTGCGGTTGAGGCGTCTCTCAGTAGTCATACTAGAATGCCCTACTAGTATGACCAATGATAATAGCTATTATTGATAGTCATACTTTTAGGTAATATGTCATAACGATTAATTTTCCTTCCTCCTGTATATCATACCTACAATCGTAAACAGAGCATCCAACCTACAATGCAATACCTACTTGGTATACGTGTCTACCTAAATAGACAAATAAAACGAATATAAGAAATACGAAAGCGGATGTGACGAATACGGACTCATAATGCTGCGCGATAGACGGACACTTCTCGACATGATGTTCCACGATGTTATGAGCGGCCGCGTCGACACTCCGCACCTGCTGGCCGAGCTCCGCTTTAGCACTCCCGCGCGACGCACTCGACCATAGACTATACACTATAAAGAAGGAACTATAGTGCACTCCACACACGGTTTTGTTCCAGTGCCGCCAGCATCGATCTAGATACACCCAAAACACACTATTGACTCGCTGCGTTAGAACCTACAACAAATCCTTCGGCGAGCTGGACTTTTGTAATGATTCCAGATTCCAGACAAGTTGTAAAACAAACAATTATTCATAATTTCTCACAGATACACACTCACGCACCACATTACACACACACACAGCCATCCCAGCATAATTCATTTCTTTTCAGTACTTATTTATTTTTTAATTAAAGTGGGTACTTACCTTCTTTTTTATTGTTTATGTCTGTTTATTGTATGTATGTTATGTGGTCTAAATAGGACATTTATAATTGGCTTTCTTTGGGTAATATTGTAACAAAATTCCATTTATACAATGTGCTGTTAATTTCCTAAATATAGAAAAAAAAAGTGTTTGACATTTCCTTTGTTTAATCATAAATATTGTCATCATTTTAAAAATATTTGATTACAATGGACGACGCGGAGGTTAGGTTAGGTTAGGTTTAGAATATATACATACTTAAAAAAACCGGTCTGATTCGTTTGTGATCGTTTATCCATATTGTTATGTCAAATTCCTATCTACAGCATGTTGTCGAAACGTAGTATGACTATCAATAATAGCTATTCTCATTGGTCATACAGTGCGGTTGCACCCGCGTTAATAGTTACTGCTACGCTCCTTTGGGTCGTAGCGTGATGTTATATAGCCTATAACTTTCCTCAATAATTGGGCTATCAAATGCAAAAATATTTTTTCAAATCCAAGTGGTAGTTCCAGAGATAAGCGCGTTCAAACAAACAAACGCGTCAGTTTTATTATTAGTTAAATAACAGCTGTCAAAACAATTTATTTTCAGGTATTTTGATCAACTTTCATGTTGACTAATCGTAGATCAACACTTGATCATGTAAGTATAATTTTGACTATTTTAGCCGATGGTATTTGTGAGGCTATACCTAACGAGTGGCCAGTTCTGTTGAGGTCATACGGTCCGCCGAAATCGACCACAGACTTGTTGAATTCTTGTAATGTGCGGTTCGCCATTCGTTTTCAAATCGTTGTATTTGTGGTTGATTTCGATGGCCGGAACGATCTGTCACGCACACACGGATGTTTGACACTTTGTTTAATCGAATCTTGTGTGTCTGTGTGAGTGAGTAAATTACATGTGATCTAAATCGTATGATTTACAGTATGCGCCACGGATCTAAAAGGTTCGGAAGTTAGCCACAAACAGCGTCGCAGTTGGATATTTTTGGAGTTTGTAGCTTTTTCAATCGACTGTACCTGCGCAAGACCTCTTTCGCATCTAACTTCCGAGCTGTTCCAAGCCTTTTAGATCCGTGGCGCTTACTGTACATCGCTAATGTTCTGTCTCGCCTG
Organism: Nemapogon koenigi; assembly: GCA_963924495.1. Classification (NCBI taxonomy): domain Eukaryota; kingdom Metazoa; phylum Arthropoda; class Insecta; order Lepidoptera; family Tineidae; genus Nemapogon; species Nemapogon koenigi. The sequence goes on from OZ004642.1 coordinate 12,076,174, forward strand.
TGTTCAATCTCGATCATACGGCGGCCAGACCCAAAAATTTCGCTGAGATACCGGACCAGTGCGTGGGCTACTTTAGTGTGGTTTGTCGGATTATGTACATAAGTTTTTCATTATAAAAAAAACCAATTGCCGGGATTGAACTTACGTTGAACAAATCAGACATCGCTTTTAAAACTCAGTTGGTAGATTTTGCTTATATGCTGCCCGGGAGTTTTCCCCCGGGATCGATCCAGGGGGCATTAATCCCCCTTTCCCCACTTTGTGGGGAAAAGGGAGGGGTAGGGCATCACAGGGCACACTTCCAGAACATCTGGTCGCTGATCATTTGTGGCAATTGTATTGGACTTTTGTTTTATAACTATGTCTCAACTTTATTGAGTCTTGCGTTTGACGTTGCGATGTTTTGTGGTTTGTTGGGATTTTTTTGTTTATTTTTACTGTGTTTTATTGTAGTAGGTAGGTATATAATATATTATTTATTTATTAAAGATATCACGCTTTCATCATTTCAAACTTTTAGTTGGTACTAATTCAGTGTAATTTCATTAGGTATTAAGTTTTATATAAATAACTACTGAGTGAAAATCCTTCAGGTCGATAAGTAGTGCCAAAAATGCCCAGCACCAATTTTCTTTAAGAATTCTTTATGCTAAAACTCGGAAAAGTACCTACTTTATTCTATGGGAATTTTGTATGAAGTCAAGGGGATGAAAGTTAATATGGGCTCCACGGGCGAAGCGCATAACGAAATGAATATAATTTTTACTTTTTATTTATATAGAATTATAGATATTCTATTCTATACGGACCCAAAGTAAAATAGTTGTGGCCTATGGGACCCTAGAAACAAAGAGCCAGGAGAGTTTCCACGAGCCATTAGCTTTTAATGTTCGCAATTATAGTTATGTAGCGTGTTTTATTTAGGTCATAAATATAACATTTGGCTCGAATATACTTTATATGCCTTACGTCAATATGACGCCTTGTCTCGCCGCACTAACATTATATACTTAGCTATGCCTTGTGGTTGCACCCCCCCCCCCCCCCCCGTTAATGGTTACTGCTCCGTTTAAGGTGCCCACTCATTCGGTCCACCGAAATCGACCACAGACTCGTCCAATTCTTGTATGTGCGGTCCACCATCCGTTTTCAAATCGTTATATTTATGGTAGATTTCGATTGCCGAAACGATCTGTCACGCACACACACATCCACATGTCTTCGTTTAATCGAATCTTGTGTGTCTGTGTGAGTGAGTGAATTGCATGTGATCTAGATCGTATGATTTACATTGCTAATGTGTGGCCTGTGTTCAATGTCGATCATAAGGCGGCCGGACCGAAAATTTGTGAGATATACCGGACCATTGCGTGGGCTCTATGCAATGGTAGTTCCAGAAACTCTTCAGTTTTATTATTAGTATATCTAGATTTCAGAAAAATAATAGATGCATATTTTGACCCCAAGGATGTTCAAGACAAAGAGGAGGTCGTGTTTTGGAAAAGTTCATACTCATTTTCTGTAGTCCAATTAATTAATAGTGTTGTTTATTAAAATTTTATAACAGGTGTACTATGTGAAAAATTAAAATACATATTTCTTGACATGAAATTTCATCAAATTCGGTTCAATTAGACCTTTGAATTTTATTAAAGACTGGGACTGACAGTAAACTACGAAACCCTAAAAGTTTAAGATGAACATAATTCTGTTGAAGTTTTTAGCGATCATAATTTTAATATAAAAACCGGCCAAGTGTGAGTCGGACTCGCGCACGAAGGGTTCCGTACCATTATCTATAAAAACGGCAAAAAAAAAAAAAAAAAAAAAAAAAAAAACGTTTATTGTATGGGAGCCCTCTTTAATATTTATTTTATTCTGTTTTTTAGTATTTGTTGTTATAGCGGCAACAGAAATACATCATCTGTGAAAATTTCAACTGTCTAACTATCACGGTTCATGAGATACAGCCCGGTGACAGACGGACAGACAGACGGACGGACAGACAGACAGACGGACAGCGGAGTCTTAGTAATAGGGTTTCCGTTTTTACCCTTTGGGTACGGAACCCTGAAAAAGGAGTCGATAGCCTAATTGGTAGAGCGTTGACTTGAAACTGGGAGGTCCCAAGTTTCATTCCCACTTGTGCCAAAAATGCTATAAACACCAATTTTCACGTGGACTGATATTTCATTATTCTGTTCAATATGAACAACTGGCGGCAAGTGGACACTGTTACTGGAATTCGGTATGTAAAGTAAAAGCTAAGGTACGATTTTTAAATTTTTATTTTAAAGACTAAGCTATTTTAAGAAACTAATTTGAATATTTTTTATTTCTATACAGTAGTTTTTTTTATAATAAATTATCAAAGTTTTGGCACTGATGACGTCATTTTGTCGGCTGAATACTTCAATACCTTTGATATGTTAATACAGAAAAAAGAACATCTGTGTTCTTTGACTTTGACATTTAACAAACAATAGTGTTGCCGTCTCTAAATCCTACAAAATCTACCAAAACCTACCACTTCTACATAAAACATATTAAAACAACAACAAAGAAACACATCTTTACGGCTTTCATACCGTAGTCTGCATAGTTGTTGTGATACAAAATATATACAAAGGTCAAAGAATATCCTACCATAAAAAATGCTTAAACATTCTTCCTAAATAATAAACTAGATATAAAAACTACTGAAATAGTAGTATATCTAGTAACAGGGTAACATTGGTTGACAAGTTGACAAGTAAATATTTTGCTTTTATTTAGCCGATATAATGACGTCATTCATAGGTGAAATGTAGGTTAAGTTAATTATTTGTTTTTGAAAAAATAAAGACAATCTCACGATTTTAAGAACTATAAATTGAAAAATACGGATTATTTAACCAATATCTCGAAAAGGTTTTGGATTCAGCATACCTTAACTTTTACTTTACATACCGAATTGGATCTAATAGTTTTCAATTGACTTTGAACCTTATAGATTTATTTATTAAGTACATAATGAAAAAAGAAAAAATACTAAATTATTCACACTAGAATTATGAATCACCTGAAACAATTTGACTAAATGTTAAAGGAAACAGTCTAGACTAAACACCCCTACTATATCAACTTTAACAAGTTTGTTGTGTCATATAGTCACGTTCCGAGAATCGAATCTGGAGCGAACATGTTTATACAATGGCATTTAAATTTAAGTAGGACTTTGTTTTGTAATTTTTATTTGAGTCTTGTCTCGTAAATACTAAAATAGGTTCTATTGATTTGAAAAACACATATATCTATACGGCCTTTATAGCTTGCGGTGTAGTCAGAGACAACATGACGCTAGTAGCAAGACTGGCAAGTATACATATACGGATGCTACCGCAAGGCACACCTAGCAGCTCTTGCCTTGTCAATTATCATGGAGAAGGTTGAGATTTTGTAAATTACATTAAAAATAAATATTAGCGACAGTAATTTTTCAACAATTATATGTAGGTATAATGGATTGGACAAATAAATACAATTTCAAAATAAATAACAATACAATAACTTTTTTTTCTAAAATATTTAATTTTTTGATATCGTTCATATATTCCTATTAAAAACTATATATACAAATTATAAAAAGAATACCTCTTCCAGAACCCCTCCCTGTGGCATGGTTCCCAAAACACTGGCTGCGTTACCTCGCGAGGTAAGAGCCAGCCTTTAGCTCACCCGAGGCGTGGACTAGTCTCGTACCTAAATTTTTCAAGAATATTTTCATTTCGGCAGACCATGGACCCATTGTTTCCACTGCAATACATATACTATTTGAATAAACTGTTTTGTTTGTTTGTCTTTCTGTTTCTGTATTTCAGATTTTTTTTTCTTGTTTGTATGAAAAATATAACTGAAGTCTCAAAGCATGGTACCAGCATCTTGGGCGCCGTGCCATTTGCCACAAGGCAAAGATTTTAATGGGATATTTAATTTTTTATATTATGTAAAACAGGGTAAAATAAGTGACAGTGTTTTCCTAAGTATCGATCGGTATAGGCTTGAAGTAGGTATGTCATTAATACGTAATGAACCGACAACAAGAAATCTAGGTTACCTAAAGACAGCCTGTTTAATATTTATAATTTACAAGTTAGTTGTTTAATGTTTGTGAAATGAGGCTATGATCTAAAAGTCGTTGATAGAGCCTTCCCCGAGTCAAAAAGGCTTATTTTATTGTTGCCATATTGTGTCTCTGGAGCTCTAGACATGGCGCAAGATAGTGTGTCGTGAAAGTGTGTTTGTTTTTGTCTGTTTTTATGTTTTTAGGGTTCTGTACAAAGACTTGTGTCTGTCTGTCTGTCTGTCACAGCTTATTTTCTCCGAATCTACTGGACGAAAAAAGTTGAAATTTGGTACATAGGTATATTTCATGACCCAATCACGGATGTGTAGCTGAATATTCGAATTTCGATTTTAGAGGAAAAATTAAAAAAAAAATTCGAGTGCATCATCTGACTATTAAATGAAAGGGCTCATTTTAAAGAATACAATTTTTTAATAAATTTTAAAATGCATAGGTAATTTAAATTATATTAAAGAAAATATACGAAAATTGACCGTTCCCTCCCCCCTCTCTGAAAGTACCTACTGAATCTAAAATTAAAATTATTAATATAAGGCCTCTCCTATACTTTACAGGAAAACCTAAACGAAAATGCTGTTTTAAAGTTCTGACCGAAAACATGATACGGAACGCGTAATTCGTACTCGCAACTTAACCAATCATTTTTTATTTATGTAAATAGCTGAAAACGAAGGTCCTAAGATATAAGATAAAGTGTTTATAAGATGCTACCTGTGTTGATACATTGGTATCATCTCACATTAAAGGCACTTCATCAAGAGCGGGCTCGGCAGCGACGTCCGCTGAAAACTTCAAACGGCGTAAATATGAATCCTTAGGACAAGGATACATATTTATGCCGTTTGGAGTTGAGACACTAGGCCCATGGGGCCTCGAAGCACACAAGCTTTATAAACATCTTGCTTCTAAAATAATAAAAGTATCGGGAGACCGAAGAGCTGGTACGTACCTTGGACTTGGACAACGTGTCAGCTTGGCGATACAGAGAGGGAATGCAGCTAGTGTTTTGGGGACCCTGCCGCAGGACAGCGATCTCGAGAGGGTGTTTTATTTATAAGTAGTTTTTAAATGTATATTTATATTTTAATTGTTGCATATTATGTGAAATTTGCTAAATTAAAACATTGTTACCGTTGTCTTCATGATCAGTTATTGTATCTTCACGGCCTTTGTGTGCTATGTGGCCAGAGACACCAGTAGATAACAGTTTTTTTTGCCAGTTCTCCACATTACACAAACAGGTGGCAAATGTCACATATTAAAGAAAATTGATGCTTAGCGTCAGAATTGAACTCGGGACTTCCCGGTCTCAAGTCAACGCTCTACCAACTAGGCTATCGACTCCTTATTATTGTTTAAATTTTTTAATATTACACCCCAACAAAACATACAAATCGTCCTCAATTAGCATATTAATGCCACTTGAGGTATTTTAAGGTGGACAAAGGCCACTCATTGAATAAAAAAAAGTAGATACCTATGTTAAAATAGTACCTATATATCCTAGATGCCATACGAATACATATATATATATATATATATACACCTTGTGGTACGATATATTGCTAGTAGCACACAGAGTGGTGATTGAGGACAGCGGGGAAGTGGGAGGGAGGGGGCAAGTAGAGACCGGGGGTGAGGGGAGGGTAGACGAGAGGCGCGGCGGGTCGTCGACCGGTGCTCGACGGACATCTACGTGTCCATTATATTACGGGAAAAATTACGGACTGCATAGGTTTGAACTACCTATTTTACACGTTAAATTCACCTTAGTATGGAATATGCAGGCGAAATTGAAATGAAATGTTTAGGACGTAATTATCTGAACAACCTAGACTTGATACAGAGATAGCCTGGATTGACATAGAGTATTTTTCATCCACTATGCACAAGGCAGGTGTGACAGGCATTATTTCAACGTAGGTACACCGTACAGGGGAATATCCAGGACTAATTGAGGGAAAACCATCCGAACACATCTAACCTATAACGAAATTTCGATGGAAATATATCTTCTTCTTTTATTATGGCTTCACCAATGTTCATCGGTGATTTGCCAATATCTTTTTTATATCCATGATTATAGCCTATATGGTGTTTATATAAATCGGTATTTAAGATAATCCCGCCGACCGCGATATGTCTTATTAGTCGTTGACTAATCACAACCATCACAGCACGAACGGGATTAATCCGGATTCCAAATCACGCCATGACGAAAACGTGGAATGACGCCATGATGTGGAATCAGGAAATATATCAAAAAACCGGTATTCACAGCTTATTATTACGTTTGTAATTGTGTATACTGTGTATGTATTGTTTGAAGAATTATAATTTATATAACAATAGATTTCCGACCCCGGCTTCGTCCGTGTATATTTTCGAACAAAATAAAATATAGAACTCAGGGATAATGTAGCTTTCTCATAGTAAATGAATTTTCAAAATCGGATCAGTGGTTCCAGAGATTACCCTCCACATACACATAAATTCACAAAATTCGTACTCTTTCTTTATAATATTATAGTATAGAAAATAAAGAGGATAGTAATTCAGCACGTTTTTCCGAAATTAAATTTTAAATTGTGATTGTTTAATTACAAATTGGATTTTTCGTGGCGGATCGTATATCACATACAACTTGCTATTTTGCATTCCTTTCAGAAATAAAGTTCTTGAACACAAAATGCCAACCCTTAAAAAGGTAACCCAGAACATCAAGAAACTAAAAACTTTCAGAGAAAAGTTGCTAATTATATTTTTAATACACTAAGACGCATTTCGATTATCTGTTAGTTACCCTCAAAATATCATAGAATTTCAAATTATTTTCTGCATGGCGCGAGCGGGGTTTAAAAGGGCATTGTGCTAAATCCAATCTATCAATCAAATATTCGTGATTTACTCTAATTTTCAAAGGAATATGTCGACTAAGTTTTCAATTCAAGTCTTCATAAATCACACATTATTGTAATACCCAAAAATTGTCTTAGAATCTTTTACACCTTTTTCAAAACCGCACTCAAAAATTCTCTGGGAGGGGGCACTTTACAAAAAAAATGTTTTATTAAAATATAGGTGAAATCCCGAGACATTTACCTACTGAAGCCTACCTACCTGTTCGATATCACTGACTTGAACTGTTTCAGCTTATTGGAGGACATCAAAGAGTTCAGTCAAATGAGTTTAACACGGGGGACGTTAGTTGGACATTACTATTTAGATCATCGATTCTCTCTCTTTTTTTCCTCCCTTCACGGGTTGCCTTACAGCTCCCGAAACCGTGTTATCAGTCCCAGGGTACCCAGCGGAAGACCAAGTCTCCATCTTTTAGCCGATGCTATTTGTGTGGCTATCCCTAACGAGTGGCCAGTTCTGTTGATATTTAGATGGAAAAGCCTTTAATTATAAAAGTTTTTAATTTTAATAAACCCATTGGTACATGGCCAGTTTCGGACCGATGTCCGCCTAGTTACGAGTTCTTCTGCTTGTTTGTTAGTTAATCTAGGGTGTTCTGGACCATACAGAGTCGGTTTTAGAAAGGTAAGGTAACCGTCTGCTTTTTTGGCCAAACGAGAGATATGGTCAAGAGCATTTCCATACACAATTTGAGACTGGTAGGTGGTCAGCATAGAGTACTAAGCCTATGAAGGGGCTACCCCTTTCGCCAATTTTTTTGCTCTTTGACCAGTTAAACTGACCAGGTGCGCGTAATAAGTTACCTTAGGTATCGTTGGTATCGTTTTGTGTCTCGAGACAGAGCTTTAGAAAAATAGTTAATTGTGATGTTTTAAATGGGAAAGGCGATCTAGGACGTCAAACTAGGTGTTTCCAATCATTAATTATAATTATTATGTTTGTATTTTAACATAATCATCATATAACGTAAAAGCCGATGCGACAATAAAACGACAGAAAAATACAGTGGTACAGGGGCTAGTACTAGACGTTTACCTCCCCCCCGCCAAAAGTGGCAGAAAAAATTGTTCGGTGATTTACACGCTACACGTCTTCTTTGGTATATACTCAAAGGTGGTCAGGTACCAAAGTTGTTTTTTGAACACTAGAATGCCGAGCAAATTGCTGGGTCGGACAAAGACAGTAGGGGCACGTATTTGAACAATCTCCGACCCGGTGCAGACCCGTCGTTTATTAACCATATCGATATCGATAGCATCATTCAGTTGCCGTATCGTGTAGAACAATGGAGATGTATATTCCACAGTTTCGCTAAGCCGCACACAGCTCGCGGTGTCACAGCATTCCTGCATTTTCATCCTTCACAACTATTCCATATTCAACTGAATTATAGTTTTTGCTCAGAATTTCTGTCTCATTGATGGAGCAGCGAGTTACTCAAGGACGGCCACACTATAAATAATATTGGTTACGAAGTTACGAATTATTATGCGAGTGCATCTCGTTTTATGTTTGTGGTGGAAGGAATAAGGTGTTGTGGCTTAGTGGTCATGATTTTAATGGGTTCGACGCTCGGATGGGACATCATTTAACAAATGCAGTAACGCTAATGGTGAAAGAAAAAACCTTTTTTGTCAGATAATTTCCTATCCTATCTAAAATTTTATTGTAAATGTGAAAGTGGGTTTGCTTTCCTGTCCTTCTAACGGTAACGGATCGACGTGATTTTTTGCACAGAGATAGTTGGAGGGCCGAAGAGTGATACTTCTAATATCTTGGAAGTCCTTTTGGATATTTTTCTTTTTTTCGTTGCTTTACAGCTCCCGAAACCGTGTAAGTAGAGGCTTTTCCATCTAAATATATGTACCTCAACAGAACTGGCCACTCGTTAGGTATAGCCTCACAAATACCATCGGCTAAAAGAGGGAGGCTAGGACCGTTACACCGTGTAATTTGGCTATATCAGTGGCCAGTTCTGTTGAGGTATATTTAGATGGAAAAGCCTCTAAGTGTGGTTTGTCGGATTATGTACATTATAAAAAACCCATTACCCCCTAATTTTTTTTATTTTATTTATATTTTTATATTTAAATTACCTTCAAATTTTCATATATTTAGATAAAAGTTTGTAAGGGTTCCGTAACAAGACTGCCATATTTTCCCATTTCAAAAATTTTCAGGGGTGAAGCAAAAATCTAGATAAAAATAAAGCTGTGGAATTGAACGCTAACACGAAATAACGAGAGCTTATACTTACAGTTGATGTGTTAGGTTCAGATATGAAATTAATTACTTTTGGCACGTACTTAAATTTAATTGAATCCACCCCCGATGTCTGTCAGCGTGTGATCATTTTAGATTATCAAAATATTAACGCTCTTCTATAAGGAAATCTATCCACTGCGGGCGAGTAATAGCTCAACGCTCAAGACGAATACATTACAATAATAAGACTTTGGTTTTGTAGAGTCCCTCGTCGCGTCTGTCTGTCTGTGATCTTGTCACGCAAAAGCTTCTGAACGAATTTAGTTACGGTTTCACTATTAGATAATTAGGTTGAGGCCAATGTGGGGACCAAACCAGTACATATATAGAGTTTAATGACCCAATCACGGACGTATAGCGTAAATAATAGAATTTTGATTTTGAGGGTTATTTTTGGCGGGGAAATTAAAACTTAAAAGAAAAGGTTTTTGAAGTGCATCATGTGACATATCAAATCAAAGGAAAACAAAACTTTATAATTTTAAAATGCATAGTTTGATAGAAAATATATTTAAATTTACCGTTCCAACATATACCTACGACACATTTTTGGCCGAGAATTACTTTATAAAATATTCTTAGGCATTCAAAACGTCAATCTAGCGCGTAGCTATCTAAAATAATTTTGAAAACAGTCAAATGACCTATTGTGAACATTCCACGAGCAATTCATCTATACATTAATGCATAGAATATTTAGTAGGTAGGTATGTAAGAAAAGGCATTGTGTACCATTTTGGTAATAAATGTATATAATGGATATCTCCCAGTCTTTGTATGGCGCTACCCATTTAAGGTCTTATTAAATTAAGGGTTTCTAGCAGTTGACAGCGACTTCGTACGCGTTATATTAGGAATATTTACGTAATTTATGTAAATAAGTAAAGAATTTTGTTTAAATTAAATTTTTTAATACAAAAAAATGATAAAATTTTGTATACATCTTCTGGTGAAAAGCGCGCGTTTGTAATTTTTAAAACGTTTCGTGTTGTTTATTCTTTCCCTTATACAAACTTTAACACCACATTGCACCCCTACTTAATGGTTGTATTGAAAAATCCTAAAACAAATGTTGTACCAAGTTTCAAGTTGATACACGCAGGGAATATATAATAATACCATTTTCCATACAAATGTTTGCATCCCATTTCACCTCCTTAGGGGTTGATTTTTGAAAAACCTACCCTGAAAATTTCACGGCGACGTGAGGTCTGGTGTAAGCTGTGCGTACGGTTTTATATATTTAGATAAAAGTTACGCTAGTTTCCTAGAGGGGTAGGCAGAGACCACGGATTTCCATTTGTTACGATCCTGACATATATCTTTCGTTTTATGATCATCGGTTTAGGGTACTTTAGACCGGGCCTTTCTCGATTTGTAAAATCGCCTTTTCAGGACTCTACAGAAAAAGTAGGTACTGAAATACGGCTTTTTACAGTGTTATTTCATATCCATAGAATAATCTCACTGACATGAATGAAAGTCTCATAGCACAAGTAAAAAAAATATTTACTTCCGGTTACACACACACACTACTTCCTACAAATTTATACTACATAGCTATAGCTATTATGTTACACATCAAAAATAATGAAAGAGGTTTCGTATTTTGGAAATTTATAAATTTTAAGGAACCCTCTTTTAAGCGTTGTTAGGGTTAGTTAGTCAATATCTTTAAGGCTCGACTGTGTCTGCTCTATTGTATCAAAACACAAACACACCTTCACGGCCAGAGACACGTAACAATGTCCACTTTTTGCCAGTTGTCCATATTGAACAGAGCGGGTGGCAAGCCTGTTGATGTGTAACTTCTTTAACAGACGTAATTAACCGGTTCCGAACATCTCCGATAAAGAATACAAATATATTGCATAGTTTAAATTATATTAAAGAAAATATACGAAAATTTAAAATACCTACCCATATCTCCTAAACTTCTGAGTCTAAAATAAAAAAAAATAGGGAAAGTAATTTCTTTCTTGTAGATTACAGGAAAACTTAAACTAAATTCCTGTCTTAAAGTTCTGCCCGAAAACATGGTACGTGCGGTACGTGTCTATTGTATAACCTAGTTAAATGTAAATATTCTAGATAAAAAAATGTAGGACAAGACATTTACTTAAATATTACCGTAGTCGCTCCACTTATGGAGTGAAAAACAATTATAATTCTTGTGGCAAATTACACTCAGTGGCGAAACGAGAATTACACCTCGAACTATGTACTTTTTGTTATAGCCGTTGTTTTAACTTAATTATTTAATTCGATATGATTTGGTGCCTTCTGTCGATCTAGTATTATACCGTGTCTGTCTGTCTGTCTGTGCCTTCACGCAATAACTACTGAACTGATTTTGTTGCTGTTTCCACGATTAGATAGGTTGATTCATGAGAAAGGTTTACGTGTATAAAACATGGACCTATCATGTTTAGGAGCTGATGATTAACAGTGTGGCGTATGCTGTCTAATCCGTCAGAGATATAACAAAATGATGTAGGTAATAAAAATAAAAATTCTAATTAGTCCGTCAGTTAGATTATCAGAAAATATTGGACACGTATTTTTTCTTTTGTCAATTAAACAAAAAATGAAGAAGATATAGCATGCTAAAATTCTGCGTGACGTCACATTTGAGTACACTTTTGACCTAGAAGTGACGTCACCGGCCCCCATTCCCAAACTTTGACGGGCTTTATCTCTGTAATTTTTTGTTTGATTGACAAAAGAAAAAAATACGTGTGCAATAATTTTTGATAATCTAAATGTCGGACTAAATAGAATAATATTTTGTTTACCCTGTCATCATCCCCATTATACCCTCATGGGGAGTCGTTAGTGGTAAATAAAAGCAAGATGAAACAAAAAGCAAATTGAAATAATTGGCCAAGTTGCGACTCGCTTCCGTATTTTTTTCAAAATTTTAGACTCAGTCGTTTCTGTGGGAGGGGAACGATTTTTGTATATGTTCTTTAATTTCATTTTTTTTTATTTAAACAATGCATTTTAAAATTATAAAAAACATTTGTATTCCTTATAAATTAGATCATTTACGCTATATGTCCTTGATTGGGTCATGAAACTCTATATATGTAGGTACTAAGTTTCAACGTTATTCGTCTAGTACATTCGGAGAAAATAATCCATACATCAAAATGGATTAGATAGCATCCGCCATTAACCAAAAACCCTCGACTTGATTCACTAACACTCAGCTCCTAAACATGACATGTTCATGTTTAATCCTCGTAAACCATGATATGTTCATGTTTAACCGCATCCAAATCCGTTCAGTAGTTTTTGCGTGATACTGGCACAGACAGACAGATATGTACCTATATTATGTATATACCTAGTGACTGCACAACGAGTCTAGTTAAAACAAAAAAATATTCTCCTAAAAAGCCTTTTATACTTATTGAAATAATAATAACAGTAATAAAAACCACCACGACACTCTTTCCGACGTAATGACAGGTCATTATACCACTGATGGCGGCATTACTCTTTCACAAAAAATGTAAAAAAAAAAGGCAAAAAAATGTAGTTCGCAGTTATCTGTTTGATGAAATTTTGTTGTCAACCGATTAAAAATAATAACTAGAACGGTGGATTCAGGTTCAATTATCAATTTGCACCAAAAAATAGACTTCTCGTGCTTCGCAGGGCATGTAAAGGACTTGCCATCTATACAGAACAACCAGAATGCGCATGCACACTGAATAGTATAAAAGCGGCATGTGTCCAAAAAATACGCGATTTTTCGCAACCGCCATACTTCTCGCCACGATTTACCAATTTTGTGATAATCGGTTGGATGGTTTCAAATCTATAACCGACATAGGTAGAAACATTTTTTGAGTTATATTACATAAGATTAATTTTTCTTATACCTATTGTCTTTTTATCAAGAAATACAACAACCGCGGGTACTCTATTTTAGTGTAGGTACTATTTTTAGTATCAGTTTCAAGAATTTATGTGGATTCTGAGGAACATGCTAGATGTGAACATTGTCACTACTAGTCTCTGGCGACGAACGTGTATGAATTTTATTGATCCTATATTAGAATATAGATAATTGTTGAACATCCGCTATAAACTGTACATGCAATTTTGTTATACATTATTTATTAAGTCAGGGTTCCGTAGAGTTATTAGAGCGAGACCGCGTTTCTTTTGTTGTTTTTTCATTGATTTCTCACATAATTTTAAACATAGCTTAGTAAAAGTAAGTGATTTTACGCCTGAATTAGATACGGAATAGGGAAAGACAGAATAATTTATTTAGTTTGTTTGTTTCTCCAAATTGTGACAATTTTTTATGTCACACTCCAAAAAATAACACAGGTGAAGCCGGGGCGGAAAGCTAGTAGGTATCTATATAATAAAATCGAAAAACCAGAACGAGATAAAAAAACGAGAGAGAGCGGGATGGCGCTCTATAAAACTTTCTTGACAAGTTTCCTCCAAACGGCGTACTCCTTCTTATATAGGAATTTGTATGTAATTCGATTCCTTGATCTCGGGAATCGCGAAAAACTTAAGAAAATATGATATTGGATGTGTAATTTTTGTATAGTAAGCACAATAAAATAGCAAGGTCTAAGCCAGTGTTGTCTTTTGAAAAATCGTGACATTTCTTTCATTGGTTTCGAACGCCCCTGTATGGAGCAGGAACAAATTAGCGCAAGTCCGACTCACACTTGGCCGGCTTGTTAGCGCAATTAACTCCGTAAACCGCGTGGCTTATTTTGGCTTAAATTGTTAGAGAATGCAAAAAGAATCGATAAAATATTAAAAAATAAGATAAGATAGGCCAATATTACGTACCAGAAACATGAGAAAGAACGATTTCACAAAAAAACCGTATTCGCTCTACCAGTATTACACAAAACCTAACTCTAGTTTTAAAATTAATGACTTGCGGGGCTTCATAAATCTTGATGTTTTCCTTTTTTTTTTAAATGCATACTGTGTCAAATATATTTATCTTTTGAAAGCTATTTAAATTTCTAAGCTAAGTCATATAGTTATTGCGTAATTTAAGAAGTCATGAAGCATGTAATTTGTATGGGACAAAAGTTATGAGGCGTGTCCTTGAGAGTATGCATTATAGTTATACTACATATGTTAGACGTTTGTATATGTATTGCCATTTATTAAGATCAAGCAAAAAACGTCAAATAAAACACGATTCTTGTATGGAGACCCCCTTTAATATTTAATTTTATTTATTTTTATTATTTCTCTGTGAATATTTCAAGTTATTACCATTGTGTTATTACGGTTCAAAAGATACAGTCCTGTGACAGGGACGGACACAGAGCAGAGTCTTAGTAATAGGATTTCCGTTGTCACCCTTTGGGTACGGAGCCCTAAAAACACATTATGATTATTTTTATAGATAGCGCGACATGTGACTCGCCATCCAATTGGTGGAAAGTGTCTGGGAGTCATTGAATGGAGGTGACAAGATTTCATAATATAAATGAATATAAAATAAGCTTATGTTGGTTATAAAAAAACTTTTTTTTTTCTTTCTTACAGCTCCCGAAACCGTGTTACGGTTCCAGGGTACCCAGAGGAAGACCAAGTCTCCCTCGTTTAGCCGATGGTATTTGTGAGACTAGTTCTGTTGAGATATATTTAGATGGAAAGTGTGGTTTGTGGGATTGTACACAAGTTTTTAATTAAAAAACACATTGCATGGCCGGGATCCGGGATCGAACCCGGGGTCTGCCTAGTTAATACCAGCCGCCTTAAGAGGATCGTGTAGCTCAGCGTACGCAGCGAAATAGGTATTTAGAAAATCTTATTCTGTCTCAATCGCACTCTTCCCCCGGTCACCAGTGCGACAGAGAGCACTGCAGCTCGTGGGTGTTCGTAGGTATGTTTTTCGTTGAAAATTGCGTTTTGGGCGAAAACGATTTACACCTACTAAACTATAACGAAACCTTATAATTTTGGTGTCAAACGTTTTAGCAGATTATAATCTACGTACGTACGTTTTGCTTTTTTTGAAATTTTGCTTTGTTTCTCAAATACAGACGGTTTATTACCAGCAAGTTATGAACCAAAAAAACCGAGATTTGAGGGGCTTATAACTTTTGACCTATTACGAATTTTGAAAAAAGGAAAAAATACGTACGTAGTTTTTCATTATAACAGTAACATATTACAAAATCGTTAAAATTAATTAATATTTAGGGGTAGTAAAACGTTTTCTCCGTTTGTATGGACATGGACGCGGTACACTACACTTTTTTTTTGACGGCATTTTCAACAATGAGCAGTGATACTTCCCCAGACGAATATCCTGTGTTAATTTAATACGGAACCAATAAATAAAGTTGGACTGACTGAAGTGTATTCATTAAGGAACCCTACAGTGACAATAAATTGAAATAGGTCGAAGCAATTTATTCATTAATGTCGAATGTTAAAGTTAACTGATCTTTTATAAATTAATTGCAATGAAATTCTTTATTCTTCATACAACGAGTCGGTTCATACAATGTATGATTATATATGATACAGAGATCGTTGTAGAACCGATAAAAATAACTAACAAATTGTTGTTTTCAATTTTATATGGAAAATTACAATGATTTATTAAAATGCAATTGCAAGAAAAAATTGTGTGTTATTTCTGCCTGTTATGGATGCCATCATTCCCACTCTCTTAATTGCTCATGAGAAATAGATGGTGGACATGGTAACCATGTGGCAACAGGTGGCAAGTAGTCGCTGTACTTTCTTTCTGCAACTACCTGCTTTCTGAACCAAGACATATCTTTTTTTTTATAGAGAAGACGACATGTGACCTAGGTGGCTGGTCCATGAATGCGCGCGACTGGCAGATCGTAATACAGGATTCGCTTAAAGGACCCAAGGTTGTAGAAAGGAATATCTATTCTTAGCCTTTTAAACCGACTTCAAAAAAAGGAGGAGGTTCTCAATTAGACGGTTTTTTTTCTCCGCCAATTTTGATGGTTTCTTTTTTAATCGACAGATAATTCTTTCGGATTGGTCCCATTTAGCCTTTCAGAAACTTTGAAAAAACTGATTTTTACAGTATGTCGATTTCGATGATTTATTTTTGTAATGATATTATTAACAACAAAATCACTTAAAAGGGAAAAATAAATGAATTTTGTTAAAAATAACCGACTTCAAAAATTGTTTACTGAAAAGCACGAAACAAATAAGAAGACGTTTGGTGCCAAATTAGAAACTACCTAGCTTTAAATTTTACAAATCTAGACAATTAATTACAAACATAGATAACATTGAACAGATCTTCTTTAAAATCTATTTAATTTTATAGCCTAATTTGGCACCAACCGTCTTCAAATTCAATGACGAAATATTTAATTATTTCTTATTCTGTGTCCTTTTTAGCGATACCTCTGATAGTAACAAGTCCACTGTCTAACTAGTGAGCTATAGATATCTACTAAAATGTAGACTAAACAAATAGACGTACCTTGAAACAGTTAAGCCAGAAGTTTAATGATGCTAATTGATAAGTAACTCACAATGACTCATCTGTTAGCTGAATAAAGCCGTTAATCAAATTACTACAAAAAGCTCTAAGTATACTTTGTGAGATTATGGTTATTATATTAATATAGACCATCACGACCTCTATATGCGGTGTGGTCAGTTTAAATATAAAGGAACTGTAAGGCAACCCGTGGAAGATAGAAAAAAATCATGGGGACTTAAAACTATGAATAAACTTTTATCTTCAAAATAAAAAAATCTCGCTCCGGACAGAAATGCGCAGCCAAAAATGCCCGACTCAGGGATACGTGGAAGACAATGACGATGCCAACAATACCTAAAGTAACTTATTAGAATCCTCATGGTCAGTCTTATGGCTAAATTACGTACCAGAAAATTGGCGGAGGGGGGAGCCGTCTATCTATGGCCTCTCCTTAGTCTTAGCCTATGGTCTGCCCTACCTATTATTATGAAAATTGCACCTATATAAAATGGAGACGTGCAAGTTTATTTGTAAGAAGTAAATTCGAAAATTACTGAACCGATTAGAATAAATATTTTATTTTTATAAATGTAAATTGGCATTCATTCCAGTTTGACATAGGCTTATTATTTAGGAACATTTAGGGTTCTATAAGATAAAGCAATATATTTGTAACCTAAATTGGAGAAAAAGTCTGAACGAGGTAAATCTAAAATACTTATCTGATTGTTTAAAAAAGGAAGCGGCAGTGTAATTTAGTAGGTACGTAGAGTAAAATCTAAGGTATGTTTTTAATATTTTTATTTTAAAAATTTTTAAACTAATTTGAATATTAAAAAACATACAGACGACAAAATGACGTCATAATTTTAGTAAAGTATCATTTCTGTCCCGTGGTACTACTTACTCGTTGGTTATTTTTCTTTTAATTTTAAGAATATATGCTTTAATCTTCTTTTAGGCATTAAAGAAGTGACACATCTAGGTCCAGTAGTGCAGCAACGGACTTGTTAACTGTTCTGTTTAATATAGACAACTGGAAAAGTGTATCCATCCACATACATATTTTGCAACTGGGGTATCTGGCTACACCGCAAGGTATTTAGGTCGTGAATAAATAATATTGGTAGGTAACTTAACTTTTTTGCCTTTTTTTTGTTTGTTTGTTTGAATGCGCTAATCTCTGGATCTACCAGTCGTATTTGATTTTTTTTTTGCATTTGATAGCCCAATTCTCGAGGAAGGTTATATAACATCACGCAACGACCCAAAGGAGCAGAGCAGTAACCATTAACTCGGGTGCAACGAGTATATAAGACTGTATACGCTACAATGTATATGAATGACGAAAGTTAGATATCGGAAAATAGAAAGTAGGTATGCGCCGCCATTTTCCTGTGCAAGATCATGAATGGAGAATGTGAAAACTGCACATTAAAGTACAATATTTCCCGTGATGGTCGAAAAATGGGACTAATTTAAGGGCATGTGGGGGACTTTAGTCTATAAAAAGGAAATTGAAACAAACAGTTTTTTTTGGCTATTTAACAAAATAATCAAATTTTGTGCTATTAACATTTGTTGGCATGTCTACCTAGGGGTTGGTCCAGATTCCAGAATAGGCTCCAAAATGGCTGAATGAATTTTGATGAAACCTTCAGAAATCATAGTTTAGACTTATAAAGCGTTTCTAAGATAAAGAAAATAATGTAACTACAAATAGCAGCCATCTTTTATGGTCAGGGGTTAAAACAAAGTCTGACTGTGCCCGATTCATTCCGAAACTACTGAACGGATTTTGTTAAAGTTTACAAAATTAGATAGATTGATTCACAAGGTAGTTTTACTAGTATAAAAAAATACGTTTAGGAGCTGAGAATTAAATAACTAGGAGAAAAAGTTAGCGCCACCCACGTGGAAATAGATCCAAAAAGAAATAATTCCTTGGCTGTAATTTGCCCCTCCCACGCCCGCCTTCGCGGTATAAAAAGTAGTATATGTCATTCTCTGACCCCTAAACTACCACTATGCAAAAAAATCATATCGATCCCGTGAAAAACAAATACAAATCTATCCCAACCATAATTTTTTCGGGGATATAAAGTAGCCTTTCCAGACTATAATCTATCTCTGTGCCAAATTTCATCCAGATCCGTTCAGCCGTTATGGCGTGATTGAGTAACAAACATCCACACATACATCCATAATTCCAAACAAACTTTCGCGTTTATAATATAAGTGGGATTTATCTTTAATCTTAGCATATACAATTAGCAAAACCTTGGTTAATTACCTAAATATAAATAAAATAAATATGTGATGTTTAGTTTAAAAGATTAGCATTATTTTATTATTCCAACATAATATAAGACATAATTATGTAGTCACCAAAACTAACGTGAATGTATGAATCGTTGTATAGATGTGGATGAAACAAGAAAAGTATGTAAGGAACGAGAGAAGTGGCGTTCCGTTCTTCCTGCCTACCTCTTTGAGAAACAGGCGTAAATTTAGTATGTAACTAACTAATCTGGACTCTATACGTATCCAAACCCGTTCAGCAATAACTGTTTAGTTGTGTAACCAACATACAATCTTTCGCATTCACAATTTGCTTTACGAATAAAACTACCAGGAATACAAAGTTCATGATTTAATACCAAAGACCTCGCGTGAGAGGAATGGCTCTGACCTTGTCGGAGTTGGCCGGGCTATTGCACCTCTGTGCCCTCTTGCCCCCGCTTCCCCTCTTTTATCCCTCCTCTTTCCCTCACACAAATATCGAACGATGTCCCGTCTCTCTCCCACCCATAGCACTTCCTTCCGCTCTTCCTTTTCACCGAGATTTTCCCGAGTACGAGTATAGTAGGTTTTAGGGATCCGTAAACCCCTTTTTTTTTGTTCAGCAAATCTGATTTTTTTTAATGGTATTATCCTATCTAGATTAGGTAATCGCTTTACTAAATGGGACTAAAGCTGTCACGTCACTTCTAATCCTAATCCTAAGTAATATTACAAATATGAGATAACTTTGTCTGTCTGTTACGCTTTTACGGCTAAACCACTGAACCGTTTTGGATGAAATTTGATACGGAAAATGCTTAAACCCTAGGTAAGGTCATATGCTAATTTAAAAATCGATCGATAAAATAAGAATTAGTATGGGCTCTTGTCCTTCTTTCACGCCAAAAGGGAGCAACGAATCGAGGTGGTTTTTGCACAGAGATAGCTGGAGGGCCGGAGAGTGACATTGGCTAACTTTTTATTCCGGGAAAATATTTCGTTACCCTGGGAAAACTGTTTTTTTTTCTTAAAGAACTTCTTTGCTGGGGCGGGGTCGCTAGTTATCTATATTTTTTAGAAACACGAGAAGAAATAGGGTTGAGCAGAAAGTACTTAATATTATATAACTACGTATACCAAATATAAGTAGAGATTTAAAAAAAATGTCTACAGAACCCTGTATATTTAAATCTAATTCACACTTGTCCTATTTTAGCACATTTAATTAAGAGATTTTTGTAAGGCTTATTTTTTTTTGCGTCTGCGCCCTGCGGAAATCTAGCAAGAGATTTCTGTTCGCCTGATGGCAAGTATATGATGAATTCGACAGAAGTATAGGTATGCTATTTTTAGGCGACTTAAAAAAAGAGGAAAGCTTCTCAATTTGGATGTATGGTGTTTTTTATGTATGTTCACGCATATCTCCGTTAATTATGCCATAAAGAGTAACCACTGTTTCAGGAATCGAAAAATTAGTTTTTCCCCTCAATATCTCAGGTTCGATATTAGAATTTTTGATACATTATATATATTGGTCACGCCAGCTCTTATAAAACGAACTGTAAAAAGGGGTTATTTGCAACTGCAAGAAATCTTCTGAGCATTCTCTTTTAAATTTTGATCACAAGTACCATCATTTAGGGCACATCTTTCTATATCTCATACATATATACAGCAACATATCTTACGATTCTGAGGAAGATCTAAATATTTTTTTCAAAGCATTAGTTTAACACGTTTTCGTACACGATATCTTGTATTTTTTCTATAATTAGAAAAACAATGGGAATAAGATTTATTTTAATGTCAAGAGGAGATAGTAAATAATTGGAAAATTTGTTGGCTCGTATGAAATCTCAGAAACTAAATAGTCTGTTTATTACAAGCTAATAACATCACGCTATGACTAAAAAGAGTAGAGCAGTAACGATTTGGCCAACAATAAAAAAAAATGCGGGGGAAATTAGTAATAGGTATATAAAACCGAGGAGAATTAGTAAACGCGATCGCAATTTTTAATATTAAAACGAATGCTGTAATAAAAGAAATTTGCATATTTCTGGGTAATTATATTATAAAGTTATGCAGGTTTACGATGTTTAACCTAAATACAAATTTAATATTTTTATTAGCATAGTAACATGAATGTATTTAAATTAGAAGACAATAAAAAATTATTATACATTAAGGACATTTTGCATTGTCAACTCCTTCCTTCATAGTGCTAAAAGCAGGCCTGCTATTGACTTACTTTTGAAATGATTTAAGATTGTAATAAGCTTGGCTGCTGCTGATATATTATTTAGCTATCGCAGAAACTACAAAGTGCCGTTTGGTGTAGAAACTGTGGGTCCGTGGGGTTTAAATGCCAAAAATTTTATAAAAGATATATCTGGCTCTTTCCTCGCTCAACGAATCAGCATCGCGATTCAGCGGGGAAATGCAGCCAGTATACTTGCCACAATACCACGCGGACGTTTACTTAGTTATATTTAATTTTTAGGTTTTTTATATACCTACTTAGTTGTGTTATTTTTTTTATAGTAATTTTTTTGAAATAGTTCTCTCGATCTTGTCGAAAATGTTTTTGTTGAAAGGTCCGAATTTAATTTACGTGGACTTCAGTGTTCAGATATATTCAGTCTCCGACATTTTTATCAAAAATGTTCATGAGAAAGTGGGTTTGGTTGCTGTTTTGAATTTATAATGCTGAAAGTAACAGCTGACGTGACGTTGCCGCTTCGTGCAGGCAATCGACCGCCATTACCATCTAACCTACGGGAGGCTGATGTACCCTGACGTACCCTATAGATAGGTACATATTACATATTCGTACGGGTTAAAATACGACAAAGTCAGAAATAAAACTCATTTGAAATATTTCTGAAGAATACTTTTGCTATTTCATAATTTCTGAAATAAGTAGGTAGGTACCTACTTACAATTTTATTAATGAAAAAAAAATCTGAAAAAAACTATTACTTACACAATTGGCCATGTTAACTTTTTGATCTCGAAACCGTTTCGAGATATAAGCTTTCAGTACAATTTCTATTTATCAGATTTTAAATTAAGTCTATACTTTTTAAGATATTCAATAAAAAACAATAACCTTAATTTGACCGATGTATGACGTCATCTTAAGCAGTATGAAAAAAAAACCTTTGCCTACAAAAAAGGGTAATTGTCAATCTTTGAATGACATCTTTATAAATTTATATTTTACGTGTAATTATTTTCTTTGTTATTAGGACATGACGGGATGAAACACTATTTACTTGCCATTGTAAAAAACTATTCAATTTAAATAATTATAAACACGAGTATATAAACAAGAGTAATTTTTAGGTTAGTCGACCTTGACTGACGTTTGCTTGACGTTAATTTGATTGACTGTCACTTTTTATGTGTAGTGGCCAAGATTATAATCCTGTTCCAAATTCTTGTGACGTCACGTTTACTTTTCGCGGGTAAAATTTGTAAAATATATTAAAAATAGACGCAATGGATAAAAAACAAAAATATCGAAATTAGTTTCTTAAAATGGGCTATATTTTCAAAATAAATTATAAAAAAGTACCTACATCATAAATATGTAGCATGGCCAATTGCCGAGATTAAAGAAAAAATGTTTATATTTTCAAAATGTCTGAAATAATTTAATTTGTAATAAGTTATAAATAATATATATTATTTTTGTCAGTGTCAAATATCTTTCTTAGCTGTATTAAAGTTAATGTTTGATTTTTTGAAGATTATTTTTCCCTCTAATGATGAAAGATAAACATCAAAATTAAATGTTTATTTATTTTGTAAAAGACGCCATCTATTGGAGATCAGTTGAAGATACACCTAACGAGTGGCCGTTGAGGTATATTTAGATGGAGAAGTAAGTGTGGTTTATCGGATTACGTACCTATATAAGTCTTTAATTATAAAAAAATGATTGGTGCATGATTGCGACGAGATCGAATTTTGGAAATTTTAAAAATAATACCTACATTCAAAATATGCCAGCCGGAACAAACAGCCAAACTCTACAAGTAAGATATTATTATTAGTATAGTAACAGTAAGTTATTCATGTCTCAGTGACACTTTTAGACGATGAACTTTTGTGTTGCTCTCATTTTGGGATGTAGGGCAGGTCGCTAGTATAAATAGTATTATTGATTGATCTATATTGTGCTGTCTGGGAAGTTTACAGGGTCAGTTAGTGGTCATAGTTCAACTGATCTCCAATAGATGGCGTCATTTACAAAATAAATAATGTTTGTTTATTTTTCGTTATTAGAGAGAACTTAACTTTGACACAGTATTATGGAAGATATTTGATAGGTACCGACAAAAAAACACAAGTGAGAAAATAATATACATAGAGATTTATACCTAATTTAAATATAAGTTTAATGCGAAAAGAAAGCCGCTATGACATTTTGAAAATCTTTAAATTCTATCAGTGAAAAATTTCAAAATTTGAAACGATCTCTATATATTATCATCACTCGTTAAATACTAGAAAGGGTAGGCAGAGACAATCGAAATCAAACTACGATTCTGACATACCTTTTTGCTTCTTTCAAGTTAGCAAAAACCAAAGACTTTTTAATCTATCTATCTATCTATCTATCTATCTATCTATCTATCTATCTATCATCACGCCTTTCATCCCAAGAGGGGTAGGCAGAGACAATCGAATGCCATTTGTTACGATCCTGACATATCTCTTTTGCTTCTTTTATATTCATCTTACCTTTCATACATGCTCTGCGATTGTGTGTACTTTTAATATTTCCTTCGATCAACATATTTTTTATATGTTCAATAAAAGTACATCTAGGTCGTCCTCTGCTAGCATTTCCTTTCACTTCAGCCATATAAACCTTTTTAGTCAATCTTTCATCCTTCATTCTTTCAACGTGTCCAAACCAGCGTAAACTACTTTTCTTCATTTTTGTCACAACATCATCTTTTACTCCGCATTCTTCTCTAATGACATCGTTCCGGATGCGGTCAATACGCTTTATATCACACATTCTACGTAAAGACCGCATTTCCACTGCATTTATTTTACTTTCATGCCTCTTATTCCATACCCAAGTCTCGCTTCCATAAGTAAGACATTTAATTATATTTTAATCTCTTTGGCAAAAACTATTGAAGATTACTGAATCTAATTTTATATTTCTGTAATCTAGTATTTCTAACATTGAAACAATTTTTAATCCAGGAAGTTACGAGAAACTTAGAACTGTCACTGCCAAATTAATAATAAGACTACAAAATATCTACCTAAACGCACTAAAATTGTTCTCCAAATCACGAGGATGTATAGAGCTAAATGCGAGTTTTAGGATGCGTAAAAGTACATGATCCACTGCAGTGACCATAATCAAAAAAATATATGATATTCTTGAGGTTATGCGTTATTAAGATACTGTTTTCAAAACATAATACAACTATATTGATTCGATAGAAAAAAATCACGAATGTACCTCTAAAAAAATATTTTACTGTCTAGAAACAGTACTAAAATGCACGCAATGATTTTGATTTTTTGACAGATTTTTTATCTAGCAATATACTATCGTAATACTGTTCTATTTTTTAATCAAATTTTCAGCAAGTTCCTTTATTCTCATTTTCGAGATTTTATGTACGCACTGCACGCGTGTGTGCGTAAGCGCTCGTGTACCGACAGTACAGGCTGCACCTGATGCTATATTATTAGTGGCCGCCACGTCGTTTGGTGTGTATGTGTACCCGCGTGGGGGCGGTACCATCTCTCAAGGTTATTGGCTCTATTCAGCGTCCATCCGCTTAGAAAATGATCAAAAAGAAGAGCGAAATGTTGTAACCTACATTTGAAGAACCTCAATTTGAAATTTCAATTTCCTTACTCCCTTTACGCATTTCCGTCCCTAAACGAAATTACTGAGCACATATGAAAGGTATGATGAATATATAAGAAGCGAAAGAGGTATGTCAGGATCGTAGCAAATGGCATTCGGTCTCTGCCTACCCTTCTTGAGGTAAAAAGCGTGATGATAGACAGATGAATGCTAAAGCTAAGATGTTAGACATCAAATATAATCCTCCCAAAGTGATTCAGTCGCTACCATCCCACTTCCCACTAATATTATAAACGCGAAAGTTTGTATGAATGTATGTATGTTTGTTACTCAATCACGCCAGAACGGCTGAACGGATCTGAATGGCACAGAGATAGATTATAGTCTGGAATACAACATAGGCTACTTTTTATCCCGGAAAAATTATGGTTCCCGTGGGATAGATTTTTTGTTTTTCCCGGGATCGACATGATTTTTTGCATAGTGGTAGTTTAGGAGTCAGAGAATACTTGTTATACCGCAAAAGCGAGCGGGAGAGGGGCAAATTACAGCCACGGGATTATTTCTTTTTGGATCTATTTCCACGTGGGTGAAACCGCGGACAGAAGCTGTTTTCCATAATTTAAATAGGAATATTATAATGCTGTCTGTTTGCTTTAATATATTTAATATTGTACCTACGAAATAAAATGTCTTTTGAATTTGAATTTGAATGTATGAAATGCCTCTGTTTAAATAAGCGCATGCGTCATTGCATGTCCTTTTTCTTAGCATAAACCGCATACAAAAGAAGTGGACTTATACATTCAACATTTGTATTGTTGCACACGATACGGGAACCCTAAAGAGCTTATCTATCAAGTTGTGGAATGATAATACTTTGATCTTCTTAGGTGAAACTTTGTAGAGGTCATTCGTCGCGGGTGAGGGGCTGGGAAACGTTACCGCTTTCAACTATGCCATAGTGTATAGTCTTACTTAGCATATTCACGCTTGTTTCTCATATGGATACACAGAGATAATAATTTACTTCGGTCTGTATAACACGTTACTTGCTTCATCTAGAAATACGAATTTATGACTTATTTTTATTTCGCACCCCTTTAAGTGGGGTGTCGTTACAAAGATAGATGCACGCCGCCCTCCCTTCTTTCATTGAACACATTAAAATTTTAATGATTAAGGGCAATGTTTGATTGCCTTGACAACCAATTAGAAGGGCGTAGCAATGATTTTATGCTAGGATGGATAGAGTAATGTCACTGTATTAATTCTATTAGTATGGAAACAGAATAGAAGAGTTCTAAGGTTCCATTTGCGAAAGAGGTATGTCAGAATCATAGTTTATTTTCGATTATCTCTGCCCACACCTTCTGGTATTTAACGCATGATGATAATATATAGAGAAGTTTCGAAAAGTAAAAAAAAAATGAAATCTTCTTTGTTGCGGTTTTCATTATTACGAAGGTTTAGGAGTATTAAACTTGGACCTATCATGTTTAGGAGTTGAGCATTAACAGTATAAATGAATCAAGTCGGGGAAAAGTTTGCCCCAGCGAGTTTCAAAGGCGTATGCTGTCTAATCCGTCAGAGACACAACAAAATGATGTAGGAAAGAATTGTGTAGCATAAAATTATCTACAAAAAAGTTCAAGAAGCATATACATATATATATATATATATATATCTAATAGATAAATTAGTTATAAGCGTATTTGTGTAGGTATTCAAATTGTTGTGGGGTCGCTAGTAGGTAATACATATAACACATCCCAAGTTCCACCTGACCCTGTAAACTTCCTAGACAGCACAATGTAGATCAATCAGTAACACTATTTATACTAGCGTCCTGCCCTACATCCCAAAATGAGAGCAACACAAAAGTTCATCGTCTAAAAGGGTCACCGATACATGAATAACTTACTGTTACTATACTAATAATATCCATCTTACTTTAGAGTTTAGAGTTTGGCTGTTTGCTCCGGCTGTAGTGGCTGAACGAATTTGGATTTGGATATCAAGAGTAGGAGTCGATTGAAACCAGATATGTGTCTGTTAAAAAAGTGACACAGTTCATTAAGTGCAGCAACAGGCTTGCCACCTGTTCTGTTCAATATGGACAACTGGCATCAAGTGGACACTGTTACTGATGTCTCTGGCCACACCGCAAGGTAGGTATAAAGGCCGTGAAGATGTGAAGAAGATGTATGGATAACACGGCACCTGGTACCATCTTTGTAAAAGCGGCTATGCTAAGTCAAAATCTCCAGGGTATCGATTCATGACGCTCTTCCATACTAAATATTAAAGATTTCGAGACTTGTTGAAATTATTTCGAGTATTTTTTCAAGAACATATAATATTGAATATACATATTTACTGTATCATGTTATTTTTATACTTGATGAAAACGTCTATAGAGTTATTTGTATCGAAACTCATCCTGGTTTCATTATTTTAGCGGGATAAGAGTAAAGGTGGCCAGGGCCACACATTCGTCTAATCCCCGGCCGGTCGCCGTACGGTCCACCGAAATTGACCACAGACTCGTGGCCATGCTAACTTTTTGAACAGGAACGAAGATCTCGAAACCGTTTCGAGATATAAGCTTTCAGTACAATTTCTATTTATCAGATTTTAAAGTAAGTCTATACTTTTTAAAATATTCAATAAAAAACAATAACCTTAATTTGACCGATGTATGACGTCATCATAAGCAGTATGAAAAAAAAACCTTTGCCTACAAAAAAGGGTAATCGTCAATCTTTGAATGACATCTTTATAAATTTATATTTTACGTGTAATTATTTTCTTTGTTATTAGGACATGACGGGATGAAACACTATTTACTTGCCATTGTAAAAAACTATTCAATTTAAATAATTATAAACACGAGTATTAAACAAGAGTAATTTTTAGGTTAGTCGACCTTGACTGACGTTTGCTTGACGTTAATTTGATTGACTGTCACTTTTTATGTGTAGTGGCCAACATTATATTCCTGTTCCAAATTCTTGTGACGTCACGTTTGCTTTTCGCGGGTAAAATTTGTAAAATATATTAAAATAAACGCTATGGATAAAAAACAAAAATATCGAAATTAGTTTCTTAAAATGGGCTATATTTTCAAAATAAATTATAAAAAAAATATATGTAGCATGGCCAATTCTTATCGCGCGGCCCACCATCCGCTTTCAAATCGTTGTATTTGTCGATGACCGGAACGATCTGTCACACACACACACACACACACACACACACACACACATCCACACACCTTTTTTTTAATCGAATCTTGTGTGTCTGTGAGCGAGTAAATTGCATGTGATCTACATCGTATGATTTACATTGCTAATGTGTGGCCTGTCTTCAATCTCGATCATACGGCGGCCGGAGCGAAAATTTTCAGTGAGATACTGCAGTGCGTGGGCTACTTTAGGAAATACCAGTTTTTGGCATGCCAATTATGTATTTAACACATTCCATATATATTTAGTTGTATCTTTAGGTATTCATAACAGTTAAGAAAATTCTACAAAATTATCGTTAAACAAGCTTCTGTCCGCGGTTTCACCCAAACACGGGTAGATCCAAAAAGAAATAATCCATGACTGTAATTTGCCCCTCCCCCGCTCG
The DNA here is from genome assembly GCA_963924495.1 of Nemapogon koenigi. NCBI lineage: Eukaryota > Metazoa > Arthropoda > Insecta > Lepidoptera > Tineidae > Nemapogon > Nemapogon koenigi. The sequence goes on from OZ004642.1 coordinate 12,104,746, forward strand.
CTTTCACGGTATAAAAAGTAGAATAATATGTCATTCTCTGACCCCTAAACTACCACTATGCAAAAAATTATGTCGATCCCGCGAAAAAAATTACAAAAAAATTTTTCCGGGATAAAAAGTAGCCTATGTGCTATTCCAGACTATAATCTATCTCTGTGCCAAATTTCATCCAGATCCGTTTATCCGTTCTGGCGTGATTGAGTAACAAACATACATAGAAACTTTGGCGTTTATAATATTAGTGGGATAAGTCAATAAAGCATTTGCTTTACATAGGTATTAAAATTATCTTAAGTAGGTACTAAATTACAAAAATAAAATAAAATTACAAATAAAACATTTCATGGAAATCGCTATCTACTGGGAGAGTACCCAACAGACTGGCTGCATTACCTCGTTGGATGGCATTGCTTATTCTTTGACCGAAATAAGAGCCAGCCCGTCATGTGAACAACGTTCTATTAGCAGACTGTGTACACTAGATCCCCAATAAAGTAATTTAGCAAATATTATGTAGCAAATTAAACATATGGTAAAGTTATATAAATGCGCAGTTAATGTACACAATGCCATATAAATAATATCTACTTATATTTGGCTGAATATCAATATTTTTGACCTTGCAATTATTTAAATAATTGTCATTGAAAATAATGGGTCCTTAAAATTTAAGACAGAAACGCACCATCACGGATTGTATGTCTTATGCCGTGGCATAAACTGGTAACAATAGGTACATTTAGCCAGTCGTTCGCACTTAATAGACTCTATCACTTCTAAAACGTTTTTCATCGAAATCAGTCCACTGAGAAAATAACTACTAAAACAGTTTTAGCAATAACCAATTCTGATAAAGAAAAAAAACCGTCTTCAAAACCAAAATGTGCTTTCCGAGAGCAAATGCACAAGTCACTATAAAAAATATTCAAATCGCTTCAAGTGTGACTATAATATTTGAAGAGTTCTCGATTTCTCCAGGATCCTATCATCAGATTCTGACCTGATGGAAGTATGCCCTTTCAAACAAAAAAAATATTTTCCAAATCGGTCTTCAAGTAATCGAGGAATATACATAAAAAACATAAAATATTACGATATGACAACCTCCTCCTTCTTTTGAAATTCGGTTAAAAAGTATAAATATAGTAGTTATTGTAGCACAAAACTTTAAAGTAAAATAGTAAACCTACATGTTTGTCTACTTATGATTCTTTATAAAAAAAACTGAACCGATTTTCTGTGTTTCAAAATCAAATACTGTCACGACAAATCCCTACATATTAAATATCCCCGCAGCGTCTCTCTGTGCCCTTTTCACGCAAAAACTAATACAGAACGGATTTGTTGCGGCTTTTACATATTATATAGGTTGAATCACCAGGAAGGTTTATGAGTATTAAACATGGACCTATCATGGTTAGGAGCTGAGCATCAACAGTATTTAAAGTAAATCAAATTTGAAAAAAGTTAGCCTCTGCGAGTTTTTATACCGTATGCTGTCTAATCCGTCAAAGATATAACAAAATGATGTAGGAAAGAATAGTGTAAAATAAAATGATCTACAAAAAAGTCCGCGGTAGCATATATCTATCCCTAATATATAAGTAGTTATAAGTATAGAATTTAAAAATAACAGGCAAAGCTGTAAGCAACGAGTAGTAATACAAATGATTAACTACATCAAATTAGAGGTAAATACGCCTTGTCGGTTTAATTGATAAATGGGATGTCAAGAGAACTTAATTAAATAAGAATTAATGGGTCCTATAGTGACGGACGAGAAAACATAATAAGGTTACAGCTTAGGCAGTCAGATAAAAAAGGTAATTAGAAATAACTAGCTTTAGACCCTGCTTCACTCGGGACAATCTTGCCTAATAAGAATAAACAGCATAGAGCGTGGTAAGGGTGAGAACGGAATAAGATCTATCCGACCCCAAATGTCATCCTCACCTGCACGCTTGGTACCCTCTGCTAGGAAACTGGCTGGAAGACGCTACAGCGAGCCTGAAGACCTAAATAGTCTCAAAATGTCTGGTGCAGAAGGCAAGGGGAACCACTGCACTATTCTTCCCAAGAAAGTTAACCATGGCGAGTCAATACAACTGCTCTGCACCACGACTAAGAAGAATTAAGAAAATAATTTCTCAAACTACTGAACCGATTCTAAAAATTCTTTCACAATGTAAAAGCTACGTAAAAGCTACGATGTCTCTGAGTGACATAGGCTATATTTTGTTGGTGTAGGAGCCGGGGGTGAAAGCTAGTGTTATTATATTAAGATCCTTTAAGAGTAAATCGTACTTGTTGATCAAAAACTGTACTTTTTGAACAGTATAATTTCCATGAAGCACTTAAAGAAATTACCTGTTTTTTAGCCGCATTATAGAGAATATTGTTATCTAAAAAGTTAATTAAGACAACTTTTAAATTAATAAAGAATTTTTGAATTATAACAAGATAGTTGAGACGGCTTTTCTCAATTTCGCTTTCATCATCAAATTTCAAACTTCTAATCACTTGCCGATCTCACAATAAAAAATATTATTAGACTATTTAATATCCTCAGGAAAAAAGTTATCAATAAATATATTAATATTTTGGTGTTTCCTTCAGAAATTAAAATCACAAAAAAAAGTAAAAATTCTAGCCCATAAAATTGTTATTTTCTCTATAAATCTCACTTAATTTTAAATAATAATTATTTATTGTAATAGAACAACATCTTCTTTAAAGTTAAAATTACAATTATAGTATTTTTGTAATATTTTTAAAATATGTATTTTGAAATTGAACCTTTATCATACTGGGGACCAAAATTGGTTAGTCCATACATTACAATACATTATTTACGCACACAAACACATGCAGTCCGTGCAGGTGGACATAGTAAACATCTAAGAAGATAAAGATCTGTTCAATATTAGGTATCTATGTTTGTATATACTGAACTGATGATCGTAGGTCCTAACAAATAGTCTAGATTAGTGAATTTGGGAACTAACTTGTTTCTAATCTGGCACCAACCGTCTTCAAATTCTACGACGAAATGTTTATTATTTCTTACTTTTCAGTGCAAATGGCAAATGCACATTGTTTTTAAAGTTAATATATTTTTTACTTTTAATAATAATCGAAATCGGCTGGGCATCGAGTTATGACAAAAATGGACTTAAAAATCAGTTTTTATTCAAAACTACTGAACCAATTTTCACTAAAAAATGGGACCACACGGAAAGCACCAGCTTTCAAATAAAATAAATAAACATCATCAAAATAAATAAACATAAACAAACAGTCAAATTGAGAAAATCCTCCTTTTTTTTACGTAAAAGCAGTTTTTTCAATGAATTAGAGTAAAATTTTTGATATTTTTGAAATTTCATGTCAGTTCGTTTCCCGAATGTGGCAAACGACTTTTCAAAAATATTTGAATGCAAGCTTATGAAAGTGTTTTGCTTATTTGTATGTCCTTCTTTCCCACCATAACAGAGCAGCAGATCGACGAGATTTTCTTGCACAGACATATTTGGAGACTACTTTTTACTGTGGAAATCCTTCGGGATACATTTTTAGGGTTCTGTAACCAAAGGGTGCAAACGGAAACCCTATTACTAAGGCTCCGCTGTCCGTCCGTCCGTCTGTCACAGAGCTGTATCTTTTGAACCGTAATAGGTAGACACTTGAAATTTTCACAGAGTGTGTAGGTATTGCTATGGCCGCTATAACAACAAATAATAAAATTTAAATAAAGTTAAACATTAAGAAATATGTATTATTCGGCGTTTATTGCTCGATCTTAATGTTGGCAATATACAAACGTCTAACTAGTATAACTATCATACTCTTAAGTAAAACAACAAATAATAAAAACCGGCCAAGTGTGAGTCGTACTTCCGCTAATTTGTTCCTGCGCCATACAGGGACGTCAAACTTGGTCTGACCTTAGTGCATACTATTGTTTAAAATAAGTGCTATCAACTTCTCGTACCAGGGCACGTGTGAAAATGCAACTGGCTAAATATGGACCCTGCGAAGTAAGCGAATATATAACTGTTTTTTGGCTGATAACACCTACAGACAGACGAACTTATTGAGATTGTTTTAAACTATACACGTGTGCGGAACTATAGAGAACGATTCGCGAAAATCCAGATAAAAATGCAATAAATCGCAAAATCAACAAAAAGTCGTTAAATGTGTAATTAAGCAGTTAACAATGAAAAACAAATATTTAAAGTTATCTAAAGATAAGAACATTATATTTAGCATTTTGAAAATAATTTTCAGATGGGTATCGATTTTTTCCCGGGAGTATTTAGTCCTTTACCTAATAGTAATACTAGTGATCGACCGACTAGCCGACTAACGACTAATGACCGACTAAGTATTTGCCGAATTTGAGGTTGTTCAGGACGGGTGTAAAACATCTACGCGTCTAGTAGGTATCATTTACTTCCCGTTTTCTATACCATCATAAGAGCCAATAATTCCGACTATAAAATTGGCCAAATAGTCGGCTTTACCGACTATCCTATACCTACTTAAAAGTTTAGTATTTGACTATCTCTGTGCATGGCCACTTTTGAGTCTATAGCAGGCTGGTATCTACTAGCCCATAAGCACGCGCTATCCAATACCAATGTAAGTAAAACTAAAATTTATATTTTTGGGAAAAATGCGGACGTCGAATCTACATGCACTCTGAAGTAATCGATTTAGCTCCAATGACTGCAAAATTTTATCTAAAACAGTTCATCCGTTGCATAATTCCCCTTCAATCATATTTTGGTCGTATCCGGGAATAGAACACGTGAAATTCGCAACATTCATTCGAAATATTCGTTTACAAACGGAGCACATAACATCTAGGGTGTCGAATCGATGCAGCATTGAGGCCTTGGAATTAAAGGCTATGTGCCCGGGACGCGGGAGAGAGAGGCCAGATATAAATAGAGCATGTCAAAAAAGGACAGCAATAATGTTTCGTCAAATATAATTACGTACACATACGAGTACTATAATATGGCTACATATATGGTTGTCTGAATTGTAGGACTCTTTCAGGATTTCAGACATTTTGCAACGTGAAATAAAATTTTCTGAATTTATATGGATCTATACTTTTGGATTTTCATCATGAGATGTTAGTAACAATGTCTACATCTAGGCTATAGATTCAGATGGTCGCGTAACACAATATGCGTGTAAAAAGATTCCTTATGCAAATCTGCAAGTGTTATGGTATATAAAAAATACAAATGAATAGAGAAGCCTTTCTTCTATATGAGTCGCTCAAGCTCTAACTTAAAAAAAATCGTCCGCGTGAAATTTAAAAAAGAAAATTATTTTCAGAATTTTACGCAGCAATAGTAAATATTTCCAGGAAAAAAAGTAGCTGCTACACTGTCTGTGAAAATTCCGACAAAACCGCTTCAGCCGTTTCGAAGATTAGCCTGGAAAAACAGACGACAGATATATCATCCCCTAATATATTTATATAAACTGCATATGATCCGATGCGTCATCGTTACATAGAATCTTATCTTATCTAATCAGGTTTTATTAAGGCGCTAGCGTCATCAAAATGCTATTACGTCACTGCATGCGCAAGATAAAATGCAAAAACAATCATTCATGAATTATTTTTTAAAGTTAAAAGTTGAAATATACTTTTAATTGTGTGTGCATCGGAGGGCACGTAAACGACGTCCACACTTCTTCTAAAAATAACAGATATTAGTGACATTTGGTCCATGGGTCCTTGGCAGCCTGCCATGTTACTTCTTTCAAAAATATGGCAAATCTCAATTAATCCTAAAAAAATGAGTTTATTTATACAACATTTGCAACTAAAATTGTTGATATAAGACTTCTAAATAGCCATTGTTTTTAAAACGCAAAAGGAAGGTTACGCCTATTTAAACCCTAAATAATAAAATATGGTTTAATCCCATTTAAAATAATAACTATCAGCAATTTGAGTTGAAAATGTGAAAAATTGCCATATTTTTGACAGATATCAGATGGCCGACAGCCACGGATCCTTAAATGCAGCAACAGGCTTGCCACCTGTTCTGTTCAATATGGACAAGTGGCTGCAAGTGGACACTGTTACTGCTATCTCTGACCACACTGCAAGGATGAAGGGTGTGTGCGTGTGTGTTTTTAGATACAGTATAAAATTTCCTATATTATAATACAATGTCACCAAAAACGGGATTAGTTTATTTATTTTAGTAGAATTATTTCTATTATAAAAAAGTTATTTTTTATTGATTTGGCGCAACATAAAAGCCGAAAATAGTTAAGTAAGCCCATATTTAGACATTTTTACTGATTAGTTAATTAGTTTATCTTAATTACATTTTTGTATGGAAAACGAACCACCACATTCAATTATTCGCCACCAACAGAATTGAAATTAAAATGGGTTCCATGTGCCAAAAGATATCAAATTATTAGCTTATTATTATTGCGTAACTTTTTCATTATGATTTTTCGATTTATATTATGATTTATTAAAAGTACACACAATCGTCGAGCATGTATGATGAATATAAAATAAATGAAAGAGGTATGTCACGATCGTAATAAATGGCATTAGATTGTCTCTGCCTACCCCTCTTGAAATGAATGGCGTGATGATAGATAGATCGATTTTTCATTATGATTATGTATCACTCATCAATGACATAAATGTTTTAGCCATAATATTTCTGCCAAAAATATTGGCAAGATCACGCCATTATGCGGATTAATCGGTATCTAAGATGATCCCGGCGGCTGTGATAATATCTTATTAATCACAGACTAATCACAACTATCACATCGCGGACGGGATTAAACTGGATTCCCCATCATGTCACGACGGAGCGCGTGCGTTGGTCGCCTTGACATGACGTAAAATCCAAACTAGCTTGTACAGTGCTTTGAGAACTTGTCCTGCGCATTACCGTGTACCTACTTAGATAATAGAAAAAGTAAATTTACAATTTTATACCGTCCTTCGTATAAGTACAAATAAAAGAAAATCTAATGTTATTCCACACATATCATCTTTGTTCGTAAGAAAACTACAGAACCAATTTCAAAAATTCTTTCACAATGAAGCTACAGTTTTAGCTGGACTATGTTTTATTTAAAAAAAGTAAGGGAATTGAAAAACGACACGCACAAATTGGCCGATTTTTTCAGTAATGTTTTACGATTTTCCAAGAAACCTCATAAGTTGCTTTAAAAATTCACCACAATACAGTTTCTGTTTAGAAAATGAAAATAGCACACTTATGTATGAATAAACAATAATAAAATTGGTTTAGTAGCTGGAACCTACTTTATTCTGTATTCTGTAATCATTTGGATAATGAAATATAATGGCAACTTGAACTCAGCAATTTTGTATAATTTGCGTATTACATTTATGGGTAATTTGAATTTCTAATGAAAAATAGGTTGCCTAGATTTATGATGTTTTTTCGCAAAAAAAAAATCGATGTTGCATATTGAAAACGATGTTTACATGAATGAATGATACATCTAAGTCTTGAATACATTATTTAAAACCAGACCAGGTACAATTCCGAGTACGACCGCAGCTGCAGGCGATAGTCACCGCACGCGACTCTAGATTTCATACATTTTATATGATTATGAAATTAATATCGAGCATGGCGACACTGTGGTTGTGGTCGTGCTCGGAGATACAACAGTTAGACAAATAAATAAATGCACATACTCACTTGCCATAGAGCGGATGCCACAATTGTTGCTGGTGTTGGTTGTGGTTGAGCTGGGCGTGTTGTCCATGCAGCGCGTGCTGAGCGAGCTGCGCGTGTTGTGTGTGTAGCGACTGTAGACCGTAGTGAGAGTAGACCTGCGCCTGAGGGGGCTCGCCCAGCGGCGTGGTGCTGCCCACCTCGGGATCCTCGCGACGACGACGGGACGCCCCCGCATTACCGCCGCTCACTCCCGCAGGCTCCAGCAGGTTGTGGAGAGACTTGACACTTATACGAGGGCGGGGCGGCTCGGGCGCGGCCGAACGGTACTTGGGGTAGTACGACGGTGCGGCCGGCGGTGCTCGTTGGTGGTTTCCCGGGTACGGGTAGTACGGCGGCCGGGTAGAGTGCACATACGGGTGCTGCAGGTCTGCCGGCCGGGACGACTCATGCGGTCTGGGAGGATAGGGCGCGGCTGGAGAGCGCGAGGGAGGAACCGGTGACGGCGAGCCGGCTGCCGCGGCTACTTTCGCCAGTTCGGCTTGTGTACGGCCGTACGTCTGCTCTAGGTGGCTCAGGTACGGCAGCCAGATCATCTGGTTAAAAGCGGCCGCGGTGGCAGCATCGATGTCCCCGGCGAGGTCCGCGCCGCTAGAGAACGAGGCAGCTCGCTGTCTGAGTGCGGAGTCCCGGTCGGCTGCTCGCTTGTCGCTTTTCATTTTAGTGTCCCGCGGCGCGTGCGGAGCGCTGTGCGGCGCTACTTGTGTGGTGTCCGGCACGCGGGCGCGGGTCTCGAGGATGTTGTCGAGCTGGGCGAGCGACACGACGAGTATGTCAGGGTCCTGCAGCACGGCCGGGTACGAGAACACATCCGGCAGCCGCAGCTCGGGCCGGCGCAGCAACAGCGTGGACAGCTCGGCTATGGGCGACGCGATGATGTCATTGAGCTTGTCCTTGGGCACAAGCAGCGGATCCGGTAGGTTGCACTCCACACGGAAGTTCCGCCACGCTTTGAGCACGGCGAGGTCCTCGGTCCGTCCGCGTTGCTTCGTCTTCACGTCTGGCTTGATGTCCTCCTCTGCCTTGATCTTCTTCTCGTCCGGCTCGTCGCTCTCCTCGGTCGTCTTCTTGATCTCCTCGGAGCAGCTGGATACGGTCGGGCTGGCAGACTTCCTGTGCTTCCCGAGGTTGAGCGGCTCGCTCTCTCGCATAGATATGGTCACCTCCGACGTGTACATCTTGGGGGAGGGCGATGACAGCAGTCTCTCCAGAAACAGAGTTTTGCTGCTTTTGGTCTGCGTCTGCGGCGGCGGCTGCGGCTGCGGCACGGGTGCGATGAACAGCTCCGGCGAAGATGGCACGGCCGGGATGCCGCTCGGCTGAGGGGACTGCATCGCGTCAGATTCGCGGGAAGGAGCACGCGCCGGCTCCGGGCGTCGCGGGGAGACCTGCGGGGTGTGCGGATGCGGACGACGGATGCTCAGGTCCCGCGGCTGTTCGTCACTCCTGTCGGACATCGCGTCCTCCGCCGCGTCAATGGATTCCGTCCGTATGATCCTGGAGATTGTGACCTCACCACGCTTCATACTAAGGTCGGTCGGGATCATCTCCTCCATGGTCGGTGTCGTGACCTTACCGTACTCGTTGTCCGTCTCGGCGCGAGAGTTCTCACTGTTACACGACTCTCCGTGCTCCTCCTCCTCAGGGACGAACTGTCGCCGCTCGTTCGAGGTCTCAGATCTCTGGCCCCCCGACGTGATCACTTCCCGAGGAGATGCCTCACTTATTTCGTCATACACCAGGGCCGGGATGTCATGTTCAGGGGCGATTTGAGTCATGTGGACGCTGTCGTAATCTAGTTCCGTGATGTTGTTCTCTGGAGAGACTCCGGCCATGTGGACATTCTCGTATCTCTGTTTCGCAATATTGTTCTCCGTGGTGACTGCGGTCATGTGTACGTTTACATACGGTTGTTCCACAACGTTGTTGTCTGAGGCGACTCCAGACATGTGAATGTTCTTGTACGTCTGCTCAGTATTGCTGTCATCAGAGACTGCGGTCATGTGAATGTTTTCGTAAGTCTGTTCCGCGATGTTGTTGTCCGAGACGACTGCGGTTATGTGAACGTTATCGTACACCTGCTCAGCCATGTGAATATCGCTCTTTGCGGCGTGACCGTCACCGCCCGCCTGAATTTCTATAGCGTCGCTCCCGTAAGGTAGGTCGTTCCCCGGGCGGGTGACGAGGGCGGCGGGCGGCGCGCTGTCGGAGAACATGTGGAGATGCAGCAGACCCTGCGCGGCCGTCATACTGCTGCGGCCCGGGGAGGTGGCGGGGGGCGTGGGGTGCGCGGTGTCGAGCAGCACCAGGTTGTCTTCGCACCCTCTCTCCACGAGTGACTCGAGCAGGCCGTCGTCGTGGTCGGCGGGCAGCAGGCCGGCCGGGTCGAGCGCTGCGAACAGGTCGGCGGCTGGCTCCGACATCGAGAAATCGTCCGGCAGGTAGTGCTGCAGCTCCAGCCGGTGCTGAGTCAGCTCCAGCTCGGCCACGGCCAGCAAACTGTCGAGCGGCGACGGCGAGACGGGCGCGACCGGCAGCGTAATGGTATGGGACGGGATATGCGTCTCTAGGTCACAGGCGACAGATACTGTCGGTCGGTCGACTTTCAATCGGTCGTAGCGTGGAGTGCGCGGCACAGCCCGCCACCCCCGTTCAGTGCGAGCTAGCCGGAGCCGGTTGCGGTCGTCGTAGTCCTCGCAGCGCACCTCCGTGAGCGTGCCGGCTATAGCGTCCTGGCGCGCCCAAAGGAAGACGGGCCTCAGGCGGGGCGCAGAGTCGCGGGCGGGCGGCGCGCTGCCTCTCCGCGCCCCGCCCGCCGCGGAGCGAGGTGCCGCGATCTCAAGCACGCCGCCGCGCTTTCCGGCGGCGAGAGGACACGCGAGCTCGTTCAACTCCCGCGACGGACTGCCGCGCGACGCCCGCCCCGCCCACGATCGATACCCGCCCCGCTGCCGCCCGCCCGCCGCCGGGAAAGTAAAAGTAGGAGCCCGGCGGAACCCCGACCGGCGCGCACTTCCGACCGCCGCCACTTCCCTCCCCCACTTTCCCCGCGCCACCCCGGCTGTCTAATTAGTGGGCGGAGTCGCACAGTCGTCCGTCTCCCGCCAGGACATAGGTAAACAAACCGTGCGACACGGGCGTCTCATCCTAGATATACCTACTAAAAACTATAGGCAGCTTCCTATTTCAATCAACAACGCTATAAAACTTTAAAAACGTGTTGAAAATAATTTCATCCACAAGAAGGAATAGAAAATAATATTCGTCATTTGGTTCCATAAAGTAGGTACCTAACCTACCTACTTATTATACAATTCAATTGAATTGATCTATCATCACGCTTTTCATCTCAAGTGAGGTAGGCAGAGACAATCGAATGCCATTTGTTAAGATTGAAAGTATGATAGTGACACATTGAAATCGAAATGATTTACTCTGGTTGGTTTATCGATCGACATCATTTAAATTTTAAAGGAACAAGAAAAAACACAAGTTCTAAAACTATTCAGGTAGAAGATTGCATTCGTGATATGATGGAGGAAGATACTTGAGGGGAAGCTGATGGTCACGAATCACGATCCTCAGTAGGTAATTACTTTAAATTACAGTAAAAATTTACAGGAGATATTAGGTATAAATAATAATTATCATCATTGTAGAGTGACAGATAATTTTCTTTTTTAAGTAGGTAGCTCAAACCCGAGTCTAATGCCCTTCCTGAGCTTTCCGCCCTCGACTTCATCGTAATTTATAGAATTTAGAGGGATAACCCCTTTACCTCCAAATTTACAACTAAGACTAGTAGCGCCATCTGTTAAAATATTTTTTCAGTAAATTTTTATTCGAGCACGCCTTCTTTGGACTATAGAGTAACAATGTGTGCAAGTAGGTACACAAGATATTTGCGGAGATTTTTCGCTGTGTTTACGAAAACAAACAACTCTACCACCGCCTAATGTTAAGCAATATTGGCGAGTCTATGAGTAAAAGTTTAGCCGCTTTTCTTTTTTCACACGTCTATATTTACGGACCTTTAAGCAAGTTTGTATTGGGGGGTTTTCGAGTTGACTTATAAACTTACAAACCCCGATTTAGTTTATCTTAAGACACTCAAATGCCTCTACATCTGGTGGTATATGTGATTAGACTTATATTTGCAATCGTCGCGCGTCGTACAGCAAATTTCACTGCCATTATGTTAATTTTAATTAAACAACATAATCATTGTTTTGAAGCCTCACTATGATGTTTAGGGCACAAACGCACTGTATTAGGGCAATATGTGAAATTAATCCGACAAAGAGCTGTTTACCTAAATTTAAAAATCCTTTAATTTCACTCTGTCTTTATTATGAGGTCTCTTTAGTGTTAAAAAATCCTAATATGGAAATCTACGTCCCAAATATACATTTCAAGGTATAATACAGCTCTCCTATATACGTATATTTGGTATAGCTCCATCATTATACATACATTACCCGACAATCTAACTGAAGAAAATACTTTTAGAAAAATTTTATTCCTCTGTTCACGAATTTCTTAGTGACAAAATAGGACTGAAATGTGACGTTGTATTGTATATCATAATTTGTATGCCCACACGGGTAAGATAATATAGCTTACACAGATGGCGCTGCCGTTAACAATGTAAGGTGTCGTTAACTCTTTCTAAAAAATACGACAGACTCATTTATAATGAATTCATATTTATTTATTACTAGCTAGCTGTTCGCCCGTATAAAAAAATCCTAGAACCCGATTGAAACACACACAAAAAAATCATCAAAATCGGTCGGCCATTTCGAGTTTTAGAGAGACTAAACGCCCGGCAATTGATTTTTAAAATATATTTAGTATATGTAATTCTTATTTTTTATTTAAAAACTATATATACATATAATACAAATTATAAAAAGAATACCTCTGCAAGAACCCCTCCCTCTAGCATGGTTCCCAAAGCCCAAAACTTGAGCGAGGTAAGAGCCAGAGGTCACTTGAGGCGTGGACTAGTCGTCTACATTTTTCATGATTTTTTTTCATTTTGGCAGCCCCATTGTTTCAACTGCAAGCGAGAAGCATGTTCTTCCTTCGATTTTGATTGACGTGATTTAGTTTCCACTAAGAGTGGAACATACGTCAGACATAGGCAAATTTTTATCCAGAAATCTTTCGGAATGAATTTCTTTTCACATTTAAAAAAATTGATGTTAAAATTGTATTTACTATTTTGGAGACAATTGTTAAATCATATGAAACTGAACGAACTTTGAATCCAATGTAATGTTCTTCATTGATCACATGATCAACTTTTAAAATAATCGTTTCAAAAAAGTAGGCGTTATAATATAAATCGGCTTCCGAAACCGTGTTATCGATCCCATCCCAGGGTACCCAGCTGAAGACCAAGTCTCTCTCTTTTAGCCGATGGTACCTACCTATTTCATCATGTCCTCATCCAGCAACAGCGACTCCGTCATGCATTTTTTAAATTTAACTTATTTTTATATTGTAAGTATTGTGACAAGCTAAATTTTGACTTGAAGACTCGCAGTAAAGTTGTTCATCTGAGTTAGATGTACAGTAGTTGGGTTTGGGTCGAGTTTTCCATATGGCGCTTTCTGATCAGGACTTCTAATCACATAAATTCGGATTCGTTAACTTTTTTGTATACTATGGATATCAGCTCCTCCCAACGATCACGTTTGACGACTTCTTTGTTACGTAGAGAAAGTTCTTCGTAAAGCACTGCTTCGGGTGATCTAAAGTCATGCGTACACGTGGCCACTACATCTCAGCTAGTGTTTCATTAGTGACTCTATTATTATAGTCCTAGTACGATGTTGCCACTTTATTCGCAGAATGGATCTCAACATTTGAGGTGGAAGTTGTACCAGCCCCCAGACAATGTACGAACGCTAGCTGTTCTCTCGCAAGGCTAAAACATACCTTAGATTTATGCAGAAACTTATAATCAAACTATAATAATTACCTATATGAAAAGTATAAGCTCAATTTATGCATTTTAACTACTTAAATAATGAACAATCCTAAAATCAACTACCGCGCATATCCTCAAAAAATCAGCTGATCGACCAAGACCTTCACCATTTATTTCAGCGGTTTCTACAGAATATGAGCAGACGCTAACTTTGCATTCACGAACGATGCTAAACTGTAGACAACATGACATAACACTACGCTTTGTTTTCTCCAAGCAGTTTATATACTTCAAGAAGTTTGTATACAATAAGTAAGTATGAGTAAAGGACAGTTTAGTTAGGTCACGTGGTTCTATTTCAGTCGATCCCATATACATTTAAAGTTATCTATTTTAGTTCTATAGTCTATTCGCTAAGTTGTACATTGTAGCCAGCAGGTATCTGGGCAAGACTATACCTACTAGCATCTTAGTCTGAAGTTTGAAACCTTGCATCCCTAGCAACCGCAGCAAAATAAACTACGAACAGGGTTGGAGTTAGAAGACATCCTTGTTTTACGCCATGTTATTGTGAATCGGTCTTCATGTTACCTCTCAGTCATGTTTTCATGGAAATGACGTATCAAGTTTTCAGGACAGCCAGCAGTTGAGAACATATTAAAAGTCAACGGGTCAGAATTTCAGTTTGTTTGTTTATCCTTTTGTTGTAACGTTGTTTGCGTTGCGTTGTTTTTGTATCCTTTACGTTGTTGGGCTAAATACAGTCTGCAGGCACTTTAAAAATCTACACATATAATTATTAAATTATAGTAAATTTCACGAATTTCACATTAGTATAGTATAGTTAATTTTAGCGGATAATTCAGGACTGTATTCCAATTATGTCCATGAAGCAATTTTTAAATAAAACAAAATGTCAAACATAACATGTATTTACTATCTATATTTATTCTTTGGAAATAATTTATTAATAATTTAATTACAATCAATATTTGAAGTGTAAATATTTACTAATACATATTATGCATAAATAATAATAATTGTGCAGGTAGCCAACTATATGAACTAATAATAATAATATTTTGTCCTTCTCAATTTTATTATTTAACATTAGATGAGATCAATGAACTATACTCGACACAGATAATTCAGTTATTAAGGGTCCTATATTGGGAATTTTTCTGGGATAAACTATTCCCAATTTCTCTGTAAATAATCCACCTGTGTCACTGTAATTTAGCATATAGTTACTTATTGAATATATCTAAGTGAAATAGCTCTTATTTTTTCAATGGGTTTTATTGAATAGGAAATATGGGTAGTTTAACTTTGCCCCTGCTGTCTCTTTCATAATCTATCACAAAACTCTAAATTTTTTAAAAAGCGCTGTTATACCATTACCCTTCAATTATATATGTCGAATTTTTTGGTAGCTTATTGAAAATTTAAAATAATAATTATTTTACAAGATACAGATACAGAAATGGCAATACACAACGAGTGTCATTGGATAGTTGTACATATGCCAATACAGTATTTTTATATGCGACATCTATCGACGTGATGTCGACATACAAAGGTATGACTTATAAACTATAAATTAAGAAAATCTGTATTAAAATATTAAAAACCAATTTAACTTAGTTGTTATATTATTCAAGCAAGCAACCAACCACGGGTCATTAGTTCGCCTCGTTAACGTGTTTTGTAATTTTGCTAAACTATGCTTCTCTGAACATGGAGCAGTAACCTGAGCAAATATAAAATTTGGATATAATGACATTAATATGGGAGATATTCCTAGATACATCTCATATCTCGCTCTTGACACTGGCACCATTTGTCATACTTATACTTAAACAAATTTAATGTCTGGCGGGTAATAACAGCTCAGCGGATCTAACACGAGAATTTTTCGTCGCATCGTCTTCGCGGCGGAGCTTTCAATGGTAACTTCATCTGTTATCATGAATTAAAATATTTTAAGGTTCATGAAGATGGACGAGACGCAAGAAATTCGTGCTAGCAACTTAGAGCTGTTCTTAAATGACGGGCACTTCCTAATAATAAATAATAAAAAAGTGGAATGGTATGTTTATCTCAGTACTAGGAGAATATAATATTCCTACAACATAACCAATAATTCAAAACAATTCAGCTAAGAAACTGAGTAATATAATGTAAAAAAAATTGGAATGATTTTTCTTTACAATGACCATAGGCTATCATTCAGTATCATATGGCCACTGCCAGAAAGGAACGTTCGTTAAAAATAAATCGACTGTCAGCCGTGCATCCTAAGTGTACACAAAAAAACACAGGTTGTATGTTTTCAGATTGTCTACAACATTAACAGAAGTTAGTCTTATTTACACCACACATCTTCACGGCCTTTACACCCTGCGGTGTGGCCAGAGACAATAGAAACAGTGAGTGGCCACTTGCAGGCAGTTGTCCATATTGAACAGAACAGGCGGCAACA
The DNA here is from genome assembly GCA_963924495.1 of Nemapogon koenigi. Taxonomy (NCBI): domain Eukaryota; kingdom Metazoa; phylum Arthropoda; class Insecta; order Lepidoptera; family Tineidae; genus Nemapogon; species Nemapogon koenigi. The sequence continues at coordinate 12,120,944 of OZ004642.1, forward strand.
GTGCTGCACTTAATGGACCTAAAAATGCACGAAGTCTTATTTTTAGAAAAATAAATGTTATAAGTACTAGACTTGTGTTTTATATGACAATAAAATCCGTAAATAAAAAAATAATTAAAAGATTTCGTTTGTAGCAAAAACAAACAAAATTCGGGATAAGACAAAACAAATTAAGAAGATTTCAACTATTTACTTAGTTTTCGCGATCTGAAAGCACGCGATCTGCTTTGTTTATGTACTATTCGTTGCAAATGCTAAGCGGAAAGAACCTTGCCACACTACTAAGTGTGGGGCAACGCATAAAATGGTAGAATCTTATTGGTAAAGTCATAGAAATGTTATTATATTAAACGAATAAACTTTGTTGCGTTGCGAACGGCATAAAATAGCATCCAGTGACGTCACTTATTCAAATTTCGTTCCGCTCAGCATTTGCAACGTATAGTATCTTAATATCTAAAACTGTAAATTCTACGTTACGCCTTGGTAGATAGTGCACGCGCCTGCGGAGACGTGATGGGGAATCCGGTTTAATCCCGTCCGCGCTGTGATGGTCGTGATTAGTGAAATATGAAAATTGGATATTCCTTAGAGTGTAGAGGTGTAACAGAGGAGTAATACAACACGTATGAAGTCTAGTATTTCATACGATGTGAACTAGCCCAAAACAAACAAATAAATCCTCACCATTTCTCACATTTTACAAACTACCCTAAAAAGTTTTAAATTATGCAGTTTTTATATGTTTGGTCTTTAACTTTATTACACATTGGTGTATAGTCCTAAGTATATATATGGAGCCAAGACTCACAGCCAACGCGGTCCCTATAGATACTACATAGTAGTGGTCCGTGTTACCAATTGGAACATCCCAGAACACTAGATCCGATGTCTGAAACGAAAAAACAAATCATTTATTAATTGTGGATTCAAAATTTCCATATTATTTCATATTTGCATATTATAATACATCTGATTCATGTAATCGTGTTTAGAAATTGTCGCGTCGATAAAGGGCGCCACTAGTTTTGTATTAGATTAATTATTTTAGCAGTTAAAGGGGCCGTTCATAAATTACGTTACATGAATTTCATGATTTTGGATTTATACAATATTTCCTTACCACGCAGTTGATAGTTATTATTTTAAATTGGATTGAGCCATATTTTTAACCGACTTCCAAAAAAAGAAGGAGAAGGTTCTCAATTCGGACCGTATTTTTGTTTTTTTTTTTATGTATCATAATAAATCATACGATATATAATACATCGATAACTCCGCCAATTGTGAACCGATTTTCATGGTTTCTTTTTTAATCGACAGATAATTCTTCCGGATTGGTCCCATTTTTCTCTCATAAAAATTGGTTCATTAGTTTTTCAGAAATTTTGAAAAAACTGACTTTAAAAGTAGATTTTTCTTGATATCTTGATAAAATAATTATGATTCAGGGTTCTAAACGAGCTTTTTCATTTTGGAAATGATGGCTATTTAGAACTCTTAATAATGAAAGGCACTGCTCATATCGAAAACTATGGCTCTTTAGAACCCTAAATAATAAAAATATGACTCAATCCAATTTCAAATAATAACAATCCCTTTGGGGTGAGGAAATGTTGTATAAATAAACTCACGTTTCCAGGATTAACTTAGATTTGCCATATTTTTGACAGATACAAGATGACCTTGACCACCACCCCTTAATGTTCCACTGAATACTCATCAATACCTAAATCCTAACTAGAGAACGTATTTTAATGCCGGTTTATCGATTATAGCACTTATTTTTAAGAGGATCGAGTCCTTACTTACCAATATATAAGGTATCTGTTTCCACTCGCACCTCGCTCTAGTGTTGGTGTCACACAAGAATGGTACTTGTGTTGTCTGTTGTAGTTTACACATGTGGAGACGCTCGTCAGGACACTTCAGGTATAAAGTGGGTGGAGGCACCTCGTTGGTTGCAACACTGAAATTTGAAATACAGATTTTAGTGTTGACCAGTGGATCAGGGGAGCTGTCTCTACCGAATTTAAATGAAAGAAACTTGTCTACTAATGTACGTGTGTACTGTGCCAGGGTTGCGAGACAACTGAGGTAGCAGAGGTGACGTGTCATCGTGTGTCATGATTCCTTCTTCCGGGCCGGCTACATTACCTTATAATAAGGTATGGAATGTGTCTCTCGCTGCACACGGCCCTAACCTTGTCTGACATGTCACCATCTGCTCTCTCTGGGTGGTCCAGCTATGTGTCAACCGTCGCTATTGCTTAATGGGTTCTCGGGAACGTCATGCCATGGCGAACAACGCACGCGCCGGCCATGACGTGATGGGGAATAATAAGATGTGATAGTTGTGATTAATAAGACATATCACAGTCGGCGGGAACATCCTACCTACCGATTTATCGGCTATTGTTACTGTGACGTCTATAATGTCTTAACATTGGCAAATCATCGATTAAGTAACATTGATAGAGCCATTATAAAATAAGAAGAAGGTATATTTAGATGGAAAAGCCTCTAAGTGTTGTTTGTCGGATTATGTACCCACATAAGTTTTTAATTATAAAAAACCCATTGGTACATGATGATACAAAAATTGAAGTTACTTACCCGCCAGATGGCCTTGCTTTGTGATATCTTGCATGGACGGGCACCCATAGGTCATTTACATCATCAGTCACTTTGCCTATCACATACACATAGGACTTGGGTGCAAGCTCAGCCATTATCTCCGTATTCACCCTGTTCTTTGGCAATGCTTTTGTCTGAAAATGTTAAATATTATATTATTTATCTTCTCTTAGCATTCATGTGAAAGTGCTACATGGATATAAGACATATACAAGTTTCCATGATAATTTTTTTTACTGATAAATGTTTTGTCTCCATTTTAACAAGGGTTACCCAGTATAATATATGACAGTAAGGGAACAAAACAAAAGCAATTTGAGCTTTGTTGTAGGTACAACAAAGACAGGACAAAATAAAAAGTATATTTTGTAAAAAAAAGTCAAGAAAATAACTTGTCTTTTGGTAAAATAAAAAAATATAAATATCATCACTTTTTTGTGACACCTAATTTACATGAGTGAGTTTATGGGCTCATAGATTCATTTATCAATACTGTCCTTGCACACATATGCTACTAAGTATTTACTTATTCATAGGTTTTCTTTGACTTATAATACAACATAAATCTTACATAAGAAATGTTGTCTTTTAGTTCTATACCATGTCATGTAGCCAAGAAAATAGAAATACTCGAACCAAATATATTCGGCTACAAAACCGAATAATTCGGCAGAATACAAATAGTGGAAAAGATGCCGAATACGCCGAATACCGAATATCAAACGAATATTCGGCGCATCTTCGTTATAGGAATTAATATTATAGATTTAAAAAATTATATCAAACACATTTATAGATTTTTAAAATTACAGGATCTAAATTTATAGAAAATGAATATTTATAGCAACTAAAATTATAGCTTCTGAAATTATATATTTTATTTTAGAGCATTTGAGAGGATACCACAACGTACAGATGGGATACTATAAATTTGTATTAGTTATAAAGCTTTTCTTGCCTTGACTTACTTTATTTACTCTTCTCAAGTCGGCCAGGTGATCAGAATTAACATAGACTCCACTGGGCAAACCCTGCTCAATACCAATGATGCAATTTTTTAGTTGTTTATTATCTCCAAATGTGATATTGTATGTCATAATTCTGAAATTATATATTTTTCAGGGATAAATAGGAGGAAGAACTTTCCAATTAAAGTGTTAAGTTAATGACCCCCTTATCATCCTCTCAATAACCTTCTAAAAACTTCATGGTAAAGACAGCAAATTGCGGTAATGCCTAGTTTTTAAGATAATTAATATTGAAAAAAAAATCTCAGCATCCTAAATTGCGTTAATGCTGCTTCCCCTCACTCCCCAAAGCCCCTTAGTGAAGACAAAGTTGCAGAAACCCATATTTTGTAAAAAAAAATTACATTGAGAAACATAAACTCGAAACCAGAAATATCATATATTTCTTTATGAACAACCAGCATTTGATCTTAAAAAACTTCAACAAAAATGGTCATTGGTCAAGTATCCTCATAATATCATTGGCAAAAACTTGTCTTCCGTTGTGTAACCTTGGGACAGTTCATGGGAGATGTAAGACATCTGTGAAAGCATTATATCTTTGTTTTAAACTTTACTCAAGGAAGAATAAAGGTAAAGTTGGTATTACCTGGATGCAGTGTTTATATCTGCATCTATGCAACAATGGTTTAACTCTGGATTTCTACTTGTGAATAAATAAATATTTTTTACCTGTGATATCCTTCCCTAATAAGAGATTGCTTAATTTCTACATTAAATTTGCATTTCATACTAGAACTTATAGAAATACATAGAATAGTTATAAAAAAAACTAAGGGCGACTTCCTGATCATGGTTTTTCTTATCTTTGTTATAAACTGAGGAAAATGTCAGAAAAATGGGAAAACAGATATTCGATTTTTCGATTTATTTACAATTTTATCAATTAATTAAATAAACTAGAAATGACAGCAGAGTGACTGACAGTTTGATCAACCAACATACACCTGGGTTGCCACTTAGCTGAAATAAAAATGCACTATGGTTTTTTTTAAATGCGTACATTTTATAAAATACTCAGTTGTATCTAGGAGGGCGATTTTGGGGGTTCAAACCCTCCTTAATTTCCAATTTTTCTGAAATTTTAAGTACACCAAGCAATGATTAAATTCCTGGATACAGCCTTGTGTAATATTAATATATTGTTGGTGGTTTAAGACAAAATTGAAGTTTTGTTTCGTTAAGCAGCACTTATCCAGTACCTACTAGCCAAAGATACACAATTCTATTAAACTTAAATTCATACCAGTGACAAATAAATGGCCTGAATGCAAAATAAATAAGCACTATTAAATTATTTTTTTTCCACACTGTATTGTAATATTATTTTATTGGTGCAACAAAATATATTCCACTGATCCCTCACTGATCATTCAATCTGACCAATCTGACATTTCTTTTTTATTTTCAAAGAAATTGATTTACACAGCCCGTCATTAAATAAATAAAAACTATTTCGCCATAGGACACGTGCCGCGGACACGTATTCATTTCATCCGGACTCGTCCATCTCTATATACTCTAAACACAGACTATTATTTAGTGTCCGACCTAAACTGATTTTCAACCGAAACCGAAACCGAAACTTATTAAAACATTTAAATTACGATTATTTACTGAATTTTACTGGTTTTTTTTACATTTATTAACACATAAGAAAAAATATGTTATACAATAAAAACATAATCAATAACGTACGTAACAAATATATTTGTTTATGACATGAATATACAAGACTTACTCTTGGAAGTAAACTTAAAAAAAAACAACTTTCAGTTAGAGTACTTTAGACATTATACTATATATACTTACCAAAACCTCAACTCACGTCCTCGCGTACTGCTGAGCCCGGAGCCGGGGCCCCGCCGGCGAGTAAGCACGAGTTAGTTGGTTAGCTGCGAAATTTACCGAACGACGCACGCAAATTCACGAACTCTCAAGTGTCGGCGGGGTCGAAAGTTTCGGCTATATTTTGGCCGAAACCGAAACTAAGGTCGTAACTAGATTTTTTCGCCGAAACTGTCCGAAACTGAAACCGAAACCGAAATTTCGGTCGGTTACTACTATTATTCTTTGAGGAATGATTCGGTTTGATACGTTCGTTGATTTTGGTCAATAAAGTCTTAGGTATAGGTACCTAATGTAGGCTTACTCGTAGAATGTAGGTAGGTACTTAAATATTTTTTAGCTAGGTACCTATGGTGAATAATTTAAATCTCACTGTTATATGCAGACCTAAGCATGGAATTGAACACATTGGACATGACATGGCGCCCCCAAATAGGTAGGTATATGAAGAAAGATTGGCTTGAATGATAAAGTTAAACCATGTTGAAACTATTTTTTTTATTGGTGTCTATAATAAGAAATTACAGTCTTATCTATATACCCTACAACGTAACTCGTGCCAGTTAGCTTGAAAATGTTTCCCGCTTCCCCGCGCGGAGCCCCCCCCCGCATAGTCTAATTTGTCCTTTAAAGTTGTAAGCTATTATGAGTTTAAGGGCGTCGCCAAGGTCGAGCAGGGAGGGTCAGCTGCCCCCCTATTGTCACGGAATGTTTTTTTTTATTTAATTTTTATAAGTTTGTGCAATAAAGAGTTCAATAAATATGTTAATAATCTTTAATAATATACCTAACTTAACCCTCCCAAATCTAAAATGTTTGTTTTTCCTCATCCTTATGCCCCTCAAATGCTGCTGACGACCTTAGGGCCAGGGCACAGGTGCCAAGTTAACTCGAACGACTTATACGTACGCACTACGCACTTTTGCTTTTCAGGGAACAATTTTAAAAAGAAGTAAATTCTCTGTATGGCACGTTGCGCGTTGCATCTAAAAAGTTTATAAAATAAATGTTCTATCAATAACTCCGAGTGGTATAAAAGAAACATCCATTGTGAGATGGACACAATGGATTCATCATCAAATGACTTATTTTTTAAATAAACACATAGGTATTGATATAATTATAAAGAATTTATGACAATTTTATGGAAAAGTCTGTTGATGCTTCTTAAACGTTTACACCCCTTTATGAGAATAATTTTCAATAAACTTTATTTCTTTTGAAGAGTAAGTATATTTACTACGTGTCATTATCGTAACTTTAAAAAATCTTTCTCCATACAAAATTTACTATGCTTTTTCACCCCTTTAGAAACGGAATTTCAAAAAGCCTCCTTAGTGCGCCCCTAGATCCTAGGTACTCAACCAATGTTTCATCCAAATTTTTCAAATTCAAATCCCTAGGTCAGTTAGATAGGACATCAATAACCAATGGCAAAAAAGTGTCTGCCTGTAAGTGGACGGAAGACAGACAACTCTACTTTTATGACTACAAGCTGTATTAAATTATACAGCTAAATTTAAAGTAGGTACGTACACTACCTAGTATGACGCCACTTTCGTCTCGTGACGATCGGGTTTTCTATGTTGACTCCTAATCTTACAGCCGGCATAGATCGCGTCACGTATAAAAAGTGTGTTAGAGGTAAGTAAATGAAATACTAAAATTCGTCATGATCATATCCAAATACTAAGTGTGCGCCCAAGCCCAATGACCAATAATCTTTCATCTCCGCCAGCGCTCTTTTCATGTGAGACGTTGTAGGTATATTTGTGTACTCAATTAAAAGCTCTGTCTACCCTTTTAGCCTCCAGCCAACTTCATATCCAAATCAGGGCCGGATTAAATGCCTCATTGCCTCGGGGCCCCCACCAGAACGAGGCCCCCACCACATTGTCCTGAAATTATTTTTCGAAAACCACCGGCCATGAGCAAGATCCCACCACAATTATGCCTACAGGTCGCCATCCATGTTCATCCGGCCCTGATCCAAATACTAACCAGACATAAATAGTTGTAAGTACTATATTTCGACACGGCCCAACCAATAGGCCTTCTTGTAGACCGCAAAATAAACTGTCAAATTTTCACCAGCGCGTCTTTTCTTCTAAGTTCATATCCAAATACTAACTAGTCGTAATTACACAAAGAGTTGTACTATATTTCGACACGGCCCAACCCACTGTAGAACTGTGAGCTGTGCGCATGCATATTAAGTTATAGGCCTTCTTGTAGACCGCCTATTCGTCTTAAATCACCTTCCAGTGGAGTCATTGACGACTGGGGCAATGTAGGGTGACTATCATTTAAGTAGAAACGAAATTATTTCATTTAAACGTCAGGTTTTCGTGGTGTTAATCATATAATTTAATAAGTATTTTGTGAATTTGGGATCTAAAAAAATTGTATACTTATCTTTTACCTAACTAGCTAAAATTGATGTTATGTAGTGTTGTCATTGAAACAGAAGTTTCTATCCTCAGTTCAACTAAAACTGCTAATTCTAGTGATTCGGAGGGCACTAGTGCCACAAATAGTGTAATTTTAAAATCATTCTCTAGTGGTGTTGACATTCATTGTAACTAATGTACACACATTAATTGAATGCGGTAATTTAAGTTAAATAACTAAATGATCTGTAATTTAAATTATGAGCCCAATTAGTTAATAATCCATTAAATTGTATTCATAAACCACACGTACCGTAGCCCAGGGTCTTACTACCTGTTTTAAATAAGCTTTGTTATAGAGGTTACATAATATGAAGTGTGAAAACATTCTAAGTCACTAGGTACATAAAGACATAAAATAAATTATAAATAAAATATTTGTTCTAGGACTCCGACGACTGGCCTAGAGTGGCTAGAACATTTGAATTTCTAGCGCAACACGTCTTGTAAAGAAGGACTTTAATTAATTTAATTGTAAATATAGAAGTATTATTATATATTTATTTCAGATTCCTGAAAGTATCAATACTAAATTTCGACAGTTATTATGTAACTGAATAACGACGTGACACTGGCAGAAATGTACTTATCTTAGTACAATTGCCAATCAATAAAAAAAAATGAAAAAATAAAGAAGGACTTAGATCTGCGATCACGAGATGCACTAATTTTTTTCCAATCTTTTTTCTTTTTCTTCCAATTTATTCTTTTGTATATAAAAATCCTGACTCAAGGTGACACATCAACGATCGCTAAATCTTTTTATCTATGGACTTATTGGCTCTCAGTCCGCTCTCAGTCATCTTGTATCTGTAAAAAATATGGCAAATCTAAGTTAATCCTGGAAACGTGAGTTTATTTATATAACATTTCCCCAACACACAATGATAGTTATTCTCTTTATACCGTGAGGTGTGTCCAGAGACCAGCTGTAATGGTGTTCATATTGAAGAGAACTGCGGGGTTAGCATATATTTTGACAGCGACACTTTCGTTTCGGTCGAATGGCCTTGAACAGGCCAAAACGTTCATGTCCAACAAGGACCGGCCAGAGATAGCCCGGGGCCGAGAGGTCCGGCCCAACAATGTGCGGGAAAATTCTGTGTACTTGTCTTTGTCCGGCCAAGCAAATTCCTCGGCATTCTTGTGCAGGACATGCCCGGTCCGAGAATGTCCGGCCCAACAATGTGCGGGCAAATTCTGTGTACTTGTCTTTGCCCGGCATAGCAAATTTGCACGCACATGTTGGGCCGGACCTCTCGGCCCCGGGCTATCTCTGGCCGGTCCTTGTTGGACATGAACGTTTTGGCCTGTTCAAGGCCATTCGACCGAAACGAAAGTGTCGCTGTCAAAATATATGCTAACCCAGCAGGTGTCCAGATGTGTAAAAATATGTTATGTTTAGAAAATACACGCCGCCGGAGGTAAAAGTCAGTAGTGGGATTTCTACAAGGCATGGTCACTTCAATAATGTGGTATGCGACCAGCACATAACAGAACGGCGAAACAACTTAGTCCGCGTTTACGCTCACGAGTGCATGAGTCGTTTCTATACGGTCAATTATATATTTTTGGTTGTATTTTGTGTTCAAACTTCACGTGACATACAACTGCAACCAAGGTCAGTGCTAAGTTACTTTTATAATTAATTTTTCAGACGTATTTTTAGTACAAAAACTAATTTAAAGTTTTAATGACAAGCTTGTCAATTTCTTAGAATAAGGTGGAACATTTTTCTTTTCGTTTTTATTGAAAACTGTGATCTAGAGAGAGGTAAAGACTCGTTTCGGGTCAGATGATGAGCAGTGGAAAATCTGTGGGTAATAACCAGTAACATTGTCCACATCTAGCGACAAATATTTTTCACTTGTCTTATTATTTTTCAGAAGAATGTTTTACCATATCCTATATAGTGATTTATTTTATCTAATAATAATGGATTTATGAACTTTCTCTTGTGTACCGAATCAATCATAAACAGGGACAATAATATATTGAAATGCAAACAAACGAATCTAAATTAGCCAAGAGAGTTTCGTACCAGTATTTTCGTTTAGGTTTTTCTTAAACTATAACTCATTTATATGTTATTTCTTTTTTTTTTTTCAAAATTTTAGATTCAGTAGTTTCAGAGATAAGGAGGGGGACGCTCAATTATCGTAATTTATACATTTCAAAATTATAAAAAAATCCTTTTAAACGCGCTCTTTCATTTGATATGACATGATGCACTTTTTTATGTTTAATTTTTTACTAAAATCGAAATTCATCCGTGATTGGGTCATGCAACTCAATATATGTACCAAGTTTCAACATTTTCATCCAGTAGATTCGGATAAAATAAGCTGTGATAGACGGACAGACAGACAAATGAGTGATCCTACGGTTTCCGTTTTTACATCGGAGCTGTTCGGAACCCTAATAATAAATGTTATTCTGAGATTAATAGACTCAAAACTACTGGACCGATTTTGATACTGTACTAATAGATAGATAGACGGATTCACAAGACTGATTCGGTGAATTGATGTGATATTAAAATTCCACGTTTAATGGGTACGTAGGTACTACGTATAGGTACTCCTAAGGCTATATTGGACGCAAATTACTTTTTTTTTTTTCGTTTATAGAGTCGAACAAATTTATTTAAATTATTACCAGAAAAATACAATACCTGTATATCTACTAATAAATAGATAGATTAAATAAATAGATAAATTAAATATATCTACTATGCTATTATATTATAGATATACAAATTATTTTAAATATGAAATAAATATGAAAACTACAAATTTGTGCCGTTTGGGGTAGACACTCTAGGTCCGTGGGGTTCAAATGCCAAAAAGTTTATTAAAGATATATCTCCTCGACTGATCATCTCTTCGGTGACAACAGGGCTGGCTCCTTCCTCGCTCAACGAATCAGCATCGCCATACAATATCTACTATCGGCAAAGTAGAGTAGTGAGTTATGAGTAGTACAAAGGTTATTGGTCTCATTTTATATCTGTTTACTTTACCCGCGGAGTTTGTAGTTGTGATAAAGTTCATGCCCCAACCCCGCCCCGATGAAAAGTACTAGGGATCTACCGACTGTGCGGCCATTTTTACAGTCGGCGAATAGTCACTTATTTTATTTTGAGTAAGTAGGTACATAGGTATAGGACGTCAAAAACCACAAACCGGTTTTCGGGAACAAGTCCCAGACTTGTATTGTTATAAAGGCACAATACAATTAAAAAAAAAAGAACTTGTAACAAAAAAGCATTTACAAAAGGTATATAATACTAGATTTTACCCGCGATTTCACTCGTGTGGAAATAAAGCAACTGTATTATAATTTGCGCCTCAAAAAAAGCATGAAATATTTTTAGTAGGTGCATTATTGCATCCTAAATAGTCTCCCGTTTTCTTTTTTTCCGGGATAAAAAGTACCCCATGTTTTATCCAGAGTATAAACTATTTCATTCGAATCCGTTCATCCGCTAAGGCAGGGGAGTCGCGGCGCTATCCTGAGGGCGCAATAGTATTGAACCTCTTTGTGAGGGCGGGCGTTGCGAGATGGTATACATGTAAAATAGATAATTTTATTCAAATAAAACTAAAATAATTTTAGTAAAATGTGTTGAAAAGCAAGCTCATCCTTTTTTCATGATTGAGCAACAAACATCCAAACATGATAAATTATGATGACATCTTTACGACTGCTTCTGTGAGTCGTAGATCAGGTGTGAATGGAAGAAAACAAGTGCGAGTCGGACCATTAAGTATCTACCTATAAAAACGAAAAAAAAAATCACGTTTGTTGTATGGGAGCCCTTAAATATTAATTTTATTTTAATTTAATTATTTATTTTAAAAGTGAATAATAAAGTCAATATTCTGTGAATATTTCAAGCGTCTACCTGTTGCCGTTATCAATAACGAGCAAAAAAATCACGTTTGTTGTATGGGAGCCCCCTTAAATATTTATTTTATTCTGTTATTGTTGTTATAGCGGCAACAGAAATACATCATCTGTGAACATTTCAACTGTCTAACTATCACGGTTCATGAGATACAGCCTGGTGACCTTGGGTACGGAATCCTAAAAACTACTGTATCGGTACAGGGTATCCTAGCTTATCGCCTAGCTACGTCCATTAAAATTTATGGAAATGCTAAAAAAACACTCTGAGTTTAGTTACAAATAGCTTGCGTAATCCTAACTTTCTTTTAATAAATTATAGCCTAGAACAATGCAGCTTCGTAACAGTGGCAAAATTCTTTCAAATCGGTTCAGAAGTTTCCGAGTTTTCTTCTTATAAACAAACTTAGACGATCCATATGATTTTCTGTCTACCTCGTAGGAAATGTTAGTGTATGCTAGGTATACTATACAGAATTAATTTCCCTGAGTGTACGATCAATGTCAACAATACATATATATTTTGTCATATGACTCTGCTACAACTTGGTACTTTACTGGCTAATGGTATTACACCTATTACTTTGGTTAAGTAAATTGTGCTTGGGAAACCTATTAACCCAGCCTAGTATTTTTAAAGCTTTTTTTAGGTCGCGATTCTCCAAATAGGTCAAAAATAAAGTTTTGCTTCAAATATTTTGTATCAGGATAATTAGTTCCTAGTCTTTTTCGTTAAAGTTTAAAAGTTTAAAGTTAACTCCAGTGAGTTTTCATGGCATATTCTGTCTAATCCGTCAGATATATAACAAAATGATATAGGAAAGAAATGTGTGGAATAAAAGTATCTACAACAAAGTCCGCGGTAGCATATATTTATCTTTAATAGATAAATAGTTATAAGCGTATTTATGTGGGTATTACAATTTTTATAAACCCTTGCGAAACTGGAGGCGGGGTCGCTAGTACATTTATATTTTCACAATTCTAGACCTCTTGTCAGGTAGAATAGGAGCGAATGTGCCTATGAAGGTACCTATTACATAAAATATATTAAATTGAGGATTTTATATGAGCACTGTAAAATTTAATTCCATTAGACAAACCACACGCACAAGGTAAAAAGCCTTATTAGACCACAGCCTTCCCAATGTTCTAATTAAATTTTATAACGTCACAGCCTAATTAGTTTCACATAAAATTTGTGCAAAAAACTGAATAAAATTGCAATTAACGCGGTAAGTACCTAATACCTACTATTTCAGTAATAACTCTAAGAATTTGCACAAACATAATTGTCTTTTAAAAAAAAGTGTACCGACTTCAAAAATTATGCACTGAAAAATGTGCTTTCCGAAAGTAAATGCACAAGTCACTATAAAAAATCGGTTGTCTGTAAAGTCGGTTTACTGACGATAGTTGAACGTGACAACGTCATAGCGGAGGCCGATTGTGCCTCTTTGTCGCTCGTTCCGCGCTCTCGCTTGCACTTCAAGCCTTAAATGGAACGCCTCAGAGCGAGGTAACGCCGCGTTCGCCGGGTAACGCCGCATGAGTCATGTTTTTTCGTGCCTGCAGCCGGCTTCTTCGAATTATAAGACGTTGTCACGTCAAAAAATACTCAAATCGCTTTAAGTGTGCCTATAAAGAAGAGTTCTCGATTTCTTCGGGATCCCATAATCAGATCCTGAACTGATGATCATGGGACCACCTGGAAAGTATACCCTTTCAAAAAAAAAAAATACTAAATCGGCCCAGGCGTCTTCAAGTACTCGGGGAACATACATAAAAAAATAAAATAAAAGATCGACGAATTGCTAACCTCCTCCTCCTTTTTTGAAATCGGTTAAGCGACCCTTGGAATCTCAATATCACACGCTCATCCGATCGCGTTGATACAATAAGGAACATTGACATTATTGGTTACTGCTCCGCTCCCAAAAAACGTAGCGTGATGTTTGATACACATAAACCTTTCTCGTGAATCAGTCTATCTATTAGTGAAAACCGTATCAAAATCGGTCCAGTAGTTTTTGCGTCTATAAGGCACAAACAAACAGATGTGTCAACATCCATATATCCAACGTGTATATTATAGCTTCTGCCCGCGGTGTCACTTGCGTGGAAATGGGCGTAAGAAAATACTTTCCCATGCTTTATGCTTAAGTCTATGTATGCATCATAACGCAACGAACTCAGTTTTACGCGCGACTTATTTTGTCCATGTCTCTTTATAAATATGTGAGCAATAGACTACTATTAAAATCGATAAGATAACCAAGGATAAGGTAAGATAGACCAAGATTTACGTACCAGAAACGTACGTACTTCCTCAGTACGATTTCTCAACAAAATAGTACACAAAACAGACTTCAGCAACTCGAGTGTTGTAAAAAAAAATTTGAAATAGCAAGTTGTAGTTAATAGATCCATAAAGTATGTGAAATTATCTTTATTCAAAATGTAAAAAAAAATACATTAGTAAATGTATTAAGACAACTCGAGTCGCAAAGTTGGTTGAAAATATGCGTGAAATTGACTTTCAGGGCTTCATAAAGGGTATAATTTACGCGGACACCAAAAATATTTTTAAGACTCTAAACTTAGGCACCAAATAAAATAAACAAGTCCAAATAAAATAATTGACACTATTAAAAGTGTCCTAAAGTATATCATATTATGATCCAAAGTAATAGAAAAAACATCAGAAAAATCGCACGCCTTGTACTAATATTTTATTTGGTTTCTAAAATGGATAAATGGTCACCAAGTAAGGTAGGTAGGTTAGGTTAGGTTAGTATAAAATTTATTAAGTATAAAGTGTATTTTAAAGGCGTCTATATATTTTTATGGCAGTCAATAATACCAGAAATGGATCTATTTCATAATATTTTAGGAAACGTAATTTGGTGACCATTCATCCATTTTGGTAACCGTTTAGAATTTTTTTGGTACAAAATAGATACATTTTTGGGCGCCGCTTAAACACAAGCCCTTCATAAAACCTAGGTGTAGCTGATATTGACATATTTTATACATTTAGTATAAAGATAATTTCATATACATTTAGGATCCATTAACTAGAACTTGCTACTTTTATAATAAGTTTTGTACAATACTTAGTTGCTGAAGCCCGTTTTTGTATGGAACATATTATGAGGCGTCTTGTAGGTGATCTTTTCTAAAAAAAACAAAATTCCATAATTATTTAATAAGTATACAATAACTATAAGGTGCGTCGGTGGCCGAGTGGTTAAGACGTCTGGTATTTGACTAGGCAGACCACGGGTTCGATCCCGGATCCCGGCCATGTAATGGGGTATTTAATTAAAAACTTATGTACATAATCCGACAAACCACACTTAGAGGCTTTTCCATACCTCAACAGAACCTGGCCACTCTTTAGGTATAGCCTCACAAATACCATTGGCTAATCGAGGGAGACTTGGTCTTCCTCTGGGTATCCTGGAATTTAGAGAAGCTTATGTGTTATGTTATGCTTTAAATATTTTATGTGACTCACCGAGTTTAAACATATTTTAAAAATATGTCTGTCAGGTGTATGTCTAGAATTATCTCCGAACAGGCTGAATTAATTAATTAATTTATTTATTTATTGTTTATTTATTTATTTATTTATTGTTTCACATAGTACATATACATATATTCCGGTGTTACTTTGAAATTGCGTCCCCTATGTGCTACCTATTAAGGCGTAGCGATAAAATAACAATATCTATACATTCACCAATTTATCTCATACTTATTTCAATAATTTACACAACAATCACATATCAAGAAAAGCACGAGACAACACAGTAAACCCAACAAATTATTCATATAAATGCTAACTCTTATTTCATAAATACAAAATCAAATAAAATAAAACACCAATACATGCAAGTTGGTCAAGTACCTATAATTAAATCATTATAAAAAATTATACACCATAAAATTGTCAATTTAATCACAATATTTGTATCATTATATTTAAAGTCCATTAGTATCACAAATTAAATGTCAGTTTCATCAAATTGTAATATAAAATTAGTCAGGTGTACAATAGATTACAAAGTGAGAATAATCGGCTCCTTCAAGAAGTCGTCAACCATATAATAACATTTTTCAATGAGTAAATTTTGCATTTTACATTTAAAGCCGACAAGTTAAGGTCCTTTATGTCATCAGGTAGGTGATTATGTTTGTTTTTATAGAATTGTGTTCTAGCCTGGTGCCTAGGCTGAACTTCATACTTGTTTCTAAGTTTTAAGTACTTATATGAAACTTTAAGCAATCATACTGGATATCACAGCCTACTTACTACTATTTTGATATACAACTTTTTATTTCACTTTATAGAGAAATAACTTTCTAAAATCGTTTTCAAAAATTTCAGAATCAGATGAGTAGTTTCAGAGATTATGTGAGATTGTTTGTAAGAAGTAAAGTCTAAAACTACTGGACCGATTTGAACTACATTACAGGCTGGCGCAACTTAGAACAAAAAATTAGGGCTAGGAAAAATGAGCCAATACTAATGGCGTCGTAGCGCCATCTCTTTCACACCATATACAAATGACAGAGATAGCAAATATTTCTATAACAATCCACAGTACGATGTTGTTAGGTTGGCAGTACCTTTCAGCCCTAAGTTTGTATTCCAGGATATCAAAATAATATAAACGAAGAAGTGGGCTGCATCAATAACCCAGATGCCAATCTTTATCAAAAACTTTAATTGGGAACAAGGAACTTATTTACCTCATTGAACTTCCGTCATTAAAATTTCCGAAGGAATTCTACTTGTAACTCGGATCTTACGTCGACTTGCCCGCCATGACCTACAAATAGGGCACTCACTTAAATAACCTTTAATTATGTTTCATTTTTAATTAAGAGCCTAAGGACTAGGAAAGGAAACTTGGGATGTTCCTACCAATGTAGCTTAATTTTCCAGATGATTTGATTCGATTGTCACTGCCTACCCCTCTTGAGATGAAAGGCGTGATGATAGATAGGGTAATAAAGAAAAAAAAAAATCTTCACGGGTTGCTTTACAGCTCCAGAAACCGATGCCCCAGGGTACCCAGCGGAACACAAATATTCTTCCTCACTTTTTTTTGTGGCCAGCTCTGTAGAGGTATGTAGATGGAAAAGCCTCTTTTGTACGGTTTGTCGGATAATGTCTTTGAGTATTTACCAAAGGAGACGTGAAGGGTATAAATCATCGAACAAATTTTTCTGCCACTTTTGGCGGGGGGGAGGTAAACGCCTAGTACTAGCCCCTGTACCACTGTATTTTTTTATTGTCGCAAAGGATTTTACGTTATATGATGATTATGTTAAAATACAAACATAATAATTATAATTAATGATTGGAAACACTAAGTTCGACGCCCTAGATCGCCTTTCCCGTTTAAAACATCACAATTAACTATTTTCTTAGAGCTCTGTCTCGCGCAAAGAGATATTAAATGTCTTTGGTCTCGCGACACAAAACGATACCAACGAAATCTAAGGTAACTTATTACTGCGCACCTGGTCAGTATAACTGGTCAAAGGGGGAAAAATTGGCGAAAGGGGAAGCCTGTCTATGGCCCCTCCATAGGCTTAGTACTCTATGGATAATGTACATAGATTTTTTATAAAAATCCCATTGGTACATGGTCGGATGTGGGGATCGAATCCGCGATTTTTCACTTGTGAGACGTTTTACCCACTCGACAAACCTTTTCTTGGTTTTTGAGATTTAAGTGCCCTTCGCTAACTCAGTTGGTACATTTTGGTACCACTAGGAGGTGGGCAGTGGTACTAAAATAATAAAGGCGAGGTCGTGGGCAATATCTTCTTGTATATGGATTTCTTGTTGTTGACAATCTATACTAAAATTTCAAATTGAAATACCTATGAGTCATATTTACGCCAGATGTGTGATGTCATAGAAAATTTTCTTCATTTTATTGGACAAGCTTTCCTTGTGACTTTGCTGAAAGAAAATAAATACACAATAATATTTTTTATATCCCTATTAATATAAATGCGAATGTAAGTTTGTTTGTTACGCTTTCACGCAAAAACTACTTAACCGATCATCATGAAATTTTGCACATTTTGCGGGGGCGGAATACTAGTAGTTTATAACGTATAATCACTGAAAATTATGTTTATTTATTTGTTTAATAAATATTTATTTTTAATTATATATAATAAACGTTGGCTTACCTGCACTACCCCTACCCCTACCCATACCACTGCCACTACCTCTACTCCAACCCCTACCACTACTCCAACCCCAACCACTACCTCTACCCCTAACGCTACCCCTCTACCACTACCACTACCCCTACTCCTACTACTACCACTACCACTACCTCTACCCCTACTGCAACCCCTACCACAACCACTACCACTACTTCAACCCCTACCACTACCTCTACCCCTACTCCAACTCCTACCGCTACCCCTACCACTACCACTACTCCTACTCCTACTCCAACCACTACCACTACCTCTACTCCGACCCCTAACACTACTACTACCCGTATTTCAACCCCTACCACTATCTCTACCCCTACTCCAAGCCCTACCACTACCGCTGCTCGATTGAAACAAAACGATTTGACAGTTGAATTTTTGTTTCTGTCATCAATCCGTTCTGAAATGAAAAAAGTCGTTTCATAGAAAATGTATGAGAAAATGTTTCCAATATTTTAATAGTTATTCTGCTATTCGGGACGGAGGCAAATTTAAATACAACAAACCAAAAACAATGAAAATAGGTCCAGCCGTTCTCGAGTTTTAAGTGTTCGAACAAACGCGACTTTGTTTTATATACATATATTTTATAGCTATAATTTAAAAGCTATTGGCCATAGTCTATTCTAATCTAATAGGACTAAGAACTACTGTTTTTTTTATTTATTTAAAAAATTAACAGAAAAGTTAACTTAAATATCAGTTAAATATTTTAAGTTATACTTTATGTGCCCTTTCGAAGTTTTGGTAAGAGACCTTTTTAAAATTCACAGAATGAATAATTTTGAAGGAATGCATCGACCAATTTGTGGGTATCTTAAAATAAAATTTTCAAAAGTTGCTAAGATGACGTCACTGGTTAACACTGTGCTCCTAATTCAGTAACGTCCTCATATAAAATAATAAAAAAAACTGAGGAAGATGCTGCGTGCCAAAAATATGTAGCAACATAAAAAAGGTAGCCGTCACGGGACGACCGGCAGATTAAAACATCGAAATTGACGCGTCAAGTATACTGTATTCGAATAGAGAGGTACACGGAGAAGTATATAGTACACGCGCCGCGCACATACAAGGGAGCAGAGACCAGTGGCAGAGAGGGGGGCGTGACGCCGTTTTACCTAGACGATGTTTTACATCAAAATACGAGCTGACTTGAGAATCTCCTTCTTTTTGTAATGGAGGTTATTTAACCGATTTAGATGAAATATGTCGTTTTTTGAGAAAACTGAAAAGGCATGAAACCGGCTTAAGTACTTCCAAAGTACTAATTTTACATACAAAAACTACACAAATAGTATACAGTTACAGAAAAAATAATAAATTAAATTATCTAGAATTGCCTTGGAGAAAAATTTGTAAGAGAACTAAACGAAAAATCCACCCGGACTTTCAGAGCTTCAGATATCTACTTATATTGAAAAACCGGATTTTTTTTTTAAATGTGACAAGAATTTATCTCAAACGATTTCCGGTATAAAAAATATGTCACTCCGCTTCTCAAACTCAAAAAATAATGTCAATCCGTTCAAGTTCAAGTTGCGCGTCAGAGTTTGTAGAAAATACAGGGTCTAAAAGTAACCCAAAACATAGAATGAAACAGGGATGTAAGGAATGGACCTCTTGCAGGCTGCCACACGATTCTATAGAAATATACCCCACAAGGACTTCTTAAAAACCTGGTTGACCTTGGATGGTCTAGACAGGCCTTTTTTTGGGATTATTGAGTGGGCAAAAGTGACCATATGAAGTTGTTATAAATATCTTATAAACCAGTCTATCACGGTTTATCTTCGTATTGAGGTAGGTAGAGAAATACAGTTCAGAACTACAAATAGAGATATAAAGAAGGCATAAGGGGATGTCAGAGTTAGTGAAAATTATATTCTTTTGTATATATAATTTGATTGATTTGATTTATAAATCTTAAATCAATGAACGATCTTATAGATTTTTTCTACGCGGTCATGCTAGCAGGGCTGGATATGATTTGATATTTTTCCTTGTCAGATAATATTGACATAACAATATTAATTTTATTTGACCTTTCATTTGCTTTGTATTCATTGTATTTTTAAATTGCTGTAAAAATGTATTTTCTTTAATTGGGTTTGTAGAAAGAAGTGTATAAAATTGACGATTTCAAGTGTATCTTGTATACCTATAAAATAAATGATTTTTATTTTGAATAAGGACCACTATAAAATTATTATAAAATTAATTTATAAGAGGAAATTCACCCATGATTCTTTCTGCTAACCGACTCAATGTTTTTTAATATGTTCAACTAGCGACGACCCCGCCCCCGGCTTCTTTCGGGTACAATATGAGTTTTATGTATCTATTAGAGATAGATATATACTACCGCGGACTGTTTTGTAGATAATTTTATTCCATACAATTCTTTCCTACATCATTTTGTTATATCTCTGACGGATAAGACTGCATTCGCCATGAAAACTCGCTGAGCTAACTTTTTCAGCGACTTGATTCACTCATAATAGTTAAAATTTTCCACAATCCTTGCATTTAATACATATTACGTACAAGTTTCCATATTTACGTAAATATTATCCAACGTGATCGTAGAAATGATTGGGTAAATAACTGTGCACATTAGAGTCTTTATGTTAAATATGTTTTTCAGATATAACTGAAATTATATATTATTATAAACATATATACGACCTTATTGCCAAGTTTTCTAATCCATAGAATGGAAAATGTTTAAAATGTCTATAAGTACAAAAATCGGCTAAATGTGGAAGACTTGTTAGTTGCAACTGCAATTATTGAAACTTGGGTCGGCAATATGGGTTGGAGCAGTAAATCTATATATAAATAAAAATTTAATGCTGTTCGTTGGTTAGCGCATTACTTAAGAACGGTTAGACCGATTTGGCTAATTCTTGTTTTAAATGTTCGTAATAGTCTGACTAAAGTTTTTAGGGAAAGAAAAATTAGAAAATTACCCCGAAAATCGAAAAATTCGGGAAAAAGTGCTTTTTTCTATGGAATTTTTGTATGAACTCCAGACCATAGGACATGGAAGTTAAGACGGGCTCCAAGTGTAAAAATAAATCAAAACACAGGGTGCGAGCAGAGTAACTAAGTATTAGCTATAATTTCAATATTATAACAACGATGATACCAATAGCTTTTTTTATAATTAAAAACTTATATACATAATCCGACTTTTCCATCTAAAATATACCTCACAAATATCATCGGCTATATAAACGAGGTAGACTTGGTCTTCCGCTGGGTACCCTGGGAGTTATAGGGCAACATGTGAAGTATGTATACTTGTATAGGTATTAAACATGTAGTATTTGCCTACCTTAGGTAGTCGATAGCCTAATTCGTAGGACGGTAGATTTGAAACCGGAGGTCCCTAGTTCGAGTCCTACTCGCTGCTAAAATGCTAAGCACCAATTTTCTTTAAGAATATCGATTCCTCGTGCTTCGGAGGGCACGCCTGCCAAGCGTGGTGACGGCAATTCCTCTCATTGAGCACCACTACTAATATGGTGCGCTAGAGGAAGACCAATGATCCAGCAGTGGATCATGATGATGATTTGCCTATCTATCTCGTGCTATAAGAGTTACCTAACACCAATAGTAATATTCAAATAAAAAATAAATAAAAGGAAATATCAAGTTTTCCTGTTAAATAATCTTCATACAATTTTTCCTATCATTGTATGCATTTCCCAATAAAGATGCGAATGACCTAATTGCTTCTTACAAATCATCCATTGTCTTTGTGCATAGACGACCAAGAAACACACCTTTGTGCGGGAATAGAACCGTCATAGGAATTAAGGTGCTAATTATGTTGGGCTATTTATTATGTTGTCACAAAACCAAATAACAGGAAACGCAAATAAATTATCGTTTGACTTATTGGGCTGCCATTAAAATAAAGTTCAAAGGAATTTAGCCTCGCGGCTCATATTTTTTAGCATTGGAAATGTTTTTTCGATCGCTTCTGTGTAACATAATATCTCATAGATGATTGAGTTGTCAAAATGTTTGTATTGACGAGATCTGCATTTTTTTTATTAGTCGTGTATTTTTTGAAAAATAAAAAACATTATAATTTTTATATTCTTGTTTAGCGTCAAAAAAATACATAGGAATCAGTCAAAACCTTGCTCCCATCCGAAAAAACACTCTCAACCCCTCGCCGTTTGATCTAAAAAAAAGATGATCATCATTGCGGCCTATGGGAGCCAAAAGGATTAAATAATAATTCTATGATCCCATGGGATTGAAGAGGCGAAAACAAAGGCGAAAAAAATATCTGAGGATCCCATGGGAGTAAAGTGGCGAAAAAGTTATATCAGGATCCCATGGGAGCCTAGTCATTCAAAATTCCGGACTTTCTTGTAAATATAATATTAATGTCGTTATGCATCGTGCATGTGAAAAAACAATGCAAATTTTAGATTTTTTATTTCACTCTACTTAATTGTAGAAATTCCGGACGGTTTAGGATTCCCCCCGCATTCCGGACAAATAACCCTACTTACATTAGACCCCCCCTGTGTACCCCATGGATAAAAAATAGTGTTGGTCTATATGTGGTTACTGACCGCTATCATAAAACCTTGGTATGAAGGCTCTATTTTAATTATGTGAATCTTAAAACAATAGAAACTTAGCATTGACTTTAAGAAGAGAGGGGGGGGGGGGGTGAACTGTGTTAGGGTTCCGTACCCAAAGGGTGCAAACGGAAACCCTATTACTAAAGGCTCCGCTGTCCGTCCGTCCGTCTGTCACAGAGCTGTATCTTTTGAACCGTAATAGGTAGACACTTGAAATGTTTACAGAGTGTGTATACTATGGCCGCTATAACTACAAATATTAACAATAAAACAAAGTTAAAAATTAAAGGGGCTCCCCTAATAAGAAACGTGTTTTTTTTTCGATCTTAATAATAGCAATATATACAAACGTCTTTACTAGTATGACTATAATACAATAACTCTTAAGGCAGGGTGCAAACACCATATCTACTAAAAGTGGCATTTTTGAACGCTTACTTTGAAGTGTCAGGAATCAATCTTAATCTCAAAAATATATAGTGAATAGCAAATAATACTACATAAAACTTTAACCGCATAGATTTTTCATAAGTGTTTTGGTCTATTGAAAAAAAATTATGCAAAATACCTCTGTAAAAAACTTTTGTGCGTAAATTCACAATATTTTGCGCGACAACTATATACTTTTTTTTAATAATCAAATAGCTTGAATAATCTATTAAAACTTTAACCGATTACTTTCACTGTTTAATTGTTTTTTTTTTAACAATTTTTAAGAAAAAGCTACAAAATAAGTGAAATTTCAAGTGTAGTTGCATGACCACGTAAAATATGCCAAGCAATATTCAACCTTATATCGTCCTACATAAGCATCCGCCCACCGGAGTGCTAATAGTATTTTTTATCGAGGTTGATCCCTGCCTTAAGTAAAACAACAAATAAAAAACCGGTCAAGTGTGAGTCAGATATGCGGATTTTTTTTAACAAACTTTTGTAGACTCGCACACGAAGGGTTCCGTACCACAGTACAATATTTAACACTACATATTTGTTAAAAAAAAAATGCGCATATCTGACTTGCACTTGGCCGGTTTTTATTTCTTACGCTTAATTTTTTGAATGAAATCGAATTAAATTAACCATAGCTCAATTAGATAATAACATATAGTTTTTGTATTTTGTCCACATTTAATATTTTACTATTTGACGAATAAAACAATCTCTAGGTATATATTTTATTTTTCAAGGGTGTTTTTTATCGGTACGCCATATCTCCCTTAAGTGGTCAAGGTCATCTTGTATCTGTCAAAAAATATGGCATATCTCAGTTAATCCTGGAAACGTGGGTTTATTTATACAAGTCCTCAGCACACAGTTGATAGTTATTATTTTAAATTGGATTGAGTCATATTTTCATTATTAAGAGTTCTAAATAGCTATAATTTCCAAAACGCAAAGGCACTGCTCTTATCGAATACTACGGCTCAAATAATAAAAATATGGCTCAATCCATTTTCAAATAATAACTATCTCGATCATACGGCGGCCGGACCGAATATTTTCGGTGAGATACCGGACCAGTGCCGAGTGCGTGGGCTACTTTAGAGGCTTTTCCATCTAAATATACCTCAACAGAACTGGCCACTCGTTAGGTATAGCAAATCACAAATAACATCGGCTAAGCAAGGGAGACTGCAAGGCAAATTGCTACTATTCAGGCATAATCTTGAAAAAAATATTTTTAAGTAAAATTCTTACGTATTGGCTAAAGTCAATTCGAGCCGGATATTTGTCGCTTATATAAGTAGTTAAAAATGAATTGTATTTTGTAAACAATGAAGTTCAAATTTGAATGTAGTATAAGTTAGTCGTTGATAAAGGCAATTTAAAATATGTATGAATGAGCGTGGAATCCAAAATATGCAAAACAAATACTCATTCAAGTTTAATTGAGTTTCAAATGGAAAAATATTTTCAAAAACCCCAAGGGCAATAACACTTTGTTGCATTCACACACCCAAATTAATATAACAATTATATACTAAGTAGGTACTCATAATCACATATACCCTAACAAAGCTAGGCTTTTATCTATCTATCATCACGCCTTTCATCACAAGAGGGGCAGGCAGAGACAATCGAATGACATTTGTTACGATCCTGACATACCTCTTTTGCTTCTTTTAAATTCATACCAGCATTTTCTTTTATTTCAGCCATATAACCTAATTTAGTCAATCTTTCATCCTTCATTCTTTCAACGTGTCCAAACAACCTGTAAAACTTTTTCTTCATTTTAGTCACAACACAGTCAAAACGTACCATCATGGTCTTTATACCGTGCGGGGTGTCTATATATATATATTTATTTCCTGAAGTGTACCGTCGAACTTTATTTTGCTTGAGTCAATCATTTTAGGAGTTTAGAATGAAAAGTTGAGGCCCCAAGTTTCAAGAAGCTTTATTTCTCCTGCAAGTCATTTTCGAAAAAAAAAGAGTGAAAATGTGAACTCAAAAGCTTATAAAACAACCTGCAAGTTGCATAACTGATATGTTGATTATGTTGATAGCCTTGTACAGAGTAAGCGAGGCTATAGTCCGCTTTAGAGAATGTGTGACACCGGAAGTAAACCTTGGTGGAGGTCAAAAAGCTTTTTCCATTGAGTTTCAATTATAGAAACAATTTAAATTCGAAAATAAGTACACGAACAATCAGAATCAAAAGTCAGAACGCCATCACGGTCTTTATGTCTTGTGGTGTGGCCATCATTGGTACAAGAATTCAATCCTTTAATGAACTTGGCAAATGAATAAGAAAGGCCTTTATACCTTGTGGTGTTGGCCACATCAGTAACAATGTCCCTTTCTTGCCAGTTGTCTATAAAACAAAACAGGTGGCAATCATGTTACTGCACTAAGATGTGTTACTTATATAATCTGTTATTTCTTAGAAGAACGAAAAGTTTTTGACAAAATATTATTCATCTGCAGCTATTTATGCGGACATTGGAGGGAATGTACCTAAATGTTAATGCTGTATTATTAAAGTTATATTGTTAAGATTTCTTTATATTGTATGTACTGTACTTATCTCTTGTCAGAAATAAAATACTATTAGAAACTTCGCCAAATCGGTCCCTTATCAAACAGCATTTAATTTTTATTTACATAGATGGATACTAAATGTTTCTTATTTTCTCATTCCAGATGAAAACTCGAATATTTCTCTTTATCATACACTTATCCGTCATAAGTTGTATGGACCAACTTCACATACTATATGAATGGAACCAATTGGATTATCAGTTCCCGACACCAGAATCCAGAGAACAGGCTATTGTGGACAAACAATTCATACCAGAAAATAATATGCCCATGGGCATAGAGATATATGGAGACAAATTATTTGTTACTGTACCTAGATGGAGATTTGGAGTGCCTTCAAGCTTGAATTATATTAATTTGAAAGGTAAGATTTAGACTAGTTTTTAGGGTTCCATAGTAAAACAAGTTTCAGTCCGTCCCAGTTTAAAAAAACAATATTGAAATGAATTTAATAAAATTATAACTATCTCAAATTTGACCCAATAAAACATTATGTAGTTATTTAAAATTTTCATGTCCTATGTAAAGTTGAGATGAAAAAAATTTTAGACCCCAACCCATTGAGTGCGTAAAAAGGTATTTTGAAATTATTATGAGGTTTCATTAACCATTTTTAGGGTTCCTTACATACGATGAAAAAACGGAATCTTTATAGGAACACTCATCTGTCACAGCTTATATCTTCTCCGAATCAACTGGACGAAAAATGTTAAAATTGGTACATTAAGTAGAGTTTGATGACCCAATAAAATATGGACGTATAGCTAAAAATATTATATTGAATTTTGTTTAGGAGATAATTAAGCTTCAAAGTGATCTGCAAAGTAGTTCACCCGTAACTTTTTAAATAGAATTTCTAAAAACCGAAGTAATCTGAAAAAATATACAAAATAGACAAATAAAGTTTCCAAAAGAAAAAAATAAATAATATTGCAAATTGCAACATTTTGGCTTGGAGCAGAGACTACGGAACCCTACTCTCTATCTGGTTTACTCATGAAGTAGAGATTCGATTTCAAAGATATATAAAAAAATGCAGATCGTCAGTAGGTAGCCAAAATGTCAAGTATCAAAACAAATAATTTCATGGAAATGCTAGTTCTTTTTTTTTTCTTTTAATTTTCATGGTCCTTTAATTATCCTTTCATTATTTGACAGAATGCATGAGAAAATTACAATAATTACCTAGTCTATAATTCAAAAATAATTTAAATTAAGTATGTAGGTATATATTCTAAAATCTAAAATGCAATTTTTTCTTTACAATAAGAAGCGACGTGCTCTTTAGTTCAGATATTTATCGATATCGATATTTATTAAGCCCATAGTCCATATTGACCTGCCTGATTGATGTTGGCAAATAATAAATACATTTACAGTAGTGCTTTACATAAATGGTTTATTTTAATACATACAATATAGTCATTTCAACGGCTGGGTATGTTTATAAAACAAAACAAAATATTGAGAAAAAATAAAATTTAACGCATTAGGACATCACTAAATGATTATAAAATATATGGTTGAATTTAGTATAGTTGATTTTATATTATAATATTTAAGAGACTACCTTCATATTAAATCATATTTTTCAAATCGTTTTGAGTGAAACCTAAAGCTCTTAGAAATATAGAAAAAATTACATGTTATAATTAATCATATTTCATAATAATCTGTTAATCATAAAACATGTTTTAAGAAACTTTGCTCGATAGAAAAAAATTGCAAAGTAGCCTCTGAAAATAGTCTCCTTTCCAAATTTCTCAGTAGTACATGAAGTATTGTTTATTAAATTAAGTACAAATTTGTATTATCTATTACTAAAGGAAGATGTTACTTTAGATTTTCAATAAAGCTACTCCTTTAATTTAAATAAATTATTTTTGATTTGTCACTTAGGACGTTTGTTCCAAGCACCTTCTGTGCGCCTCTTCTCTTTTGTTTCTATTCAATGCGACAGAGAGAGATTCAGCGGAGAGACCAATCGATCACGCAGCGCTGGGTAGCGCTAGAGTATCGTATGCAGCTAGGCCACGCCCCTCAAACTATGATTTTATTTGAATGTATCGTCTTAAAAAATATACTAGTACTCTATTATTGAAGATATCAGAGTAAATAATAAAATTACATATTATATACACGTTCTTTAACTCTATGTTAGTCGGAACTAACACCATATAGCTCCAAACAATGACTAAGTTAGGTTTTGAACAAGTTTCCCCGATGACTCAACACTGTGTTAGTAAAGATTTCTCCGTAAATATATAATTAAGTACGGTATCACGTGACGTATGAATGTTAGACATTGTGGCCGCGTTTAGATATGTGATAACTCTAATTTATTGCTCGAAATTCTAAATTATAATTTACAGAAATCATGCGAATATGTTTACGTTAGAATTTGGTTTGTTCTGTGCCTCTAAATATATGCCTGACTGACAATCAACAAATATGGTAATTGGGTACAGATGCATTAAGAAAGGATTTTTCGAAAAACAACCACTAAGGTGAAATACTTTTCAAAAAAAATTAATAATAAAACGCCTTGTTTTAGGATTTTTTCAAACGATCCTTGAGAAGGCCGGGGTTACGGGCGTTAAATTGTGTATTGGGAAATAATTTCGCATTTCAAAAATGTTCAAGGGATGCAGGAATATCAGGTACCCATACATTTTTGAACTACGAGGGTAAAAAATATGTTTGTATATATTTACATAAAATATGTCACTATTCATAATACAACTGTTAGTAATTTTTTACGGGTTTTTAGAATGTGTGATATAAAACGTATTGACCGCATCCGGAACGATGTTATTAGATAAAAATGCGGAGTGAAAGATGATGTTGTGACTAAAATGAAGAAAAGTAGTTAACGCTGGTTTGGACACGTTGAAAGAGTGAAGGATGAAAGATTGACTAAAAAGGTTTATATGGCTGAAGTTAAAGGAAATGCTGGCTATGAGTACTTTTATTGAACATATAAAAAAAAAATTGATCGATGGCAATATTAAAAGTACACACAATCGCCGAGCATGTATGAAACGTATGATGAATATAAAAGAAGCGAAAGAGGTATGTCAGGATCGTAGCAAATGGCATTCGATAGTCTCTGCCTACCCCTTTTGGGATAAAAGGCGTGATGATAGATAGATAGATTAATAAACACTAGCTTTCGATTCCGACTTTGCACGTGAAAAACAATGAAATCTATATATTTTGCCTGTATTTTTTTGGAAAGACTTATAAAATCCAAATATTTTTAAAACATAACAGAGCCCATTGTCCATCTGTATAACAGTTAAATATTTTTTAAATAATTCCTGAAGATTTTTTGTTTAATTTTGAAAAACAAACTCTATACACTTTCTCTTGTGCCCGTATTGTTTAATATTACTGCTAACGCGTTTCATTAACTTAGATAATATTATGCGGGCAATACATTGTTTTATTATAAACTAGCGACAAGGTACTTCACAAGGGTAGAATAACAGGTTGTTTTAAAAAAACATAATATTATTTACCGTGGGGATGAGAAATGAGTTAGCCCTAAGGTCCTCCAGGTCCACCAAAAAGACAGACAAAAATTCTAAAAATCGTCAATTTTTCACGGGTGGGTTGCCTTACAGCTCCTGAAACCGTGTTATTAGGTCTCCGGATACCCAGCGGTCTATACTGTCTTTCTCTTTTAGTTTTGTGAAGCTATACCTAACGAGTGGCCAGTTCTGTTGACTTTTTAATTATAACTTTTTTATTTGTATAGATATCCCTTGCCTGGGCATCGAATCTAGGACGCATCTAACATACAGACTTGACGACTTTTTAAAGTTTCTTGTTTATTCTAAATACAATGCGCTATACAAATAGATAACCTAACGACAACAAAAACTACTGTCTAATTTGATAAGGATAGGACAAACAAGATATTGTCTGTATCACCAATTCATTATTGTTCTATAAGTTATTTTCGTTCTCTATGACGCCTTCGTTTGTGGATATTTTGGAACAAAATAAATAATCAGGGATATCGTAGCTTTCTATTCGTGAAAGAATTTTTAAAATGGCTAAATAGGTCACGCACGGCTTCTGCGTCTAATATGAGTCTAATGGTATTCAGATAAGGCTTACTTTGCGTTGACAGTTAATCACATAATCGGTAGTGTTTTGTTTCTGACCATACACTTTCCCACTGAGTGGGCAGTGCGAGGGGTGAGCGGGGGGAAGTAAATTTCGTTAAAATTTGCGAATTGAGACAGGCCTGGCGTGATACCTACAGTACCTACACAATGTGATCCAATTTTACAGGATTTATTTATGGTAAAAATGGGGTAATATTATGTGACACCGCGTTTATTACTAAACTACCTTCCTGCCCCCGGTTTCGACCGTAGATATCTTTAAACAAAATAAAATATAGCATCCTACCTATGTCACTTAGGGATAATGTAGCTTTTAGTAAAATAATTTTCAGAATTGGATCAACCTCTTTATAATATTAATAATAGATAATGTTTATTGCTGTAAAAAAATTAAGGCCCTCACTGCTTGTGCAAAAAAATCAGTAGAGGGGGTGAGGCGGAGTGATGCAAGCTTCGATTTGCGGGGAGATGCGGCGCGCCTACTATGAACATACCGAGACCGCGACATCACAATCTAGGAACATAGGAATAATCGGACTGAAATAATTAATTTTCGTTTTGCCAGCGACTTAGCATGTATGAGTTTTAACTGTGCCTAATAATAGTAATGTTTTACATCCAATGCGTAAGTGTAATATAAGTTAATCATTCTCTAAAATTAAATTAAAATAAAAAAAAACTAATAAGTAGTAATTTATAGTTTAGTGTTAATAATGGGTAATAAAAGGAATAAAGAACTACGTAAGATTTGTATTAGAAAACGACGTAAGAAGAATATAAAAAAACATACTTTTGACTCTGAGTAAGTATAATATTTGAAATTATAATACAAAATCCTTATTATTCAATATCTTCAATCAATGTAAAAAGAAAAGATGGAGTAATACAACCGCTCAGCGTGCCTGCCACGTAGCATACGCTCTGCCTATACACTACTCCTCGTCCCGGTGTTCCTCTTTTCTTATTTTGTATTAGCACTACGGCCGAATACTACAAAACAGTGAGAGTACAGAAATTAAGCTTACGTATGTACATAACCTTTTATACTTACACTCGGCCACAGTAAATATATCTAAACAGTACCGAAACATATGGTAGTCTATCAAAAACTAAGTAGATATAAAGTTACCTATTTACACAGGCAAAGGCGGGTAAAAGCTTAGTACATTGAGACCTAAGTATGTATAAAAAACCACATTTACACAGGCAAAACCGAGACATATGGTAGTCTATCAAAAACTTAGTAGGTATAAAGTTACCTATTTACATAGGCAAAACCGGGTAAAAGCCTAGTCCATTAAGACCTAAGTAGGTATAAAGGCAGACATTTACACAGGCAAAACAGAGACATATGGTAGTCTATCAAAAACTAAGTAGGTATAAAGTTACCTATTTACACAGGCAAAGCCGGATAAAAGCCTAGTCCATTAAGACCTAAGTAGGTATAAAGTCAGACATTTACACAGGCAAAACCGAGACATATGGTAGTCTATCAAAAACTAAGTAGGTATAAAGTTACCTATTTACATAGGCAAAATCGGGTAAAAGCCTAGTCCATCAAGACCTAAGTAGGTATAAAGTAAAATATTTACACAGGCAAAGCCGAGACATTAGGGTAGTCTATGAAAAACTTAGTAGGTATAAGTTACCTATTTACATAGGTACAGCCGGGAAAAGCCTAGTCCATCAAGACCTAAGTAGGTATAAATTCAGATATTTACACAGGCAAAACCGAGACATTAGGGTAGTCTATGAAAAACTTAGTAGGTATAAGTTACCTATTTACATAGGCAAAACCGGGTAAAAGCCTAGTCCATCAAGACCTAAGTAGGTATAAAGTCAGATATTTACACAGGCAAAGCCGAGACATAGGGTAGTCTATGAAAAACTAAGTAGGTATAAGTTACCTATTTACATAGACAAAGCCGGGTAAAACCCTAGTCCATCAATACCTAAGTAGGTATAAAGTCAGATATTTACACAGGCAAAGCCGGGAAAAACCTAGTCCATCAAGACCTAAGTAGGTATAAAGTAAAATATTTACACAGGCAAAGCCGAGACATTAGGGTAGTCTATGAAAAACTTAGTAGGTATAAGTTACCTATTTACATAGGTACAGCCGGGAAAAGCCTAGTCCATCAAGACCTAAGTAGGTATAAATTCAGATATTTACACAGGCAAAACCGAGACATATGGTAGTTTATTAAAAACTAAGTAGTATTAGTATGTATAGAAAGCCCGCTGTTTCTAATAAGATAGCTAGAGCGGGATAGTGGTAGACGTTTAAGTTCGGGTGTGAAAGGGACAGACAATAGGATTACGAGAAAAACATCGCTAATTTATAATCAGGCGAGTTCACCAGAGCGTCCGGGACACGTCCGCTGCCGGCGGTATCTGTCCGCCATCTGCCGATATTTACGGAATTTCGGGCTTTTCAATTAATTAAAAAATAAACACGCTATTAATTTGCCATTTTTTAAGCAATGTCTTTAGTACATTGATTTTCCTACAATATAGTTTTTTTTTAACGTTAGTTGTCGCTCAAAATATTGAGAATTTTGAGAGCAAAAATTATTTTCGTGCTGTAACTTGCGATTTTTTTTTTAAAGATACTACAAAGATTTAATAATATTTTATTATTTATATATTTTCTTTATATATTTCACTATTCACAAATTTTTTTTCGGACTTGTAAAATGGCTTGATATGTCCACATTTAGCGACAAAAAAATAGACGTTTCAGAGAAAATGTACGGAGACGTCGCCTTAAATTAAAATTCGAAAGTTTGTTCGACTTTATTTCATGACGTGAATACAGAGCAACGATTTGACGTGATATTTTGCACAGAGATAGTTGGAGGGTCAAAGTAGAATTCTAAGTCACATTTAAAAAAAATCCACGAGCGGAGTATTCTTCTTATTAAAATACAGGATAAGGATTATTTTAAATTATGGCTGAAAAAACGGGACGCCTGTAAAATACAGGATAGTTGGCCACCCTACTTAAACTCGATCCATCAACATATTAGCCATATTACGGGGTCAATATATTATTTTATTCATTATATATCTGCGAAACTCTTTCAGTCATTGATCACTGAAATCATACAGATTCAGCTGGACGAATACTGTGACAGACGGACAGACAGACACTGCTTTATCGTATGTAAATATTAAATCACTTTATTTATTTGTATTAGATTTTGTCAAAAATTTTATAAAAATATTGACAAAGTTGAAATTAATTGTGGTCATTTGAGGTCTCTCTCTAATCTTACAATCGGTATTCTACTTCCGATATAAACATTCACATATTCACGGCCATAAAGGCCAGTGTGGCCAAAACACAAGTAACCCTGATTTCAAGTCCATCACTCTACCAATGAACACCATTTCTACGCTATATCGACTCCTTTACATATAAATTCCTATATGATATCAACAGTAACAATGTCCACTTTTGCCAATGATATTTATATTAGTCTTTATATAATTCCAGATAACTCAACAATGTCACCGAAGCTGATCCCGTATCCAAGTTGGGCAGCCCACTCTATAGGCAAGGATGGAAAACCGCCAGAAATTATATCACCATTCAGAGTACGAGCTGACAAATGTGGCAGACTTTGGGTTTTGGACAATGGGAAAATAGGAAACCTTGAGAAAAATACCACGAAGTTCCCACCTGCGATCATAATCTACGACCTTAAAACTGATAATTTAATACGAAAATACGTTCTCCCTGCTGAGCAAGTGAAACAAGACTCCGGGTTTGCCAACATTGCTGTAGAAGATTCCGATTGCGCTAATACTTATGCTTATGCTGCTGATCTTGGAAAACCTGCAGTAGTTGTTTACTCCTGGGCACAAAACGAGTCCTGGAGGATAACTCATCATTTCTTCCACCCTGATCCATTAGCCTGTGATTTTAATGTAAAGGGCTACAATTTCACTTGGGATGATGCTCTTTTTGGTATAGCTCTTTCCGCGCCCAACGCTGAGGGCTTTAGCACGCTATACTTTCACCCGATGGCAAGCTACAACGAATTCTCAGTTTCCACTCAGTATTTAAGAAACCAATCGTTGGCAGATGACAATTTCCATGCGTTCAAACTTTTAGGAAGCAGAGGGCCTAATGCTCAATCTAGCGTTTCGTTTTTAGATCCTAAAACAGGAGTGCTTTTCTATTCCTTGGTGAATTTAAACGCTGTGGCTTGCTGGAAAGCTTCTAATAAGGAGTATAACATGAAGTCCCAAGGTCGCATATACATGAATGATGTTACTATGGTATACCCGACGGATATCAAGGTAGATTACAATGATTCTCTCTGGATACTGTCCAACAGAATGCCAATTTGGATGTATGGGAAGCTAAACATTAGCGAAGTTAATTTCAGAGTGTTTTCAGCACCAGTAGTTGATGCGATCAGCCATACAGCCTGTGATATAACTGCTAGGTCGGATATTTTGGATAAATTTGTTAATAAAATAAAGAATGTGAGTAGTTCAATTAAAAACGCTGTCAAACCTAACTCAGGAAGCACAATCGCACCAACCGCTTTTCTGGTCGCTCTTACATTTTTATTTATTGCTAAATTTTAAATTGAATCCTTGACTTTTTGATCGTGATTAACGCTTTAGGCCATAAGTTGATGAGACGTATGTTACCGTAGTTTTATTTATTGTGATTGTATCAAGATTGTCTGTACTTAATATTGTGGTATTGCCTTTAAAAGTCAGTGATATTATATAATATTAGAGACAGAATATGTATTTAGAACTTTAAGTATATATATTTTTGGGTCTGTGTGAGTTTGTTGCACAAGTAAATCAAGTCACATTAATTAGTTTAAAATGAAGCTATTCTTGTAAATAATAACAACTGTTTAGTGATAATAAATTAGTTTACAAATTATTTGTCTTTTAATAAATAGCTTCATAAATAAATACATTATGTTAACTTTAATTTTATTTGTGAAAATAATCTTTTGTTTATCGCTTAATGTTCGAAAACTTCGAAAGCAAACATTTTTTTTTCTTTCTTCACGGGTTGTCTTACAACTGTTACGTTTCTAGGGTACTGTAACGTGCAAGCTTCACTTGCCGTTACATAAATTGTTTTGTTGTTGTGGCCCTAAGCCAAGGATGTCAACGCCCACTGACTTTTATAAAGTTTTATTTCAGTCAATTTTGACAGTCAGTGGAGCGTTGACTATCAATCAGAGAGATTGATAAAGATTCCACGACACGCCTTGGTGGATAGCACACGCTCCCGCGGAGGCGCTGCGATGGTTGTGATTAATCAGTGATTAATAAGACATATCGCGGTCGGCGGGATTATCATACATACCGATTTATTGGCTATAATCACCGTAAACGGCTATACTACTTGACATTGGCGAAATCACCGATTAATATTGGTGGAACCGCCATATTGAAAAAAAGAAGAAGAAGAAGAGATTGATAAAACATTTTTTTTTTGGACTACCGACATTAAAAGCAGATGGACGCTTTTTTATTTTTATTGTAAAAGTGTAATTTTAAATCTCCATTTGGAAATCCGTGAGGATCCGGGGACGGAGAATTGATCGTGGCCAGAGACCCGAGAAGTGGTTGCTCGAATTCGACCTGCAGCGTGCGGGCCATGTAATTTGGCCGCGGCCCCTGCACGCGGCGTGCCCCGCTCATCGGATGGGACGCTGTACCTCCTGCGAGGCCCACCGACCCTGTGGACCCGAGTTTGGTGGCCATGCCGGCTACCCGGGTACTCGTGTTCTAAGTTGGAAGTAAAGTGAAGTGAAGTGGATAGGTAGTGTTGATAAATAAATTGTGTTGTCCTATAAACTTTTTGTTTAAGTTGTTGCCCCCTATTTAGGCCCTCTGAGGCTTTGTTAGCCACAAGCAGGAAGCTCCACCCTGGCTTGAGATTAGAGGTCCGAGGCTCTCAGATGAGTTGTCCGGCCGGCCCGTAGCGGAGCGCTTTCCACCTGCTCACCACCTGCCCTAGGCGCCCGATATTCTTTATAAATTTAAGGGCAGAGATACTTAAGCTACGGCCGGGTTGCAGGTAGGTTTTGGTTACAGGGTACCTCCCTCAATTAAAAATCCCCGTATATTTTATTTACCTACATTATTAACATCATTCATTTTCATTTCTTCACCCTACAGTACCCAGCGGAAGACCCGTTTAGCCAATGGTATTTGTGAGGTTATACCTAACGTGGCTGGTTCTGTTGAGGAATATTTAGATGGAAAAGCCTCTAAGTGTTGTTTGTCGGATAATGTACATAAGTTTTTAATTCAAAAACCCATTGGTACATGGCCGGGATCCGTTTTATATAGTAGGTAGTATAAAAATGGAATAAAACAGAGGGAGCCGTGACAACCCGTAAAAAAATGTGTTCGGCTGCGTCTCGAGGGGCGACGACCCCTCGGTGTCTTCTTTAGGCGCACAAGGTGGCCTGTGGCTACCTTTTATCCGGGCATTTGAGACCCAGTCGGTCCCCCTACTAGGGACTCGACCAGGTATAGTAGTTCCCGCGGTAGCGGGAGACCCTCTGCTGGCCTGTCATACACAGGGGCTATGTCGCGCAGATGCTCGTGTCGGCTGTTGTCAGCGCGGTCGAACATGCGATGCGCGAGCCGAAACACGAACTCCTCCAAACTGGACATTATTATGCAAGTCCCTGCGTATTGTTGAGTTGCGGACGAACCACGGCGCGTGCGTTATCGCGCGCAGTGCCTTATTCTGCTGGACATCCAGCTGGTGTTTTCTGGAGACCATACCACGCCGGCGAGGCGTACGCCAGGCGGGAGCGGACATATAACGTATATATCTTAAGTTTTACCCGGAGTGGCAGACTTGAGCTTAGGACCGGCCGCAGCATGCCACTGGCCGACCTCGCATTACGAATTACGTAGGTCGCCATGTGAGCCATGCAGAGCTGCTGGTCTATCTGGCACCTCAGCTACTTGGCGGTACTGGTCCACTCCAGCGCCAGTCCTCGCAGGCTGAGTGGTGGCGGGAGGCGTCTCCGGGAGGTCATCAAGGCGGCAAGCGAAGGTATAAAACAGAATGAGAGTGAACCGCAATGCCATCTAATGGACTTTTCAAGAAACTAAAACTAGTTCAAGAACATATGTGTAGATGGAGCCACCATTCATCTGGTCGAATGCATGCCACGGGTGCAAATGATAAATAACTTTCAGTATCCATTTTTTTTTATAGATTGGATTAGTCGGTGATTCGTAGTGATGATGTTAAAAATATGTTTACTATCGAAATGTAGAGTTTTTACTAGATTTTCCTTATTGAACACAAACTTGATGTTTCGAATTTTAAAGAAAACAAAGTAAATCCGAAAATTTCTATATTTATAGTTTTAAATATGCTGCACCAAATGCTGTGAAGATGTGGGTGTGAGGTTTCATTTCTAAATTAATATAATCTACCTATTGTTTGACCAGCCGCCCTTGTCAAAAAGTATGCACCCTTTGCTAAGGAAGTTACATAAAATAAAGAACATGTGATGTGAAACCGCGCGAAAAAATAAGTTGAAAGTTAAACACTTGTAATTTTAATAAAGCGGTAACTTTGTAGTGACCGCCTCTCGACAGATAATGTCAATGATGTTATTAGATTATCAGCGAGGCTACCATGATGCCTGTTATATACAAAAATGCACCAAGCCTGCACATTATAGAAGTAAGTATTATTCTCTTTATTTCATTTCTTTTCTTTAAATTATAATTTTACATATTTGTATAAAAAGAAAACATAAAAATATAAAAAAAGGATTTATCCTCCGGAAGCGAGGTGAATACCCAAACTACCGGTGGTTAGGGCTGCAGAGAGAGGAACCTCCTCACAATACGTGCCGTGCTGAGGAGTTCTGCCTTCTGGATCTGGCCCTTGACCGCCAATCTCAAGGCTCCTAAGGTGACGGTCAAAACTCTTAGCAAAAAGACCATTGACCGTCACGACTATCGGTAGAATGTACGCCGACTTCACATCCCACATGTCGACAATCTCGTGAGCCAAGTCAAGATATTTTGATTATTGATAATTTACTTTTTTTTTTGATTGAAATTGAAAATAAATGATAAGTATTATTATTTTTAAAATAAATGCGGATAACGTGCTCTCCGAAGCACGAGAAGTTAATATTATAAAGAGGTAAAGTTTGTAATTTTGTAAGTTTGGATCTCTCAAACTCTGTAGTTTCCGATTCTTTAAATTATTTTCTCCAATAGAAAGTTACGATATACCTGAGTAACATAGGCTATATTTTATTCTGTTCGAAAATATCCACGGGCGAAGTCGGGGGTGGAAAGATAGTATTTATTAAAGCGCCTAATATTAATAATGTCACCAAAGTTTTTATTTTCTTTCTCAGGCGTAGCGAGATATTTTATTTTTAATCTGATGAAACCGCGGGCAAAATATAGTACACTAGCTTTCCACCCCCCAGATATTTTAGATCAAAATAAAATATAGCCTATGTCACTCAGGGATATCGTAGCTTCCTATTAGTGAAAGAAATTTCAAAAACGGTTCAGTAGATCCAGAGATTACCCCCTACAACCTCACAAACTTTATCCTTTATAATATTAGTATTGATATAGGCCTTTATTCATAAACGTTTATTAGCAACGTTTTTGTTAAAATATGTTTTGTCACTCTCTAACAAACCTGTCTTTACTAATAATAGAAAGAAACAAAACACATTTTAACAAAAACGTTGCTAATAAACGTTTATGAATAAAGGCCATAGAGAATAACATACATTTTTCTTGTGGATTTTTTGGTGGTGGGCGTTTTGGAGATCGTACTTTACATACCAAAATAAAAAGAAATATTTAGCAGGCCTGCCATTGAACTGCCTTAATTTTGAATGAATTTATAAAATGCTAGCTTCTCCGTGGACATTTTTGAAATGTGACATAACTATTTATGCTGAAGGATTTTTGATGTAAAACGTAGTCTGTAATGTCACTCTTAGACCTCACCCCGGATGATCTGAATTTAGTTTTAATTTATTATTCATAATTGAGACATTCTTTTTTTTAGTGTGTCGTGTCATTATGGTAGGACCTCTATTAATTTAATCTAGGCAAAGCTTACACCTAATCATTAATTATTACAACGAAAATTAATGTTTTACTAAGACTACCATGGACACCGATGTCCAATGCAGAAATAAATGTATTTAAAAAAATATATAATAATAATTTTAAAATCAATATAAAGTTATCTACGTAATTTATGGATGTTATAAATAAATAATTTTATTATAAATACATTAGTAATTTTGACATTGTATAAGACGGGATGTGAAAAATGAAGGAGGAAGATTTGGATAAAAGTTTTAATATCCGAGAAAGGATAAAAAATTGTTTGAAAGGGCAAAAAATATTCAAATTGCTTATAATAATTGGTTGTTTGTCGGTTGTGGTGCATCAAGTAAGTACGAGATTTATTACTTACAGCGTAGCCAGAGGTAACATGGTGCACATTTAGCCAGTCACCGTCTTTATCTTCTCAGACCATAATATCTATATAAATTAAAATTAAATATTAATTGAGAACCGATTTGGCTATATTTATTTTAAATGTTCGTATTTGTGTGAATAAGGTGTTCAGGCAAAGAAAAAAATTATAAGTTGCCCGGGAAAATGATAAATTCAGGAAAAACTAAAATATCCAGTAGGTATTTATGTAAATAAAAATTTAATGATGTTTCGTTGGTAAGCGCTTCAATTGAGTCTGCTGGACCGATTTGACTATATTCTTGTAACAGTTGTCATTTTTAGACTTGAATTGTTCATTTTTTGCACCTCTATCTGTATAATAACGTACGATATTTAAATCCTATTATTTTTTTGTCCTACTTTCACGTCAAAATAGTGCAATGGATCGACGTGATTTTAGATGCACAGAGATAGTTGGAGAGCCGGAGAATTATATAGGCTACTTTTAACCCTGGAAATTCTTCGGATGGAAAAAATAAGTTAATACTTTTTCAACTTTAGGTGTCGGCGTGCATTCACAAGTTAATTAACAGACCCATAGCTACGTACACACATTTTGAGTTTAACAAGACTCTGATCTACCCTAGTGTCACATTTTGTAGGGAGCCACCGTACAAATACGAACAATTATTGGTAAGTAAATTGTTACTACAATAAATAAAGAAAGAAAGAAAAATTACTTAAGCTTATGGAATAAGAAACATGAAAGTAAGATAAATACAATGGAAATGCGGTCTTTACGTAGAATATGTGATATAAAGCGTATTGACCGCATCCGAAACGATGTCATTAGAGAAGTAGAAACAGTAGTTTTCTCTAGTTTGGACGCGTTGAAAGATTGGCTAAAAAGGTTTATATGACAGAAGTGAAATGAAATGCTGGCTAGGTGTAAATATAAAATAGCAGTGTGAAAATATAAAAAATATTGATCGATGGTAATGTTAAAAGTACACACAATCGCCGAGCATATATGAAAGGTGTGATAAATATAAAAGAAGCGAAAGAGGTATGTCAGGATTGTAGCAAATGGCATTCGATTGTCTCTGCCTACCCATCTTGGGATAAAGGCGTGATGATAGATAGAGTCAAGAGTTTCAAGTATAGATGCTGTAAAACTTTTGTAGAAGTACGAGTTGTACACTCACCCTCGCTTCACATCAGCGTGGCGTGACTTTGATTTTGATAAATACTCATTGGAGCAAATGTGGAGAGATATCACTTATAACCAATCTGAAATATTCGTGCAATATGGACTGGCTGGGACTGCTAAGAGTAAGTTATTTGATTGTTTTTAGACTAAAACCCGCCCATTTTTATTTATTATACAATGTACAAATGCATGAATAAAACATAATATTATATGCAGAAACTTATAACTGAATTATAAGCTCAATTTATGCATTAACAAAAAATCCGATAAACAACAACCGGGCATAACCTCAAAAAATTGCCGTTTCAGCGTTATCTACAGGGTATGGGCAGACGCTAACTTTGCGTTCACGAAAGACGCTAATTGTAGACAACATGACATAATTAAGTTGTGCTTTGTCAAAGCCCGCTCATATGAGAGGTTCTCAGATTGATAATGACGACCGTTAGAAAAGCACAATAAAATTCTCCGGATAACCTACAGCTGAATCTGAACACTATCTTTAGTTCCTCACGGCTCCGAACATCCGTGTTACCGCTTACTGGTCCCCAGGGTATCCTGCAGAAAACGCCTCTTTGAGTTATTTGTTATCTCTAATAGCGGTTTTAGCAACATATTCATAAGAGTGTGATGGCGGCAAAGTTTTGCCCGACTTGATTAACAACTGTGAAACCCGAATCCAAATCCGATTATTGCCAAGTTCTCTAGATTAGGAAGTCATTCAGACAGATAGGCGCGTCGGGAACTTCCTACTAAATTACTCTCTCTCTCTCTCTCTCTCTCTCTCTCTCTCTTTCTTCACGGGTTGCTTTACAGCTCCCGAAACCGTGTTACGTTTCCATCCAGGATACCCAGCGGAAGACCATCCAAGCTACTAAATTACATAGTGACAAAGTGACTTTCCACCGCCAGATATTTCTTTATTTCGTGACAGGAGAATTTACTCGTATTTCCCAGATGTAGCAGTAACTGCGACAGTTGGATTCATTATGGGGACATGCTTCACCTTATCTCCTATTCCTGTGAGCACACATGCCTCGCGAGAAACTGGTTACAGCATAACATTACGGCACAACCCTGAAGATATGACCATCATTACCGGCATCGATCCTCCTGGATACCATGTCTATATACATTATGAGAAAGAACCCTTTACTGGTCAGTAATTAGTATCTAACCTTATGCAGCTTTTGAATTGTCTGTTTGTCTGTCTGTCTGTTCCAATGTTTGTCTAGAATGGGCTTGGTTGAATTTTTCATATAGTGATATTCCAAGTGATACTGGATACACCCATACTTTCTGTCTGTTCCAAAGTTTGTCTAGAATGGGTTTGGTTGAATTTTTCATACAGTGTTATTCCAAGTGATACTGGATACACCCATACTTAGGTAAAATCTGCTCCTTGTTTCAATTAAATAAAAAAACTATTGTCCACATATTCTGGCTGTCAGCTATCATTTTGCAACTAACAACGCGCCAAGGTCGCAAAGTTGCTTGCAAGTATTATGTCATCAAAAACTGTTTTATCCTTAGTTGTTCGGTAGGAGTGCTAGCATGATATAAGCATTATGCAGTTGCTAATTCCGTGATCTAGGATTCAAGTTCGTGATGGTATGATTAATCACCGTACTTTTTTTCATAATTTCCAGAAGTAGAAGTGAGTAATGGTGGTCTTGTGGACTATTTATACGTGAACACAGGAGAAGAGGTCGACGTCAAACTGACAGTGGACGAGTACTTGAAGATTAGTAGGGACAGGGAACGTTGTATCACAACCAATAAGCGAAACTATAGCGCAAACTCTGTAAGTACATCTTAAAAATTAGCTAATAATGCTAAGCACCAATTGCCTTTACGAATGTCCTTTCTCGGGCTTGGTAGGGGACGCACTTCTTATAAAATAACACTGTTAAAGAAGTGACAAATCTAAGTCCATTAAGGCTATCTGGTTTGGGTGATCCAGGATTATTAGAATGGATGATGACATTTTTTGGTTGTGAATCAATCATTTAACGGTTTATCTATTTTAACACTGCCAATGTACTTTTTCTGACCATAGACCAATGATCTAATATTATATCGATTCTTTATTTTCATACAGTCAGTGTTGGAATTCTTAGCGTGTGCCATGAAATGATTCATAAGCGCCTATAATTTATTCTAGCACTCACGCCTGTCCTGTAATATCTATCAACAAACTTATATCTTAACTTTTTTTAATACGCTCACG
This sequence comes from Nemapogon koenigi, assembly GCA_963924495.1. Classification (NCBI taxonomy): domain Eukaryota; kingdom Metazoa; phylum Arthropoda; class Insecta; order Lepidoptera; family Tineidae; genus Nemapogon; species Nemapogon koenigi. The sequence continues at coordinate 12,163,770 of OZ004642.1, forward strand.
CCTTTGAGTTGGAAGAGATCAAAATCCCGGCACACCTCTTTCTCCTAATGTTTTCATGCACACACCTCGATTTCATGTACAAATTATTTCCCCTTTTTAATGTTCCGTACCCAAAGGGTGACAACGGAATCCCTACTGACTCCACTGTCCGTCCGTCTGTCACAGGACTGTAACTTTTGAATCGCATTATTTACACTTTCACAACAAATAATAAAAAATATATAAAGTTAAAAATTAAAAGGGGTCACCATACAAGAAACGTGATTTATTCGGCGTTCTTTGCTCGATCTTAATAATTTATTTATTTATTTAGGTATATATTTGGGAAACAAACAGTATACAAAATAACGAAATTTCAGACACAACATTAATAATACATATTTACCAACACGGTTTCCACACATTAACTACACAAATAGGTACACAAACACATAACAATAATAATAATAATGGCAATATATAGTACAAACGTCTAACTAGTATAACTGTAAATAAAAACTCCTCCATTTATATCTGTTCTATATTTACGTTTCTTGTCATCCATTCTTTCCATATGCGCAAACTCAAGCATCCCTTTCTCTATATTAGTTACTACATCTTCTTTTAGTCCACACTGTTCTCGTATCACATTGTTTCTAATACTATTTTACTTCTACTTTCTTTAATTATTTTTAACTTTTTATTGCAGTGTACCACGAGACATGTATGGGACATAGTGACACAAGCTGTAGGTTGCTCCGGCCCTTGGATGACCATGTTTATACCGCCGTGCAATAACTACGAGCAGATGAGAGACCTAATTGCAGCTTACAATATGTCCGTAACAAGTAAAATTAAAATTAAGACTTCATACTATAGCGCTAACCCTGTTCCAATGATTGTCCAGAATGGGCCTCAAAACGGCTGAATTGATTTTGCTGATAATTTCAGGAATCATAGTGTGTACTGAGAGTCAGGTATTTAGAATCTGTTATTTGTTTGTTTGAGTTTTCTCACATATTCTGACGATCAAAATGTTACGAGCGAAGACGGGCTCCGAAGCGATTTAACTTTACTTCTTTTGGTCCGTTGCTACTAAAAGGTTTTGATTTTCGATTTGGATTACTATAATCAATACTTCGACTTTCGCAGATACTCTCAATCTCATGGACACCGCGGTTGCCCTAGATTTTGTCACTCATTATTATACAATGGGTTCGTGACCAATCGTCAGAGAGACTATAGGTGGGATTCTGTAAGTCAGCAATGGCTGAAGCAAGTTGGTGAAGAAGCATTACAAACACAGGTTCAAAATAATGATTTATTTGGCAGTAATACAAATAAAAGTGAAAATTGTAAGTCTCTAAGTACATAATTCGACAAACCAAACATACCTCAATAGAACTGGCCACTCGTTAGGTATAGCCTCACAATATTCCATCGGCTAAAGGAGCAAGACGATTCTGATGGGTACCCTGGAACCGGTAACACGTTTCCGGGAGTCGTTAGAAAACTCGTGAAGATAAAAGTGACAACAGTTCTGGCTGAACCAGAAGAGCAACTCATGCAACAAAAAACATAGGAAATGAAATAAAACGTGGTAAAATGTTTTATATATTTTTAATGATGCTATGCACTTGACTCACAAAAAGGCAGATCAAGTGTTTAAGATAAAACAGATTAGATTCAAACTGAAGTTACGATTCTTCATCTATTACCGTGGCAATTAGATACGTGCTTACATTAAAATTAAACAAATGTAAAGACCCTAATCCTATCTTAATTTCCTTTGTTCTTTTAATTTCTCTTCCTACTTTTATATAATTTCATACTGTTTAGCACTGCACACGAAAATGCAGTGTATCACGTATAACTGGTCACGTATATCACTTTTCTTAACTATTACAGTTGTACATTCATTTCAATTCCATGATGGTATCAGTGTATGAGGAGAGGTATACTTACGACTGGAATCTGTTTCTATCTGATCTTGGAGGCAGTATTGTAAGTTATTATCACTATATGTATATTATTTATCAAATGTGTTTTTTGACGATACATCATCATAGATTAGACCTTCACATCATATCTCTCTTAACACTTCATTAAAACCAATGATTGAACCATCATTTTGGAGATTTTCTTCACCGCTAATGGAAAAAAATATTTGAGAACCATGCGAAATAATCTATTATATTATTTTTATATTTTATTTCCCGTTGCACCCGTATATTGGCAAATAGGATGAGGATCTTACGAAAGCAAAAGTTTAAATTACTCATGCCAATTCGAATAGACATGTTTATATGGCAGAATATGGTTCCAGCTAATTCATCTCACAGATAAATATTTCAATGAGGGCCATTGATTATCTGAGGTGTTGGATTGTTGCCAGAATTTAAAATGAAATATGATTGGAGGTATGACGCGGCAGATGTAGACTTAGCGTGTTGCCTGTTCTGCTACATAATCTATATTTTGCGAACCTTAGGTTGTCCCGTATGCATAATAGTTTTTTATTAAAGAACTGCTTCTAATATCTAATTATCTGAGTATAATATTAGTAATGATAGATGTTTGAATCTTTTTAATAGCACCCATGAAGCAGAAGTTCCAGGTTCGAATATTATCGAAGGGTATTAATATATTTTATTTTTCGTTGTCTTTGGTGTCCATAGTACCCAAGTTCTGGTGCCAAAATGTGGATCTCTATGTATCTTTTTGTTTTTATTTACAGGGATTTCTGCTAGGTCTTTCCGTTATCGGTTTTATAAAAATAATTGGAAAAATATATTGTTCTCTACTGCGACCATGTGTGAAGTCTTTAGCTATTCGAAAAAACGAAATAGAGAACCAGCTGCCAGAAGACAAGACAGCAGGGCCAGAAGAATATATTGAACAATATAAAGACTGGCCATATAAATATTGATTTGTGACAACAATTTTGATAGAATTATAAATTAATTATACTTATTATGAAGCTTATACAATTTTTGATTTTATTCCTTATTTCACTTCTACTTTGTCTGTCTGTCTGTCGTCCGATACCTATATTCATAGCGTCTAGTGGTACGAGATGGAGTCTAAGGCAGGAGGTCACGCTGTTGGTATCTCTCCAGATGGACTGATATATGACGAAGTTCTCCATCAATAAAATGTTCCTGTGAGGCTGTCAATCGTAGCCGGGTAGAGGAGCGGCGGCAGTGTTGCAGAGTGATCCACAATCATGACCACTCTGTCAAGAGTGAACGACTTAGAAGAAGAAGAATATTCATATAAGTACCTTTCATACATTCTTGGGCCCAGGTGAAAACAAGATGTAAAAAGATGAAAGTATAGTGTATTTTGTAAAGAGGGCATAATGTAAAAGAATAACTGATAATTCAGAGAAAATTGGCAATCTGGGAATTGAGATAAGGGATAAAGTAAAAGTAACCCCCAACCCCTGGCCCTTCTTTATCGGAGAAAGGGCCTAAAACAAACCCCGAGGAATAGCTTCCCCTCGTGACACTTCACCAGCTAAAAAATAATTAGATACAATGTGTCTAGGAGATATCGAATACGTGTGTGAAACATTGCTTTGCATCTGTCTCTCTTTTTTCATACAGTTTCTTTGAACTAAACTTGAAGCGATTCAATCATTCATGAATCTACTAATTACTTCTGAATGAATCTACTTCGAATCGATTAATCGCTTGTTTTACTTATATAAAATAATGGCAATAATACTGGCTGCATTTCTCGCTGAATGGTCCTCTTGTCACCAGGAGATGATCAGTACTAATTAGTCAGTTTGATTGACTGATTGGCCTACGTTTCGGTTGTGCAGAGTTGCATCATAACGAATAATTCAATGTCTAAACGCTCTATTGAAATATGTTCAGTAGGTAAATTGATCACAAGATTGTTAGATAGCTCCTCAGACAGACAATAAGAACTCATTAGATCGCCGTGGTATCGTGTGGCTGATGTAAAAGCGTGAGGCGAGAATTAATCCCAAGCAGAAAGTTGCTCCAGGGTCTTGAGCTTGCCGGTAGACATATAAGAAAACTGTAAGAATGTAAAATAGGCTTGGAAAAGGCGTCAGCAGTTTTTTTAGAATATCGCTATATATAAAAACAAGAATATAATTCTGAAATTTGCGAGTTTCATGCAGTAATTACAGGTTACAGCCGCAATAATGAAGGTATATTTGTAAATGTGGCCAGCTAAGTGTTATACGTATTCCGGGAGTGACATGTAAACAAAGCAGTTTGCATCTTTCAGTTATTCGAAGGGAATGTGTTTGGTTGCAGATTTGGCTCGTGTTGGACAATCGCGTAATTAGAGCGGCTGTGACGCATGTTCTGGGTTAGCACATGTGGCATGAGCGAAACGGGAAATCGGAAGGAAGATATTTAGAAATCGCGGATGGTATTCCATCTTCATAAAGTGTGACTGAATGATGGAATCTGAAAAGTACTTGTGGTAAAATGAAAGGAAGAAGGCGAAATTAAGAGTAGAAGGTGCAAAGGATGTATTGGCTACAAAGAAGTTACACTAAGGATGTTATTATAAACAAAGAGGTTCAACACTTGAACCTCTTTGATTATAAGGGAACCAGCAGTTGCCTGCGACTTCGTACGCATTATATTACAAATACGTTTGCACCCAATTTCACCCCCTTAGGGGTTGATTTTCTTCCTTAATACACCTCTACACTCCCTAAAGGAATATACTTTCCAATTTTCATATTTATATTTTCAGTGGTTCAGGCTGTGCATTGGTTGTATATTTTAATATTGGAGGAGGGGTTCTGATTAATGAATAAAAGGTAATAAGTACGAATTAAACCCGCCATATTTCTAGAAATCTGTAAGATCTAGGACTTTAGTTCTAATAATCTTCAAGTAAGTAAAGTTTTGTTATTGAAAACAGGTTTTTCAGAAATACTGGATGGGAAATGCTCGATTTTTGCACTCTAATATTATTATAAAAAATTAATGTTTGTACAAAAACAAAGATAGGTGATAAACTCGATGTTTAGATCGTTTCCATGGCGCGGAGCAGCGAATCGCTAGTTCGCTAAGCTTATTAGCACATTGCAGTTTTAACATTAGTCACTTGAAAAGAGAGTCGATAGCCTAAATCAGTGACAGTGCTTTTGGGTAATAAACGACTGCAAAGTTAAACCGGGGTTTTATTTTATAGCTTTCAAAATAACCGAATACTTATTTAAGATGTTTCAGTTCATATTATTGAAACGACTGTTCTGGTTTACTGTGTACTTCATTATTTAGACACAAATACTATGGGCTAAAATAGAGTATAGGAGATACGACCGAAATGAATGGATTTTTTATTATCATTAGATAATAGATATGAAAGTAACACTATTATATATTTTAACTAAAGTATACAATAATAAATAAATAATATATTTTAGGTATATAGTATATCCATATTATAAAAACAATACCTCTTCAAAAATCCCTCCCTGTGGCATGGCTCCTAAATCACTGGCTGCGTTACCTCGCTGAATGGTTAAACTGATCCTTTGAGCGAGGTAAGAGCCTAAGGCCTAGGTCACCCTAAAATCTAAAAATTAAATATAACTAAGTAAACCAGGTCTGCGTGGAATAGTGGCAAGAACACTGGCTGCATTTCGCAATGCTGATTCGTTGAGCGAGGAAGGAGCGACGAGATGGTCATTGGTGAGTCGTGAGGATATTTATTTAATAGAATTTTTGGCACTTGAACCTAGAGTTTTTACACAAAACGACACAAAGTAGTTTTCTATAATTGAACTATATTTGTGCCGTTTGTTAGACTCTGCGATTTCTGCCGCAGCTCTCGCTTGGATTACTGTTACCCTGAGATGAGACGGGGCTAATGTGTCCACGCACGTAGCATCCCATACAAGGGCCGGACCTCGCTCCCAGGGAATCAGAGTCATTCCATCGAGTCTCTTGCCGTCTTCCCAGATTAAAACTAAATATAATATAGATATAATATCTCCTCCGTTTTTATGCCAAAAATTTTAACCTTATAAGAAAATAGAAAAGTTGAATATTTAATTATATCTTACAAAATTTTGTACACAGTATAAATATTGCGCTAAAAACACGGTGGTCGAATGGTTAAGACGTCTGGTATTGTGTTTGTACCTACCTAAACAGACAAAACCAAATCTTACTAATATTATTATGCAAAAGTGTGTTTCTTTGTTTGTTCTTCTATCACACAAAAAGGGCGTATAGATGTGATTTCTTGCACATAAATTGTAGTGCGATTTGTTTCAGTTCTGGATGTTGTGATTTTCTAAATATTAATGAAACGTTTTTAGACTGTCGGTCGCTTTCTGCGATTCCATTGCGTCTAGTGTGGCATGAATTCAGTTCCGCACCATAATCTACTAATACAAATATTAAAATTAAATTCACGGACCGCAAAATACAAATACATTTTTTTTATAATTCTAAAATGCATAGAGTTATTTACACTTAACAATATGAAAAATCTTAACATTAAGGGTCTTATCCAGAATTTGTATGGGGATATTACTATTCAAAATTTATCTGTAAATAATCCACCTATGTAAATGTAATTTAGCATATATACCGGCGATCCACGCTCCAAAGCCTTTTTCATACAACGCATAGCGCTATAAATTCAAAAGGGTAACACGCTATGTGTTCTAGGCACTATGGCAGCGGATTCGGACTCTCTGGAAGAAATTTTTAATTTGTAGTTTTGAGATTTTTTAATTATTAAGTTATATTATTATTTAGCATATAGTTACTTATTCAATATACCTAAGTGAAATAGTCGTTATTTTTTCAATTGGTTTTATTGAATAGGAAATATGAGTAGTAAAATAAAGGAATATTTTGCCCCTGTTTTCTCTTTCATTTTATGTTTTTTTAATTGGTCAAAAATAATAAAATAATTATTATTTTGAATTTTCAATAAGCTACAAAAACCCAAGACGTTTAATTGAAGGGTAATGGTTCGTGTGCTTTTAATTTAGAGCTTTATGATAGATTATGAAACATAAAACCATTGGATAAAACGGGGGCAAAGTTTAACCACCCATATTTCCTATTCAATAAAATCCATTGTCTTAAAAACTTTTTGACATTTAACTTTCCCTTAGTTCTATGTATATGGTAGAGCTATCACAAAATATTCTATGTATGTATGGTGTTATCGGTTCCAGGTTACCCAGCGTGAGGCTAACAAGTGGCCAATTCTGTTGAGGTATATGTATTTAGATGGAAAAGCTTCTGTGGAATGTCATAAAAACCCATTGGAACATGGCCGTTCGAATTATATTCTTTTAAAATTCCTAATTGGTATTTTGTGTTATGTTAGTAACACCTGAGACATAGTCATCAGGCGACATTATATGTTATAATGACGTAGTGACTAAGGGATAAACAGGCCGCCACACCTAATTATAGTCCCGGCGCTCGCCTCGCGGACCAAAATAGATAGAGAATCACTATCTGATTCATGCACGCTATGTTATTTTATATTTTTCATATTCACACTAATATTTTAAAACTAAATATAATATCGATATAATATCTCCTCGTCTTTTATTCCAAAAATTTCAACCTTATAATCTATCTATCATCACGCCTTTAATCCCAAGAGGAGTCGGCAGAGTTATCGAATGCCATTTTATATGACATACCTCTTTCGCTTCTTATATATTCTGATACTTTCATACTTGCTCGACGATTGTGTGTACTTTTAATAGTGCCATCGAAAAATGTTTATATGTTCAATAAAAGTACGCCTAGGTCGTCCTCTGCCAGCATTTCCTTTCACTTCAGCCATATAAACCTTTTTAGTCAATCTTTCATCCTTCATTCTTTCAACGTGTCCAAACCAGCTTAAACTAATTTTCCTCATTTTAGTCACAACGTCATCTTTCACTTCGCATTATTCTCTAATGACATCGTTATTACGCCAATACGCATTCTTCATGCTATTATTCCATACTTTTGCTTCCATAAGTTCAACCTTATAAGAAAATAAAAAAGTAGATTCTAGCTATACCCAGCCTGAATATTTATCCTATCTTACAAAAATTTGTATATACCTACAATAAATATTGCGCTGAAAATCACGGTGGCCGATTGGTCAAGACGGACCCGGCCATGTACCAATGGGTTTTATAATTAAACACTTATGTACATAAACCGACAAACCCACATTTAGAGGCTTTTTTTATCTAAATATACCTCAACAGAAGGACACTCGTTAGGTATAGCCTCACAAATACCATCGGCTAAAAGAGGGAGACTTGGTCCGACAACACGGTTTCAGGAGCTGTAAAAAAACACTTATTTTTGGAATATGTTTTCACTGCGTAATTTAAATTGTAAACACTCACATTGCTACTGCATAATATGCAACTGCGGATATTTTTGTAGATCATTTAATTTTACATAATTCCCGTCTGGAAAAGTACAACCGCTCATCGTTTAAAATGCCTATCGCGTTTCGGTTCAGATGATGTCGAGTATCCAGTATATAACCGACATTTACATAGTCGAACATTACAATAATTCCCATAGCCATTTTCCAACAAGTATATGGCAGGTTCCATGTCGTGCTGTCTATAAAAAAAAGGTAGCAGTGACAGGAATCTCCCGGCAGATGTAAAGCATTGGAAACTGTAGTCGAATAGAGAGGCACACGCAGTACACACACTCTAGTATATGCGCCACGCACACGAGGGCATGACTGCAGCCTATTCCATGAGAGTGTGAGCTAGTCTGCTGCAAACTTTTCTACTGACTTGATGCACTATAAGACCACTTTTTTCCTCTCTCGAGATGCAGTTCAGCGCATTCAAACTCGTTCACTGGTTCTTGAGATTAATGTTATAGTTATATGTGTAGACATGGAAACCTTTTATAGTACGAAATTGTAGTGATTTAAAAAAAATATCTTTTTACGCATTTGTAAAAGTTTTAATAGCCTCTCGTATAAAATAAAGTGTTAACATAAACAAGATAAACGGCATCCAAAATAACAAAGATGATCGTGTAAACATATTATTCCTCGTGTAATTGTTGATTATTTTAATTTTTAAATACGGGTAATAATATTCTACCAAGACTATTTCAGGAGTAAGAAAAAAGATTACCGGTAGAGTTTATTTATTTAACTTTATTCTTTTAAGCTAAGTGAGAAAAGAATAACAATAATAACAACAATATATATATAAAATCAAAACACATATAAAAGAAGGAACAGGCTCATCAAGTCGCATTTTAATCGTCGTGTATATAATATAATATTTTTGAAAATATACCTTTTTTTTCGATGCGATGGCGACAGTACGTCATATTTACTAACCTATTGACGGTTACCAACACGTTTGTGTTCGCAACATAGATACGAAATAGGGAGGCTGTTACATAATTAGCACAAATTTATGTGTAGCTCATAGATGTCTCTGCGGCAGTAGTGTCGACGAGTGCTGGTCGCATATCCCGACCTTGGGAGCCAAAACTTTTTACAAATCTTTAGCTAAGATGCTCGTCAATACTACTGGTAACCCAGGAGCTGGCAACGTGAGTATAGCCATCCAACGGGGGAAAGACTCTCTGGACGAATTTTATAATATACTTTTTTAAATTTTAGTTTTATTTAGTAATATTAGTTTTAGACCTTTATTTGATGTGTATATTGAATTATAAGGTTCATCAAACCTGTATAAAGTTATATATAAACCTTTATCTTTAAACGTTTTAAGAAAAGTCTGTCAAAAGTCAAGACGGACGGACAGACGGACTGACATAAAGTGAAAATTGTAAATCAATATATGTAAATACTAGTTTAAATGAAATAGTAAATAAGAAACAGGTGTTGATGAGTTGTGAATCATTTCTACACCAATTACTGAATGAACTCTACTATTCTGGATCTTCTCCAGGAAGTGTGCTATTACTTCAAAAATAACGACAAAAAATCTATTTATGTACTCTCCAAGAAACATAATTTCAAGCAAAAATAATCAGTAATTCATTAAAGGATTAGCATCAGCTTCTGAAAGTTTGTCAAAACATCTCGTCAAATTTCAATTTTTATGACAGAATGGAAGATAGGACGCCCACTAGTATGGGATGCTACATGTGTAGATAGATACCTTCTCTCGCAACGTCCTATATTCCGTATATACAATTATACAATGCTGAAATACATATTTCAGGTTTCAGGCGTTTGGTGTGGAAACGCTGGGACCGTCAAGGCCGGGTATTTTGTTGTATTTCATGAACCCAATGACCTTCCCCTGGATCCGCCCTTGAGGACCGTGGGTACCTGGAGCACACAGTCTGTTCAATGACATTAGTATACGACTAATAGACGGGGGCTAGCTCTTATTTCGGTCAAAGAATAAGCATTGCCAATTGCCACCCAACGTGGCAATGCAGCCAGTCTGTTGGGTACTCTAAGGTAAGGTCCACTAAAAATATGCTCAAAAAATTACAGAATTGTTTCTCGTGATTATTTCACATGAAAATGAGATCAAAACTTTATCTGAATTTTTTTAGTCGAAAAAGTATTCTTGCAAGAAAACATATAGACTTTGCCTTATTGCTTCCGAAACCGTGTTATCGGTCCTAGGCAACAAAAATATGGTAGGTAGGTAGTGCCTAAAACTGAGCCGACATTTCGTCGGATCGCAAGTGTGCCCAATGGCCAATGCTAATGAATAGACGTGATTTTTGCCACCGACATTGTTGGAGGGCCGGAGAGTAACATAGGAAAACCTTCGGAATAATGTCATATTTCAAAAATTTTCACGGACGAAGCCGGAGCGGAAAGCTATGTAGTATATATAAAAGTGATATAACCTAACACTACTTTCGCCGACTGCAAGACGTCGAAAAATTATTATTGCCAAATACCCAACTACGAAATACTTTGCATGTTTTTCACAATTTCTGACAAATTTTAAATATAACTTTTCAGAATTAGATTTCATATTTGCCCCGCCCCTTTTTTGAAAAACTCTTTCGTCGCCATTCATATGAGTGATAATTAGTTCACTTTAAATATCTATTAGGTATTCTACATACTTTCGCGAGAAGAGAGAAAATTACAGGTCTTTATTTAATAAAGGTTCCTAAGTGACTTTTTAGGTCAATATTGTGTGGTCCCATTACTGTCTAACCATTAATATAAGAGTTCAGTTTTCCTTCCCGGATTCGCCCGTTTTTTTTTATGTGACATAAAAATTTATCCCGAAGTATTTCCGGGATAAAAACTATAATGTAGCTCTCCGGCCCTCCAACTATATGTGTTCAAAAAAGCACGTCGATCCATTGCTCTGTTGTAACGTGAAAGAATGACAATCAAATAAACAAACAAACACATTTTTTTATTTACTTATACAAAAGTCGAAGAGGACCGAGCAATGGCGGTATAACCATACACCTAACTAGGCAACTAGCTGGAAGAGGCTTATGAAGCCAATATAGTCTCAAAATGTCTGGTGCAGAAGGCAAGGGGAAACCACTGCACTATTCTTCCCAAGAAAGTTAACCATGTTATGATTATGGTCGTGAATATACAGTGTACTTTCTCGTGTTTAGAGGGAATTGGGAATTGTCGTGACTCATATATTATCCTAACACACATGTCAAAGAAACTTAAGAACCACCTCGCGACCGACTATGCCAACTCTATTATTGTGGACAGGTGATTTTGTTGCCTAATTATTGCATATAAATTCAACCTTAAAAGCTATGACAGTAAGTGTATTTCAGCTTGAAGTTTATTTTAAGAGTTGTGACGTTATGAAATCTACTATTAGTTAGTACATTCTTCGAGCATGTCGTAGTTTCATGCCAAACGTCATAGAGCAAAAAGCTATCGGACGATATCAAGTTATAGCATTGATTAGCGGTCTATTTTAATGAACATTCACGCCTGCTTTCTATAGGATTAGGTAGGAGGGTAGACCCATAGCTGCCTCAATACTTTGACATGTGCTTCTCTGATTTTACTATCACTAAGTGCTTACTTTATTGATTTCTGTTGTCAATCTTGTATTTATGAAAAAATAATAGCCATAGCTAAATAAGCATGAGACGATAGAGTAGTGTATTCCTTGCACTTCTGTGGAAGAAGACTACTTTGCTAATTTTGTATGTAATTTTAATCACTTACACCATCTTACATAAAACTTTTTTTAAAGTACCTACCGACTTAAAAAAATGTGCACTAAAATGTTAGAAATAAGAAATATATAAAAATACCTAAGTAATTGTTAAGAGTTGAGAGCCAAGTAGTTTTTAATTTGGCACCAACTGAAGTGAGTGTACCTTTTTAATGTTTTATTTGTATTCTACACTAGCAGTTACCTGCGACTTCGTAAGTATTGAATTATGAAACATATTTCAACTTGTTACAACTCATATCACCTGGGTCCAGAAGTCCCTATCTCCTTTACTTTATTCTCGTCGCCACTTCAGAAGTGCCTTACTCCTCCCAAACCCGTCTTACCGAGCCCAGGATACCCATTGGAATACAAAAGTCTTCCACATTTAGCTAATTATATCTTTGAGAGTACGTAACGAGTGTCTACTGTTGATGTATTTTGAGATCGAAAGGCCTACAAAATGACAATACCCCTTTGTGACACAAAAATAGGAAAAGGACATCCGCCATGAATGAATCTAAATCAGTACCAAATACAAAACGAAACACCAAAACGGGAGACAAGCAACCAACACAGAAGCAAAAAGCTAATTTCCAACAATCACGCCGACCCACATATACGAGCGATCTTTGTAAAGATAAATATAGACGCGGTACAAATAGACGGCGAGGGACAGCTGACGGGCAGCGAGAACAACGCGCGTTCCGGCATTTGGTCACACTGTGCTCGAGATAAGACAACTATGTCATTAACTGACCAAGGGTGAAATTTTATGGAAGGAGAAAATGCCTTATTCTTCCTAGTATCAACAACAATATGTCAATATAATGTCAGGGGTATATTTTTCTTAGTCTTCAAGCTATATGTGATTAAATTTCCAGATGATGCAGCAGCATCAGCTCAAGGTTACCATGTTGTTGTAATATCATTGAAGTCACAGGATACTAAATTTCGAATCGATCAGACCAGTAAGTTGGTTACATCCCTTCAATGACTAGAAAATGATCTTCAAACAGCTTAAGAATTTTTTTTAATCATAGCTATACTCTCGATCCTTTAAACAAAATGAAAATCGGTTCAGCCGTTTAGGAGCTACGATGCCACAGACAGACACACATATACACACGTTAAACTTATAACACCCCTCTTTTTGCGTCAGGGGTTAAAAAGTATCTTTGTAGATGACTTTACACATAGATTCACCACCATGTATTATTTAAATTGACTTTGTATTGTATTTTCTATGTATTTTCTTTTAACAAGTGTAAGAATTGTATTTTTCAAAAGAATACAGACTAAAAAAATGCATACTTTTTAATGATTAAGTTTCATAAGTATTTAAAATTATTGTATTCTATTGACTATCATGAAAAAAAACATCTTTCGAATTTAAAATTGAATATTGCTTAACACCTTGTCTTACATAAAGCAGAACAATCCCTTGATTTTCCGGAAATGCCTCACCGAAGATAGAGACTATTATTGAGTTGTGTCCCCACCATTATTGCTTCACAGCAGGCAGTGGAAGAGTCATTTGTTTGTATTACAATAAAAAACAGATCCACCCTCAACATCCAAAACAATTCCTCGATGTGTCGGAAAATGAGAGTGCTATTGAGGGCACCAAAAAATCCCCAGCAAACTCGCCAAAGTTTCTGCGAAAACTACTTTCTACGAAAGAGCACAAATCTGGTTTGCGTGGATTATTTATCGAATATCCAGGGCTCAGTTTATCTTTGTAATGTGAACTCTCCAATCAAATTAGTATTTTATTTAACATACCCACTTGAGTGATTTCCTCATTGGAGGAGACGTAAGGTTCGAAACGTTTTGCGAAACTCGATGCGGTTTGGATTTGTTTCGAATGCAGAAAACTCTTGAAGAGTCATCTATAGAGGTTGACACACACACATCTGCACGGTCATTATACTTTGCGTTGTGACCAGAGACAACAGGAAACAGTGTCCCCTTTTTGCCATTTGTCCATATGAAACAAAACAAGTGGCAAGCCTTTTGCTGCACTTAATATACCTATATAACTCACTTCCATAACAGACGTAGGTATATGTAAATTTTAGAGGAAGTATAAACACCGGAATTATGTGCCTTTCGAAGCACGATAATTCAATGAAGCACATTAAAAAAAATAATTGAACCCGGTTTCAAAGTCCAACGCGGTGGTTGAAATACAGGAAGATCTGGAAAATGTCGCGTCTTCTGTCGGTTGTATTATGAGATAATAATGTTTCTCTTTATCCATTCCACAACCAAGAAGTTTGGTGACTCTTGTGTCGCAACTTTAAAACTGGAACGAACTTCCGTCGTCGTCATTTTGTGCATAAGGGAAACGTGAAAATACCATAATAATGATAATGAAACCAACAGACAAACTTTTAACCACTTTAGAATCTTAGAAATTTAATCCAAACTATATAAGTAATATTATTTAATTAAAAGCTTAGTACATACTCTGACAAACTATAATACCTCAACAGAACGGGCCACTCGTTAGGTATAGCCTTACAAATACCATCGGTTAAAAGAGGGAGACTTGGTCTTCCGCTGGGTATCCTGAGATCGATGACACGGTTTCGGGAGCAACCCGCGAAGATAAAAAAGTACTGTTATAAATGCAAATGTGTTCTTGTTTGTTTGTTTGTTGTTTTTTTTCATGTGAAACAGAACAACATAAGGACGTGATTTTTCACAGAGATTTTTTTTATTTATTGTCATATATCACAGTTTTTATAAACATTTTAAATATAAAAATACATCTGTTCTTATGGCAACACGATGGAAGTCATTTTCTAATATGAAAATCTATACTAATATTATAAAGAGGAAAGATTTGTATTTTTGTGTGTATGTTTGTAATGAATAAACTCAAAAACTACTGTGCCGATTTCAAAAATTCTTTCACCATTGGAAAGCTACATTCACCCTGAGTGACATAGACTTTATTCTATTTTAAAAAAAATTTGGGTTCCTTACTAAAACTCCAATAATGTAACCCAAGGTGTAAAAGAATGACGTAAGAAATTCCTTACATCGCGTGCGCTGCGAAAACTATTGATGATATAGAGGTAGAGGTAGGGGTACGGGTAGGGGTGGGGTGGGGGTGGGGGTAGGGGTAGGTATAGGATATATTTTATTTTGTTCGTAAATATCCACGGGCGAAGCCGGGGGCGGAATGCTAGTAATAAATAAAATGCACTCTTTGTTAGACAGTAAACGTGGCTGATGACGACTTGAGCCGAGTGTACCCGATTCAGCGTCACCGACCGATCCGAAGACTAGGGAAACCTAATACGTAACTGATTATTTTATGAACAAATATTAAACATTTTTCTTTTCGTATTTTTTTTTTACTTCAAAGTAACTAATTTTAGTTTCTGAACTACTGTCGTAGCTCATGAGTATAATCAATTCTCGGAAGAAAACATGCACATACCTACATACCTTCACGCCTGTATCCCAGAGGCGTATGCAGAGAGTATGGAGCGCCACGTGACATTTCTCGATCTTTGCATACATCTCTTGCTTCATCCACATCATACAGCGTTTATTTTTTTTATGTTTTGGAACGTAGGCTCGTCAATTCTAGCAATTAGGTCAGCGAATTGCAATTTTTTACCTCGGAAGAGCACGAAATTATTGTATAATGAAATTGTGAAGCTCTAATAAATGACTCTACCATAGCCTGGTGGATTACATATGCAATGCAAATATACTTGTATAGTTATACTGAATAGACTCTGAGTTTATGTTGATAGGTACTGTTGAGTTGTAGATTATAAATTACTTAGCGAGAAATATAGTTATCGCGTAATTTACATATGGCTGCACGCACATGTAATTAGTATGGGGACAAACGTTATGAAGAGAGTTCTTAGACCTAACAATCTTAACATACGATACGACAAACTTTGTTCATTACAATATATACTGACGATACTCGTAAATCGCCTACCGACATTACTTTTGTCTTCTCCGTACTTGGTACTTGGTACTTTGTGATCGGCTCGTTTTCCGCAACTCGACGTCCAAAGGCGCCTATTTTGCGTGTGGTGGGAACTACATCACTCTTCCCATCCCAGCTCCTCCAAAAAGCCCAGCAGACCTCCGATGTTGTTGCAGACCTCCAGTAGCGTTCCAAAGGAACCGAGGTGTTTCATTCTATATACGGCCACTCCCTCGCACTCTAGGAGTATGTGAGCAGCCGTTTCTTCAGTCAACATGCAAGCCCTGCATAACGGACTATCTGTAATGCCAATGTTATATAAGTGTTTGTTAAAAGGACCATGACCAGTGATGGCTTGAGTCACCGATCTTAGTTGGGTTCTTTTTAGTTTCAAGATCTTTTTTGAGAGTCTTGTGTTTATGGTTGGTAGAGCTGCCCTGGTTTGTCTACATTCCATAAGATTATGCCATTCGAGATTGTGCATGCATTTTGTTCTCTGTTTGAGTTGTGATGCAAACCAGCCGCTAGGCAGGAGTACTAGGGGCTCGGGGCCAATTACAGACATGCTTGCACCGGCTCTCGCTAGCTCATCCGCCGCGTCATTACCGCGGGAGTTGCTATGACCTTTGATCCATTGTATGGTTAAGGCATAGTTTATATCTATGGGTTAAGGTGTTATTACGGTTACATACCTTGTTTAGTGCTGTATGGCACTCAAGTATGAGACCTGATTTAAATTTATTACTTACCAGGGCTTGTAGGACAGATTTACTGTCCGACAGTATGCGAATAGACTGGTTGTTTACCTTCCTCTTGATTATCGCAAGGGCCGCTAGGCAGATTGCCATACATTCTGCCTGGAACACTGTATTGCTCGTGCCCAGCGGTGTGGAAGTACTTATGTGTAGGTCCTCTGAGAAAATCCCGGATCCAGTGCCAGACCTTGTTTTTGAGCAGTGAAAATTCTCAAGTCGGTCATGTTGAGTTGTCTTCTCCGTACAAGGAACGTGTGAAAAAGTTTTAAAAATAATAAAAGGTCATAGGGTCATACATACTTATGACCACAGGGTGTTTTGCTCCATATGGCACAGCAAAGCACAAAGTTGTAGGTCCGTCCGTCCAAGGTACCTACTCTACGAGAAAATCTAGCGCAATTTTCAAAGTTTAAAAAAAACGTTAATGTACACGCGTTAGAAATGAAATTCTATAATATACTCATGCCCCATGACCAAACCCATACAATACTCTATGTGGCTAAATGAATGCTAATGTAATGATGTATATATGATGCACCAAAAAATAATCTTGCACAAACTGCATTCACAAAAATTTGTGGGCAATAGGACAAAATCCCGGGGTGTCTCGCAAGATAGTACAGCCTATTTTCAGAGATATTGAGAGAATATTTGAATTGAAAGAATGAAATATGAAAGATTAACTAAAAAGGTTTATATGGCAAAAAAGGAAATGCTGGCAAAGTACGATTTAGGTGTACTTTTATTGAATATAATAAAAAAATATTGATCGAAGGCAATATTAAAAGTACACACAATCGCCGAGCATGTATAAAAGGTATGATGAATATAAAAGAAACGAAAGAGGAATGTCAGGATCGTAGCAAATGCCAATCGACTAATCCTACCTAGCTACCCCTTTAAGATAAAAGGCGTGATGTTAGACAGATAGAGATAGATAGACGTAACGGTATTTTGAGAAACAAATATACAAACTTTTATAATTATTGGTATCAACAAAATTATATAACTTGTTCGCCCGAATAGCATAATTATTGTTTTGTGTGAATGTATTTGGTTAGCGAAAAAATCAACTTGTTGCCAAGAATCCGGAGCTACAAGTATCATGCGTTTTGTGGGTTCGAGATTAGGTTTTATTTTAGTAGACATTTATTGTTACTGCTTTTACGTAGAACATAACAGTGGCCAATTCTTTATTGTTAAAATTGTACGAGATATTATACCTATATCCATCCTAAACACACGTATTTTTCAAATTCATTCAATCTAACTTTTACATATATAAACCTTTTAACAAAAAGTGCACCGACTTCAAAAATTTGCACTGAAAAGTAAGAAATAATAAAAATTTCGTCGTAGAATTTGAAGACGGTTGTGGATGTGATTTGAACCATGTAATGTGCTTGTGCATCCTATGCACCCCATTACATTTAAACGCTAGACCATCGTCACGAAAATTGACAACTTCGTGTCAATAGCAACCGTTGCTAAGGCTTTTTCTGATACATAATTTCAGCCGTAAACAGAAATTAATTACTGAATTTCTGAAAAACTACTGAACCGATTTTCGTCATATGTCTGTGAGATAATGTCGAGAAATTATTATGTCTTGAAAAAAATAAGTTGTCAAAAACGGTACATATTTTATGGAGATATCAAGAAAAATGTACTTATAAAGTCAGTTTTTTCAAAATTTCTGAAAAACTAATGAACCAATTTTTATGAGATAAAAATGGGACCAATCCGGAAGAATTATCTGTCGATTAAAAAAGAAACCATCAAAATCGGTTCACAATTGGCGGAGTTATCGATGTACATACATACATAAAAAAAAAAAAAAAAAAAAACGGTCCGAATTGAGAACCTTCTCCTTCTTTTTTTGGAAGTCGGTTAAAAATATCCTAATTTTACAATTTAAATGGTAGTACTTAAATATATAAAATTACATAATGGAGGGTAAGAGGGAGAACGGAATAAGATTACCCGACCCCAACTGTCATCCTCATCTGCTCGCTTGGTACCGTCTGCTAGACAACCAAACGAGGCTCTGGCGACCGAGTAATGGCGGTATAACCATACACCTAGCTAGGCAACTAGCTGAAAGAGGCTACAGCGAGCCTGAATGTCTGGTGCAGAATACAAGGGGAAACCCACTGCACTATGCTTCCCAAGAAAATTAACAATGGCGAGTCAATACAAAGTGCGTCATGCTGTGGACCGCCATGATTGACCACGACTGCTCTGTCAAGAGCACTACGACTGAGAAGAATGTTCCATATAGGTAGGAAGGTATATATTATATGAACCCAATTTGGGTAGAAGCCTCCTTCCTTCCATTGGCCACACATTCGTCCAATCCCCGGCCGGTCGCCGTACGGTCCACCGAAATCGACCACAGACTCGTCCATTTCTTGTACGCACGGCCCACCATCCGTTTTCAAATCGTTGTATTTGTGGTTGAGTTCGATGACTGGAACGATATGTCACACACACATCCACACGCCTTTGTTTAATCGAATCTTGTGTGTCTGTGTGGGTGAGTGAATTGCATGTGATCTAGATCGTATGATATACATTGCTAATGTGTGGCCTGTCTTTAATCTCGATCATACAGCGGCCGGACCGAACATGTTCTGTGGGCTACTTTATACTTGTCCAGAATTTCCCAGCTACTGCGATTATTATCATCAGACCATCGCTTTTCTGGTCTGCCAACATTCTTATTGTCTCTTTGTCGTCTATAACGTGTCTTTTGTCTTGTCTTGTCTTGTCTTGTCTTGTCTTGTCTTGTCTTGTCAGTGTATTTTGAGATGTGACCTGCCCATTGCCACTTTAACTTCAGTGCATGTTGGAGAGCATCTATCAGATTTATTTTTCTATCTAATATCTTCACTTCTTACTTCACCCGCGAACGCAAAAATAGGAGTGTTATAAGTTTAACAGCATCTGTCTATCTGTGTATATGTGTGTCTGTCTGTGGCATCGTAGCTTCTAAACGGATGAACTGATTTTAATATAGTTTGTGAAGGTGACTTGATCGAGAGTGTTCTTAGCTATGATTCAAGAAAATCTGTTCAGCCGTTTGAAGATCATCAGCTCTTTTCTAGTAGTTGAAGGGATGTGAACAACCTCTACTGGTCTCATCGATTCGAAATTTAGTATCCTGTGACTTCAATGATATTTGGTAATCTTGATCTGATACTGCAGCATCATCTGGAATCAGCGGGATATCCAACTGCTCACCAACTCGGGAGTTTTAAAATGTTGCTTATGTTAGATATTATGGTAAAATACTGGTATCAATAACTGTCTTCTTTATATTCATGTCACTGATACTGTTAAACAACAAACAACATTAATTTTAGCATGCTTCAAGAAAATTTGAACCTCAGAATAAACCAGAATCCGCATTAATTCTTCATAACAAGATGTTGTTTTTCTTGATAACAAGAAAATATTTAAAAAAATGTGAGTCTGCCATTGGTACTTGGCGGGGATCGAGCCGCGTCGGTGGCCGAGTGGTTAAGACGTCTGGTGTTATAGGTTATATAGTACCTATTTATAGTGTATATATGATAATGTTTGCATGTCCGTCCGTCCGTCTGTCTGTATGTCATAAGCTTTTATATCAGCAGTCTTTCGATCGATTCTTATTTTATTTTATTTTATTCTGGACAACAAACAACCATGATATTTTATTATGATAATTTAAAGAGAGATTTTAACTTTGTGTTGTGTCTCCCTCTCTAATTTTTAAACGACGTGAATAAACAATCTGAAATAATTAAATTACCGTATATATATATATATTTTTTTGGCAAAATATATTTTGACATTTTGAAAATAAAAATGTTTTATGGGTAGCAGAACTGGAGAAATAAAAAATGTTCCTTAAAAAATAGATTTCTTTTAAAAGTTTTTGGTAGGTACCTTCGTACTGTTTTTACTATGGAAACTCCGTAAATCTGGCCACACCGCAAGCTCCAGTCCGTAATGGTGAACATATTCCAAAATGACTACATCTGAAAGAAAGACAATGTAATAATAGAAAATATTGACCTTTAGCGCAAGATATAAAACGTTTACGAGCGTCAGTGATCTCAAAATGTTGAAGGTGAAGACAAACCACCTGGCTAAATGTGAACAATGTTACCAGTATTTATTAGTTGGATTATTCTTCATATCCATATATATAAAATTCTCGTGTCACAGTGTTTGTAACCAAACTCCTCCGAAACGGCTTTACCGATTTGTATGATTTTTTTGTGTATATTCGGTAGGTCTGAGAATAGGTCGTAGAAACTTTTTTTCAACCTCCTATGTACGTATTTTTTATGAACAATATCCAAAGTTAGTGGTAGGGGTAGGGGTAGTGCAGACAAGCCAGCGTTTGAGCAGGACATCGTCTGCCGGGTCCGCTAGTATATAGAATATTATAAATTAACTTAAAAAAACTGACTTCTAACATTGTTCACTGAAAAACAAGAAATCATTAAAGATTTCGTTTCGCCGTTGAATTTTAAGTCGATTGATGCTAAATTAGGCTACTAAATTAAAATAAAGGAAAGCTAGTTGATAATAAATTTCGCCGTTTGGATACGGAATCCTAAAAACGGTCAACTCCTAAAAGTAGGTCTAAAGTAAGTATAATTATGTTTAGGATAAATTGCACAAAGGCTGAATAAGTCATATAAAAGTCATATTAATTATAAAACTAGCTTTTTCCGCGGTTTCACCCGCGTGGAAATATGTACCTAAACCAAGAAAAGAAATAATCCCTTGACTATAATATGCCCCTCTCCCACCCGTTTTTTCCGGAATATATTTTAATCCGGGACATTGAGTAATAAACATACTCGCATTTATCGGACCCGACATTTTCCAATTACCTATTCTTTCCCTAAAAATCTGACAATTACGAACCCAACAAAAAAAAAATGCCAAATCGGTCGAGCCGTCATACATGTGGCAATCGATTTTTATTTATATAGATTGGAATTTATTGAATTGAAGCAAGAGTAGTTTGTATGTAAGAATTGAGACTCTGTCTACACCTTTGGGAAACAGGCGTAAAGATGCGTGTACGTTTTTTTTTATTTCAAGTTCACTGGTCACAGGTGGACAAACATTATGACATCTATTGCACTGAAGTGCGTATGCAATGCATTAGACGGGTTAGTAGGCCGTTGAACCTGAGATATACTATAGTAATTATGGCGAGGACATGAATGAAAACATCCATAAAATGGTTGCACTTATGCATTGACGAGAAAATCCTCTAAAACCGATGAGTACTATCTGTGCTGCACCCGATTATAAATTCTAATATCTGTCATAGCAATAATGATCCGGGGTGTACGATTAAAAAAAAGTTATGAAATATTTACAACGTCGTCGTTTGTTTTGACACATCTAGATGTTATATGTAATCTTAATTAAGTTATAGTGTAAAACAACATGCAGTTTTGTGGAATGTATACAAATCTGGTTTCCATCTTGACATTCCATTCATAAATTCTTCCTCCTCAGTTGATTCCTCATGATGGAAAATAAATAAATCCTTCCTTCACATTAATACAGAGCAAATGATCGATGTGATATTTGATGGATTATTGGAGGGCCGGAGAGTGGTACTATTATCTCGGAAATCCTTCAGGATAATTCTTATGTCATGTTTAATGAATTTCCGCAGGAAATGTGACACATCAAGGTCCATTAAATGCAGCAACTGACTAAAATGGATGGTCCGACCTTGTGTCTGAAAACCAGGACACATTACAGCCACAACTCTTCATCATGAATAAGACCACATGCGGAGGAGGAATTTAAGATATTTAAGGAGAAGCCGATTTTTTAAAGTCATGATCCTCCGTTAATAATGATTTTGGCATTGACTGAACTTTCATCACAAAAGGGGTAGGCAGGCAGAGACAATCATGGCACTGTAATCAATAATTTGTTAAAACTATTTCACTGATCACTAGACCACACATAATTATCATCAAATGGGCATCAAAAGAACCATTTGAAATGCAATGCAATGCAAATCTTTATTTAAAGCACCTTAAAGTTTTGGTACACGTGTACTGGAATGTTGTGCATACCTATTAGTAAAAGTTGAGTAATGAAAATCCTTGCTTGCTTGCTTGCTTAATGGCATTTACAAGATAGAGGACATTTTTAAACTCTGCTTACAAGAAATACAAATTAAATAATAAAGTTTTTATACTAGTTCTTGTTTTCTGAAGTGGAACGAACTTCTATAGTCGGTGTTTCTTGCATAATCCTTACAGTGATAATGGATTCATATTAGGATAGTGATTGGAAGATTATTTATAAGGTACCAGTTGTGAACTTGACATTTAATATAAATTGTGTATATAAATAAAAAATGGTATATAAAATGGATACTTATAAATAAAAAAATCTATGTACATTGTCTGACAAACCGCACAAAGAGGCTTCTCCACCTACATACCTCAACAGAGCTGGCCACTCGTTAGGTATAGCCTCAAAAAATCATCGGCTAAGTTAGGAAGAATTTGTCTTCTGCTGGGTACCCTTGGGCCGGCAACGGGTCCCGGGAACTGTAAGGCAACCCGTGAAGCTTTAATCGTCATCATCATTATCAATGGTGAAGTCATTTATCACTTAAATAAAAAAGGCAAAATTATTTAGGTTACAAAAATATCAAATTTGCCTCATTTATCTTCCACAGTACAGCTGAAATCTATTTACTTAGGTACGTGTTAATTTAATTCAATTTTATCGATTTCTTTTCGTTTTATGAAACATATATCTGTCCGTTTTATAGCCACCTTCGCAATATATAAACAAATTGGATTAAAACTAGATCAAACTGACATGTTTGTTGTTAATCCTTCTGTAAATTTTCATGAAATGTTCATGCCATGCAACACCAATATTGCATTAACCTGAAATATTAATTTCATATTTCGGGCAGCGCGCCTGAACGCGAGCACGCAGAGCGGCTGTCTCCGCTAGAGTGAAAGCTAAGATCGCTGAAAGCGTAACTGGGCGGGCGGCGAGCTCGGGAAGTATCCACCTAAAATGGGGTGATCGGGCGCGGCCGTATCGTATTGCTAGTATAAAAAGCATCCGCACGCCCCGCCGCCGGTCAGAACGGCTTCTAACGTGAGTAGTCGCGTGTGTGACGCTTCGTGCAGTGCAAGTGCAACGTGTCGGTGCAACCCCCGTGCCCCTGTTGGTCCCTGGAGTCTGGAGCCCTATTGTGCCATTTGTGCCAGTGTGCTAGTGCATATCTGTGAATCTAAACATCCATTACTAAAGTGGTGATAGCTTTGATACACATCTTCACGTCATTTATTGAGTATTTATCACATTTTTATTTGATATTTTTTTTAAAGATTTTGTAACAGTGTGATGATATGATGATATGTTAATTGATTTAAATCTTATGACAATATATCCTTAAGTCATAATGTATGTGGTGTTGCTTATACGCTGACTAAATATTAATAAATAATGTAAAGTTTGATATCAGATGTGTTGTAAGGCTTCACCATAGATATATAAATAGTTGATGTGATAACTCCAGGGCCCGACGGACGCTGGTGACGTAAGATTAGTGCCGCGCTCGCCTCTATCTGTTGTGTTCCTCCAAAGTTCGCTCGCATAAAAGTAATAGTTACGCAAGTTGGCGCGCTTCCCGGATCGAGGCGGGCACGACTCGGGTTACACGGACACAAATAGCCGCTGTGCCACTGTACCGCACGCTCACTGTGCGCTGCGTGCTAGCTCTGACCGGCTCGTGTTCACAGGAAGGCTTCAGGGCTGAGTTCCAGTGTCTCGACTAGCCCCACAGTCTCGTTAGCCCTCCGAAGATGCCGAAGCCACAACAACAAGAGGGTGACGATCCCGATCCAACCCCGTACCTGTTCGTGTCGCTCGAGCAGAAGCGTATCGATCAGAGCAAACCTTACGATGGCAAGAAGGCTTGCTGGGTACCCGACGAGAAGGAGGGTTTCTTGCAGGGAGAGATCAAGGCCACCAAGGGCGAATTAGTCACCGTCAACCTTCCTGGGGGCGAGGTGAGTTACACTTGATAAACTCGATGTCTGTTAAAGAATAACTACTTGTTTATGTAATAAACTCATAAACAGACATCGGGTTTCAACAAGATTACTTATGTACACGATGTTGACAAACTTTATATTAGATGTCCAAATAGAAACTTGAAGATTCTTAGGTATTGTTTATAATTATATTAATACTTTAATCAACTGAGCAGGAAAAGACATTAAAAAAGGATCTACTGTCACAAGTAAACCCACCGAAATTCGAAAAAGTCGAAGATATGGCTGACTTGACCTACCTCAACGACGCCGCTGTCCTGCACAATCTCCGACAACGATACTACGCCAAACTGATCTATGTAAGTAGGCGCCCCGAGCGCCGATCTCTTTCATTCAGCACTAACTGTAATATTTTTCCCCCAGACAAAAGACTTCAAGAAGGACTTAGTAGGCCAAGTCAACCCACCTAAGTACGAGAAATGCGAGGACATGTCTAATTTGACATACCTCAACGACGCTTCAGTATTGTACAATCTGAAGCAGAGATATTACCATAAGCTCATCTACGTAAGTCTGGAGCCACGGCGGTTTGCGATGAAGTGTGCATGCCTCGTATCCATCAACCTATCCGATCCATATACCATTTACGTAGACCAAGCTCTAAATTCCAATTGGAACAATCCCAACATCAATCATGAGATCAATAGCTGCCCATGAACGACGCAATTTGCCTTGGATTCACGTCTTATTTGGTTCTAAAATAGTTTGCCGCGTATAGCAGCTTTCATTATTGTTTCTAAATCTGGCAGACTCGATTTAAAATCTGGTCCAAGTAACAACCTTGGAGGAGTATTTATAAACTCTTTACACAAACATGTATTTCGTAATAGGTAAAAAATGTGTCTATAATTATGAATGTATTCTAAGAATAGATTGCGCTAATATATTGTCTACTCTACATCCTTAATTGTCCTTTTTCCCTCAAATCCTGCCATACTTGAACCCTGACAGCGCAGGACAAGTTGGTGACAAAACGGACTCAATGACGTCCAGGATTTCCGTTGTTTTCTTTTAGATTAGATTTTCAGCTTTATATCGATTTCTTTTTTTTTGTTACTAGGTAATTTTCATGAGCCGAGCTACAAAGTATCAATACAATACCTACTTGCTCTATATAATATTTTAAATTGGACACATTGACAAAGTCCAATTGTGTGTTATTTTGATATTTTTAACGAAGACTTCTCTATTAACGTTAACGTGCATTTTTTATCTCACATAATATAAATAATCTATTCAATTTGTTAAGAAATTAATAGAGAACTCTTCTCTGGCATTGAGAAAACGTATCAATACAATACATTCTCAATGTCAAGATATCGTTTTTACAGTGTTTATTACAGAGTGCCCATAGATTTCTTCATTAGCATTATAAATATCTGTTTGCTTTCGACAGATATTTTCAAATATTCCATATTGTCATTTAAGTTAACCAATTTAAGTTATCTATGAAATACACTGGAACACCAAATATTGATTAATACCAGTAATATTATTTACGACCATTGACTATGCTTATTTCTAAAAATTTGATTAGATTGTTGTAGTTTATTGTTATCATCACCAACATCAATGTCACATACAATACGTCTGTTATCATGTATATCTTCCAACAGACCTACTCCGGTCTCTTCTGCGTCGCTATCAACCCGTACAAGAGATTCCCGGTGTACACAAACCGATGTGCCAAACTCTACCGTGGCAAGCGCCGTTCGGAGGTGCCTCCCCACATCTTCGCCATTTCCGACGGCGCCTATGTCAACATGTTGACCAACCACGAAAATCAATCTATGTTGATTACGTAAGTATTGAGTTTTTTTTAAATTATAGATAATCAATATTAATCTTTTAAATCGATGAAGATGAAGATCTATGTTTCCAACAAAAACGTGTG
This sequence comes from Nemapogon koenigi, assembly GCA_963924495.1. Classification (NCBI taxonomy): domain Eukaryota; kingdom Metazoa; phylum Arthropoda; class Insecta; order Lepidoptera; family Tineidae; genus Nemapogon; species Nemapogon koenigi. The sequence continues at coordinate 12,190,642 of OZ004642.1, forward strand.
ACCGTCCACAGATTAGTAAATAAAATGACAGGCCGAGAGTGAGTGTACCTGTGTAACGTGCACGCTCAGCAGAGATACGGAATAGGGGGGGGGGGCTGTCTGTCTAGCCAATTTCATCAAAGTTGATTTTTTGCAATTTATAAACAAAAACTACTACTATGACATGATATTCATAGTCTAAAATATCCCCGGTAGGCATTGCATTTTGATGACTAATCTAAAATATTTATAATCAACAGTGGTGAGTCTGGTGCCGGAAAGACTGAGAACACGAAGAAGGTAATTGCGTACTTCGCTACCGTTGGTGCATCGTCAAAGAAAGAAGATCCTGCCGTGAAAAAGAAGACTTTGGAAGAACAGGTCGTACAAACTAACCCGGTACTTGAAGCCTTCGGTAACGCTAAGACCGTGCGTAACGACAACTCCTCGCGTTTCGTAAGTATTTTTTCATTATTCTAGATTTTTTAATAAACATAGTGTTTTGGAAACTAATTTGGTATATCTTTATCTTATCCAGGGTAAATTCATCCGTATCCACTTTGGCCCCTCCGGTAAACTGGCTGGTGCTGACATCGAAACTTGTAAGTAATTCTACTATATTCGTATATTACATTTTTAGCAATTTCAAGACGAAGGAAGCTTCTCCATGTCGTTGGACAAACAAATACGTCTTCATGACCTTTATACCTTGTGGTGTGGCCAGAGACTACAGTAACAGTGTCCACTTAGATATGTCACTTCTTTAACAGGACGTAAATATCTGTTATTTTTAGAAAGTGCCCTCCGAAGCACGAGGAGTCGATTAAAGCACATATTCTTGAAGAAAATTGATTTTAAAGACTATATCTAACGAGTGACAAATTCTAATGATCCTAATAACATTATAAAAAATTTCTTTAGACCTGCTCGAGAAGGCCCGTGTAATCTCACAACAGGCCTTGGAGCGATCCTACCATATCTTCTACCAAATGATGTCTGGTTCCGTTGCTGGACTTAAGGGTATGTATATTAGTATAAGCCATCTATACTTTTATTGTAATGGATACTTTCAGTATTATAGTATAACGAAAATACAATTTGTAGTAATCAATACTTATTTATAATGGAAAAAAAATCAATTGATCATTTAATTTTGATTTAATGCTTTCAACAACAACAAGAAAATGTTGAAAAGTTGTTGACATCGAGAAACGTGACTCCAAAAAACACTGTCTCTGAAAATGTGAAGAACTTCAAGATCATCTATTCAATCTATAACCGAAATCATAATCCTAATACAATATAATACTTGTTTAGTTATGTAAGTGACAATACTTCTGCAAAGCAATCAACATACACCACACACACCGAAGATGCCGAACACATAAATCACTTCCTGTGTGTGTTATTCCACAATATTAATGTGTTTTATATTTAGAGAGTTGTATCCTGTCAAACGACATTTATGACTATCACATCGTTGCGCAAGGAAAAACCACTATCCCCAACGTTGATGATGGTGAAGAGTGTTTGTTGACCGATGTAAGTTCCATTCCTCTGAGAACTGAGGATACTCCTACCAGTTTTCAAGTGTTACAAGCTTTCCCTTGATCATCCCTTCGTAGAAGAAGTGGTGTGTGACATATATCTCACCCTAGCACGGAGCAGAGATCGCATTTCTTAGTTTAGTGATGTTTTACGCCCAGGGCGACGCAATAGAATGCGAAAGAATGTTAGATTTAGTATAGTAATTTCCTAGCCTACCGTATCAGAATGTGACGTTCTTGATGTCGTTTTGTAGCTCATTGCTTACTGTCAAACGACGTTAACGACTACCACATCGTGGCACAAGGCAAGACCGTCATTCCTGGAGTAGATGACGGCGAGGAAATGTTGTTGACTGACGTGAGTCCAGAAAGTCGACAGCTGGCACTCTGATGTTTTAACTCTTCTTCTAAATTGCTCTGTTTATTTTGCCTAAATTCTTCTGATCTATCGCTTACCGCTTGGCTTTAAGCCGCATATTTGTTGCCTTGTATGTGTTACTCAGTCATGACGTGTATGTCAGTTGTTAGCGGTTTTGTTCGGTTTTACAGAACTGACGATGCTAAGCAACTCTATCGCGGACTATCCCTTCATAAGTCAAGGCAAGACGCGAATACCTGGAGTGAACGACGGGCAAGAGTTTGATACGACGATCGTAAGTCACGAACCTTCGCAAGGAGCGTGCCTTCCGATTCCTTAATAATGAACTTAAACTTCTGACATACGCAGATTGACCGCAACCGCCGCTCCCTGCGACAACTGGGAGAGCTTCTTGCACAACTCGTACACGCTGTAGACCTCCTTCACCAACACCGTACACACGGACACTTTACTCGGACTTAGGGCGTCGGGCGCGATGTTCCGCTTGTTTAATATATTTCACGATTTGATCCCCAGATAAGTGTATATTGTCAGACAACATCTATGATTACTACAACGTTTCTCAGGGTAAGATTACCATCCCCAACATGGATGACGGCGAGGAATGTCAACTGACCGACGTAAGTGGCGGCACATAATGGCGGTGGCCACAAAACGCCACAATATTTTTTACCCTGGATTGCACACTCAAACTATTGTACCCTACCAAAATTGCAACAAAATTCCAAATTTGTAGAAAAATATAAATATTTGGCATGTGAGATGTTCGAAAACTTTTTACCATTATCAATGACCGTAATGGTAAATTTATGATCAATACAATGATGACGATATTGGCTCATAATAAATATACCCTTACAACTGTGACGTCTGTCTTGTAGACTAGGCTACTCCGACATCCGTTTCCTCTTTAGTAGTACAGCAGACCCTGAGAGCAGCCCAGTAAGATACGTAACTGAAGCTACAGGTGTCTACCCGAGTTCATTTTATGTCGCTATAAAAAGCAATATAATATTTTCCTGTTATTAACATTGATAGTGCTTGTATGTATATGTGTTATTTCTACTAACTTTATTTAGATAATGTGTTGTAATGTTAACCATAAAAATGTTACAAATATAACTATGTACTTATTATTCAAAACTTTAGTCTTTCATGACCATAAATAATCTAGTAATATTATGTTTTACCTAATATTAAATTCAGTATTTAATTTGTATTAACTTAATATTTTTCAATGTTACTAAAATTGGTATATATGTTAGTAACTATATTGTACTCTATCACTGTGTACTTATTATTTAAAACTTTCTTATTTCATGACCATATAAACCATTAAATTCAGTATTTAATTTTGTATTAAATTAATATTTTTTCAATGTTACTAAAATTTGGTATAAATAACATATTTAGTTTATATTAAAAGAAATTTCGCGATTGTAGGAAGCCTTCGATGTCTTGGGTTTCACTCAAGAAGAGAAGGATAACATCTACAAGATCACCGCCTCCGTCATGCATATGGGTGGCATGAAGTTCAAGCAGAGGGGTCGCGAAGAACAGGCTGAAGCTGATGGCACTGAGGCTAGTATCTTGGAAATATATTAGGAATGATATTTGAGGAGAAGTTAACAAAGTAATGTCCTAAATAATACATATTTCGCCTTCCAGGAGGGTGAGCGCGTAGCTAAGTTGTTGGGCGTTGATTGCCAAGATCTGTACAAGAACTTGCTGAAGCCCCGCATCAAGGTCGGCAACGAGTTCGTGACCCAGGGTCGTAACAAGGACCAGGTCGCCAACTCTGTCGGTGCTCTTTGCAAGGGCATGTTCGATCGTCTCTTCAAGTGGCTCGTCAAGAAGTGTAACGAGACTCTAGACACCAAGCAAAAGAGGCAGCACTTCATTGGTGTACTGGATATCGCCGGTTTCGAAATCTTCGACGTGAGTATCGGACATATAAGTGTTAGGCTGAAAGTTCATCAATTTCTTACATCGGTCAAAAAGGAAGATATTATGTATGTCAATGAAAAGAAAAGGCGTTATTATGGCAAAAAAAACTACTTAAACCATATAATAGGTACTAATTATTATTTTTCCACAGCACCAGATTTTATTTTTTTTATTAAGTATCAGATATTTAAATAATTTTAATGTCTTTAGTACAATGGGTTTGAGCAACTTTGCATTAACTTCACAAACGAAAAACTGCAACAATTCTTCAACCATCACATGTTTGTGTTGGAACAAGAGGAGTACACCAGAGAGGGCATCGTTTGGCAATTCATTGATTTCGGAATGGATTTATTGGCCTGCATAGATCTTATTGAAAAGGTACACTGAGTATAAGTACTCCCCATGGGATTGGCTACATCTCTAGAACCACTTAGCTCCATATGTGTTACTTTTATGTGTACTTTTAGGATTGACGCAAACCCTACGCTGACTAACTTTTTTTTAAATAGAATAGCTTTTAAGTATCTAACCTTTCCTGTCCATTTATGTGGGTCTCATATGTTTATAAAAGTACAACGGCTTCGAGCAACTCTGCATTAACTTCACCAATGAGAAGCTGCAGCAGTTCTTTAACCACCACATGTTCGTACTCGAACAAGAGGAGTATAAGAAAGAGGGGATCAACTGGGTTTTCATCGATTTCGGAATGGACTTGCTCGCTTGTATCGATCTTATTGAGAAGGTAATATTCGGGCCGCGGTTATAGAATGTTGCCTCTCGTCGGAGGTCGGGACGCCCGGACGGCAGGCTACTTTGAATATCAACTTTAATATCTACCCTAGTACGTCCATGAAAAATGGACACGCTCAGCACAAAATCTCGGAGAACCCACGTAACGGCACTCTGGTTTAACCGCGACGACAATGCGGAACACAATCCGTAGTCGTCTTTGTCCTCTAACCAATAACCTAACAGTCTCCATTTACTTATACTTTCACAGTTCAACGGTTTCGAACAACTCTGCATTAACTTCACCAACGAGAAATTGCAGCAGTTTTTTAACCATCACATGTTTGTACTGGAACAAGAGGAGTACCAGCGCGAAGGCATCGAGTGGACTTTTATTGATTTTGGCATGGATCTGCAAAATTGCATTGACCTTATAGAAAAGGTAGATGGTGGCAAAGCAAGCACGGATCTTGTCTCACGCCGCCAACGATCCTGCGTCCTCGAACATAGCCCCATAAACTCGGAAGGCTCTTTTCGGAGACGCAGACAATGCTACTCGCTCAATGTTTTGTGTTTTCTATGTGTGTCTCTGTTACAACTTAATATTTTCTGATCATTTTATTTTCAGCCTACACAACAAACACAAACACTCATATAATTCTTTAAACTAAAATTAAACTAGGTTTCCATACTTTTTTACATGAATGCTTCTGAATCGTCCCTTCAGTTAAATGGTTTTAACCAACTATGTGTTAACTTTACGAACGAGAAATTACAACAATATTTCAATCACTTCATGTTCGTACTAGAACAGGAAGAGTATGAAAGGCAAGGGATTCAATGGACTTTTATAGATTTCGGTATGGATCTCCAACCGACAATAGATTTGATAGAAAAGGTATAACGTAATAGCATAGCTTCGCTTCACGAGTAAACTAGATCAACAATGGCTCCCTCTACACAGCTTAGCGCTGAAACTGATGTCATGTCGCTGGCAGTTAAATGCATAATTTAGAACGTGCCTTTAGGAGATTATTTAGCAATTAAGCATTATTTTAAAATGCTTTAATATGAAACACGCAACTCCCTAAAATAATTGACTGATGTTTTCCATTTCGCCATTAGTGAGAATTGGTAGAGTAGAGTAGGCACAATTAATTAAATAATTTAGTAACTTTATGATTGCCGAATGATAATATAGTAACGTAGTATAAGATAGTATTTTACAACATAGTTATCTACTTAACTGACACAGCACTTATGCACAAACATACAAACAGCTTGCTTGCAAATATCTAATGCTTTAATTTAGTATAAGCGCATTGCACACAATCACAATGTTATTTATTTCACTGCACATATTTTATGTACACATTTATTTATTTAATATCCCTTTTAAATATAATAATTTTTTTATTTAGTTGCTGAAAATATTTCATCAGCTCTAAATTTTCAACTTTACGAGTTGCCTTACTACCTTACTGTTACCGGCCCCAGGTTACCCAGCTGAAGACGACGTCTTCCCGATTGATTAAATTATTTATTATTTATTAATAGTTCATTATACTGAAATTCAGCACTGTGTCAAAGATTAGATGCATTAATTTTTTAGTCGAATTTCTAGATGCCAAATAGTTATTGCCACTATTCTGACACCCTCGGTCCTATTTCAGCCTATGGGTATCCTCTCCATCCTTGAGGAAGAGTCTATGTTCCCCAAAGCCACCGATTTAACCTTCGTTGAGAAGTTGAACAACAACCACTTGGGCAAGTCAGCCCCATACTTGAAGCCGAAACCACCAAAGCCTGGTTGCCAAGCTGCTCACTTTGCTATTGGCCATTATGCCGGCAACGTAAGTATAGACATTTTTTATCTCAATATACAATTTACTGTTAATAATAGAAGTTTAATGAGACTGTTGTAATTTATGAAATAGGTCGGCTACAACATCACTGGCTGGCTTGAGAAGAACAAGGACCCCCTTAACGACACAGTAGTAGACCAGTTCAAGAAGGGTCAGAACAAGCTTCTGATTGAGATCTTCGCTGACCATCCTGGTCAGTCCGGAGGTGGCGATGCTGCTGCCAAGGGTACGTATATTTTAATGAAAATAGGAAAACTTATTTATTTATTTTCTTTTAGATTATTATATGATAGTTTGAATTACTTTAAAGGAACTTAAACCATTGTTTTAAGAAGTTAAAGCAGGTATTCTTATCAACATTAATAATGTGTAGGGGAAACCAACCCCAAAAATACAACAAAAGTTAGTATCCAAAGTCCAGACTGAATACCATCTACAGCATCTATATCATTATAATAATTATATCATTAAGGGACTATTACTGTTACCTTTTCATTTCTAATAAAGATCGTTGGTACACTGCGATCTTAAGTTATAACATTGAAATATTCACATTGTTGTTACCATCATCTACAATCTACAATTAACACCTTGTGATTAACTCATTCCAAGTCAGGTATTAAACCTTCATACTTATACTTCAAACCTGACTTGGTTATTTCTGATATTTTCTATTATCTCCTTGATACTGAGATTTAACCACACCATGACTTTAGGCGCCGGAGCCAAGCGCGCCAAGGGTTCTGCCTTCCAGACTGTATCATCGCTCTACAAGGTTAACTGGAACTTCAATACTGTGTTCAGGAGTTGCTTCTGTCCTACATGTGTCCGCTTCTCATGATTTTGTCTATATACCCGCTTTTCTTCCGCTTCGTGGAAACCTAACTCGCGCCACAAATTCGCTTCTATGTCTCACATCAGATCATGTATTCGTCGCATTCTGGCATTGTGTACGTCGGTTTAGGCTGATATTTGTTGTGTCGTCCGCGACTAATTTGCTTGTTGCTGTGCTCCGTAGGAGGTCGTGGTAAGAAGGGCGGTGGCTTCGCTACTGTCTCCTCCGCGTACAAGGTTCCTATATTATTATATAATTGTATTTGTAAATGTTTTTAATGATGTAGATTAACTACTTGAATATACTTGTAGTCCTACATCCTTTACAAATCTATTCACTGGAATGGTGTAACGTTCACGTAGTGTTATTTAGAACTACAAAACTATCTACCTACATAATAATGTTCACCTAATGGTAATATGAAAATTACCTCACCCGTTACTATATTAATTAAATAAAAAACATGTAATTAATAATTATCAGCACTGTTTATAGCATCATGTGCGCACCATATTATTATTTATAAAATGGAGAACAAGTTTTAAATATGTTACTAGCCAGCTTTGTTTTTAGTGAGAGTGTCGATTAACAATATAATATAATTTGTTTATTTTTAAATTACTTAATAAAATTATATTTGTATTAACAGTCATAATTTATTTTTAAACTTATTACAATTTGCTTTGTTGGCTTTTAATCTAATCTGTTGCCATTATTTGCCACCGAGTAAGTATTTATGTAGAAAAATTAATGTATATTTATGTTTGTAAAAATATATATTTTATCTTGCTTTACTAATGTCCATTACAATATCTACAGGAACAACTCAACAACTTGATGACGACACTGAGATCTACTCAGCCTCACTTCGTGCGTTGTATCATCCCCAATGAATTGAAACAGCCTGGTGAGAAAAATAACCACTTTACACTGTTTAATATATTTCCTACTTATGTCAATAAACTACCTATTGAAATTTGCGTGTATAAAGTTAAAATGTAATTATTCTCGTGCAGGTCTTATTGACTCCCATCTTGTGATGCACCAGCTGACCTGTAACGGTGTGCTTGAAGGCATCCGTATTTGCCGTAAAGGTTTCCCCAACAGGATGGTGTACCCTGACTTCAAGCTTCGGTAAGTGCCGTTCCATATGACTCAAACAAACTAAATTTAGCTAGCTTCCAGGTCGACAGAATTTGACATCGTAATTATGATAAGTGGATGTTTATACATTCCTACGCCCAAGTAGCATAAAATAATTTGTTTATTTTAAGAGTTTAATTTTATTCCGGATCGTCTTAGATATTTTCGTTGAGAAGTCTAAACAATTTTTTTTCTCTGAAATATTCGAGCGAAGTGGACCAGATTTATTCTGGTAGTGCAGCTGACTCGTTGACGTCACTACCACTTGCAAAGAGTATCGCTATGAGTAACATAGTCTAAAAATAGAAACAGTGATCCATTTCTTGAATTACATCAATGACTTCCAAGTTTGTGTACCTAAACATCTTGTTCAATGAACAGTTACATGATTCTTGCGCCCGCCATCATGACATCTGAAAAAGACCCTAAGGAAGCAGCTAGGAAATGCTTGGAATCAGTTCAACTTGACCCGGAGAGTTACCGAGTTGGTCACACCAAGGCAAGACTTTAGAAACCAAAAAGATCCCGAACCAAGTGTAGCATGGAAAGACCATACCGAAATAAACTCTAAAGAATAGAGTTGATGTTATTACCCCGATTTTAAAAGTTGAATACAATAGATATATTTTGCCCCATTCATTGTATAACGGGACTTATATGTCCAAAGAACAATACCATCCTTACTGAACCATATTATTATTATATAAATTGTTCGTACTCAGAAATCGCTTTACATAATTTATAAAATAAGTTAATTAGCTGAGATACGAAAGCGAATTCTAAGTACATGTATATCCTACCTATATTTATGTATGTGTTTACCTTAGTATTATCATGTCCTTTATTTTGTATCCTTTAATGTTTTGATAACATAGCTACAAGATCCTGGCCCCTCAAGCCGTCGACAAGGAATCCGACCCTAAGAAAATCGCTCAAGTCATCTTGGATGCCAGTGGTTTGGATGTCGAGTCCTACCGTCTCGGTCACACCAAGGCATGTCATAGCCCAACTCAGTAGTTAGCCGTTTGATATTAGCAATCTGAAATGCTACGTAGATTGCTAAATTTAAATATGCTTTTTACTTATGCGCACCGTACAGACTTGGTGCTGCATACCTGACGCTGGGGTAAACCATTTTCCCATTTCCTTTGTAGAGCCTCCGATACTTCTCTGGCTCCGGTGTGAACTCCTTTTATCTTCCTATACTATAAGATACACTATCACAGTTTTTCTTTCAATACATTATATACTCCTCAAACGCAGATACAAAATTCTGTGCCCGAACCAGCTCAAAGAACCAATTACACCTGAGAAAGCCACCGAAAAGATTCTTGAAAGCACAGGACTGGATGCTGAATCTTTCCGGCTGGGAAAGACCAAGGTAGAGCAGCCTTGCTACATGTCATACTCTTACATGATACTATATCTACAATCTACATACATACTCTTCAATAATTAATAATAAATATCTTCCAATGCATGATATTAACATTCCATTAAGCATGTTTCTTTAACCTTATTACTCTTAGCTTTCTTCCAAATGTATATTTTAATTAACGCATATATATCTTTAATTTAATTTTAATTAAATTAATTTAAAATATGTTTTGAAATATTGGTCACTTATCCTGTGAGACGAGACTAGACTAACTTTAACTTGCAACAATCAGGTGTTCTTCCGTGCCGGTGTCCTGGGTCAGTTGGAAGAGATGCGTGACGACAGGCTCTCCAAGATCGTTTCTTGGTTGCAAGCCTTCATCCGTGGTTATCTCTCCCGCAAGGAGTACAAGAAGCTGCAAGAACAGAGGTAACAACCGCAACAGATAATTTAATGAAATCTCCGTATATGGGAATATTTATAAAAACTAAATTTATTTTTGTGCAGTGTAACTAAGAATGCTCGATTTTCAGAGTCGCTCTCCAAGTTGTCCAGCGCAACTTGCGCAAGTATCTGCAGCTCCGCACCTGGCCCTGGTGGAAGTTGTGGCAGAAGGTCAAGCCCCTCCTCAACGTCACGCGTGTCGAGGATGAGCTCGCGGTGAGTGCTGTCAACACCGGTCCCCTGATTAAACACCTGACCCAATAAATTTATTCCCGTATAATAAGAGCTGAATACGGGTGATTCACTGGAACGAAAATAGCTCGACCGCACCCACCTGTCGGTTACGCGACACCGCAGCACCTGCCGCGGCCATTTCTGGATTAATCCCCCTTCTCGCCCCGCGCGGCTTCAGCCACTCTCGGTTTTTCTCGGCAAAGTGTTATGTGCGCGTGGGCGGAAGTGCGCCCGCTGGAAATCTCCAGCCGCCCTCCGTGCAATTTCAGTAACGGCCGGTCGGCGGCGCGCACGCATCGCGATATAACAACTCGAACTTCTACATCGGTCTATAATAATCTATTGACATTGCACTATTTAAGTGATCGATTTAATTATAATTATTAATGGTGTCTCGTAATTAAATTAAACAAAATATATTATGGCTGCTGTAGCCGTTCATGTTTCGGAGTGGGACGGAGTGGATAAAAACGAACGTGAACTTTTACAGAAACTTGAGGAGAAGGCTCAAAAGGCCCAGGAAGCATTCGAGAGGGAAGAGAAACTCCGCAAGGAGCTCGAAGTTCTCAATGCCAAGCTGTTGGAAGAGAAGACCTCCCTGTTGTCCAACCTCGAGGGAGAGAAGGGATCTCTGTCCGAGACTCAAGAGCGCGCCGCCAAACTGCAGGCCCAGAAGAACGACCTCGACGCTCAGCTTAGAGTAAGTGATTTCAATATTTTGAAGCTCTTTTTCTCATTATACCAAATTTTTTGTTATTCGTTTTTGATTATTTAAAAGGTTAAATTAATCTAAAACTATTTTTTACTTAAAAATCTGTTTAAAGCTATTGGGGAGATTGACGTAAATCTTTAAATAAAATCGTTTGTTTATCAATAAATGTTTCAACCGGTAAGAATATATTGCACGTCTGCACTTGTACGATTTTATTACAGATCGTTAATTGGAAATACAGTATCGACAGACTAGTGGCAGACGCAGATACTCACTTTTGAAATCATTCGTCAATATTTAACTTTAATCTTACTCAACCAGGACACCCAAGACCGTCTCACCCAGGAAGAGGATGCCCGCAACCAGCTCTTCCAGGCGAAGAAGAAGTTGGAACAAGAGATCTCTGGCCTCAAGAAGGACGTGGAAGATCTCGAACTGAATGTCCAGAAGTCCGAGCAGGACAAGGCCACCAAGGACCACCAGATCCGCAACTTGAACGACGAGATCGCCCACCAGGATGAGCTCATCAACAAGCTCAACAAGGAGAAGAAGATGCAGGGAGAGTCCACCCAGAAGACATCTGAAGAGTTGCAAGCGGCCGAAGACAAGGTCAACCATCTCAACAAAGTCAAGCAGAAATTGGAGCAGACCCTCGACGAGCTGGAGGACTCTCTGGAGCGCGAGAAGAAGGTGCGCGCTGACGTCGAGAAGCAACGCCGCAAGGTGGAGGGCGACCTCAAGCTCACCCAGGAGGCCGTTTCCGACCTCGAGCGCAACAAAAAAGAGCTCGAGCAGACCATCCAGCGTAAGGACAAGGAGATCTCGTCGCTCACCGCCAAGCTGGAAGATGAACAGTCCCTCGTATCCAAACTGCAGAAGCAGATCAAGGAACTGCAGGCGCGCATCGAGGAACTGGAGGAGGAAGTCGAGTCCGAGCGCCAGGCACGCGCTAAAGCTGAGAAGCAACGCGCCGACCTCGCGCGCGAGCTGGAAGAGCTGGGTGAGCGCCTGGAGGAAGCCGGTGGCGCCACATCTGCTCAGATCGAGCTGAACAAGAAGCGCGAGGCCGAGCTCAGCAAGCTTCGTCGCGACCTGGAGGAAGCCAACATCCAGCACGAATCCACGCTCGCCAACCTGCGTAAGAAACACAACGACGCCGTCGCCGAGATGGGTGAGCAGCTCGACCAGCTCAACAAGCTCAAGGCTAAGTGAGTATTGGCTACGTTTCATATTCATTATTAAGGTCCCTGTTACACTATCAACTTTGAATATAGAAAATCTTTGTCCAATATATTTGATAGTGTAATAGAGGCATTATGAAAACTCTTTGACTGCCATTATAAACTGTACGACTTAAATATATCGTGTAAATTTAGGGCGGAACATGACCGTGCCTCTTGCTACAGCGAGCTTAACAACACACGGGCCGCGGTCGATCAGGTCGCTAGGGAAAAGGTACCATGTCGTCCTATTGAGGCATGTCTATGTAGACCTGAGGTGACACCTTGCATGTTCCAATACTTGCCCCGAACCAACACTTTACAGGCGACAGTACGGGGTACACTTCCGGCATCACTTGGGTATCGATCTCGGTATTAATAAAATGTCTTTAATTCTATCCACTCAGGGCTGAGAAAGAGCGCTCTCAATACTTTAGCGAAGTCAATGACCTTCGTGCTGGACTCGACCACGTATCTAACGAAAAGGTATAGGATTGAAATAAAAAATAATTCGCCAGCAACCGCAGCAGCAAACATCGCTTCGCTATGCCAACTTGCACACGAACCTAAACACAAAAAGAAGTCAACACGTACTAACGATCCATTAATATCCTTAGTAAAATAACATATTTTGTGTCAAACATAGGTCCAAATCTGCAATGAAAATAGAAATAAAAGTAATAAAGTTATAATAACATTAATTACCAAATACTAGACGAATACAGCTTAAGAGCAGCTAAGCTTTCTAACATGAGTGAAAACTAACATTAATAGAAATAACAAAGCATGATAAAACAAATGAAATTTACTAAAAAATTGCTTTGTTGTAAATTGTTTCGTCTACATAATAATAACCTAACATAAAGAAAATCTTAAATTCAAGATAATTACTTTTAAGATAAAACCATAACTGTTTACTTAAGTTATGTTTGTGGGTTTAGGCCGCACAAGAAAAGATCGCCAAACAACTGCAGCACCAATTCAATGAAGTACAGAGCAAGGCTGATGAAGCCAACCGCACTCTCAACGACCTGGATGCCGCTAAGAAGAAGATGTCCATTGAGAACTCTGACCTACTCCGCCAACTGGAAGAAGCCGAATCTCAGGTGTCTCAGCTGTCCAAGATCAAGGTGTCGCTCACCACCCAGCTCGAGGACACCAAGAGGCTTGCGGACGAAGAAGGCAGGGTAAGTTAATATGTTTCGACATTTATTTTAGTGCCCGCTACCTAAACCTTAAATAATTTTCCTTTGTAATTAATTTTAATATTATTTTATAGGAACGCGCCACCCTCCTTGGTAAATTCCGCAACCTGGAACACGATCTCGACAACATCCGCGAACAAGTCGAAGAGGAAGCCGAAGGTAAGGCTGATCTGCAACGGCAGCTCAGCAAGGCGAACGCAGAATCTCAATTGTGGCGTTCCAAATACGAGTCTGATGGCGTTGCTCGTTCCGAGGAGCTGGAAGAAGCTAAGCGCAAGTTGCAAGCCCGTCTGGCCGAAGCAGAGGAAACCATCGAATCGCTCAACCAGAAGGTCGTTGCCCTCGAGAAGACCAAGCAGCGCCTCGCCACCGAGGTTGAGGATCTGCAACTCGAGGTCGACAGAGCCACCGCCATCGCCAACGCCGCTGAGAAGAAACAGAAGGCGTTTGACAAGATCATTGGTGAATGGAAACTCAAGGTTGACGACCTGGCCGCAGAACTCGATGCCAGCCAGAAGGAGTGCCGTAACTATTCCACTGAACTGTTCCGCCTTAAGGGTGCCTACGAAGAAGGTCAAGAACAACTCGAGGCCGTGCGTCGCGAGAACAAGAACTTGGCCGATGAAGTCAAGGATCTACTTGACCAAATCGGAGAAGGTGGCCGCAACATCCACGAGATCGAGAAAGCCAGGAAACGCCTGGAAGCCGAAAAGGACGAGCTGCAGGCCGCTTTGGAGGAGGCCGAGTCCGCGCTTGAACAGGAGGAGAACAAGGTGTTGCGGGCTCAGCTCGAGCTGTCACAAGTGCGCCAGGAGATTGACCGCCGCATTCAAGAGAAGGAGGAGGAGTTCGAGAATACTCGCAAGAACCACCAACGCGCCCTCGACTCCATGCAAGCTTCCCTCGAAGCCGAGGCTAAGGGCAAGGCTGAGGCTCTTCGCATGAAGAAGAAGTTGGAAGCCGACATCAACGAGCTCGAAATCGCTTTGGACCATGCCAACAAGGCCAACGCAGAAGCCCAGAAGAACATCAAACGCTACCAGCTCCAGATCAAGGATCTGCAAACCGCTCTCGAAGAAGAACAGCGCGCTCGCGACGACGCTCGTGAGCAACTCGGAATCTCTGAACGCCGCGCTAACGCCCTCCAGAACGAGCTCGAAGAATCCAGAACACTCTTGGAACAGGCTGACCGTGCTCGCCGCCAAGCTGAACAGGAACTCAGCGACGCTCACGAACAGCTCAATGAGCTGTCCGCCCAGAGCGCCTCTTTGTCAGCTGCCAAGAGGAAACTCGAGTCTGAGCTTCAGACTCTTCACTCTGACCTCGACGAGCTCCTCAACGAGGCTAAGAACTCCGAGGAAAAGGCCAAGAAGGCGATGGTTGACGCCGCACGTCTCGCCGACGAGCTCCGCGCCGAACAGGACCACGCACAGACCCAGGAGAAACTCCGCAAGGCTCTCGAGCAACAGATCAAGGAGTTACAGATCAGGCTGGACGAGGCCGAGGCCAACGCCCTCAAGGGAGGCAAGAAGGCCATCCAGAAACTGGAGCAGCGAGTCAGGGAACTCGAGAACGAGCTTGACGGCGAGCAGAGAAGGCACGCCGACGCCCAGAAGAACCTCCGCAAATCCGAGAGGCGCATCAAGGAGCTCACCTTCCAGGCTGATGAGGACCGCAAGAACCACGAGCGCATGCAGGACCTGGTCGACAAACTGCAGCAAAAGATCAAGACCTACAAGAGGCAGATCGAGGAGGCCGAAGAAATCGCGGCCCTCAACTTGGCCAAATTCCGCAAGGCTCAGCAAGAACTCGAAGAAGCCGAAGAGAGAGCAGACTTGGCTGAACAGGCGATTAGCAAATTCCGTGGAAAGGGACGCGCAGGGTCTGCTGCGAGAGGAGTCAGCCCGGCGGTGAGTGTGCTATAATTATTATGATTACTTACAATTATAACTTTAAAATATGTACCTACCTAACTTATATATTTCAATATTCAGGCATCGATAAAAAGGTCGTAAATCTGCACTGCATTCAATCTGTAAGTCCACGTGAAAATAAATGCACGTATAACTAAACGCACTGTGAACTGTGCACCCAACCTGAAAGAAGAATCCATTTTGCATATAAATAAAATTATTAAATACGGTAAATTAGTACATATCCTTTTTAGATTTTAGTGGGCAACGGCCATAACTTTGTTTGGCAGTTATATTCCAGGCCGTCGCCCGGCATGGTCCAGCATGTCCCCGCACCACAATTCCGAAGTTCTCATCTAATATCTTGTTTTATCTTTCTTTCAGCCCCCGCGTCCTCGCGCCGCCTTCGACGGTTTCGGTACCTTCCCACCAAGGTTCGACCTGGCGCCCGAAAACGATTTCTAAACGTTCCACAACAAAACGGACTGTACAGATTTTTCGTTGAAATGTAACCTTCAAACACTAGCATAACAATGTGTTACTATAACGTGAAACGAGAAACTGTTAATTTTTACAACTTATACCATTTTTTTAAAATGTCTTAATCTTTATACGAAAGGCTATTTTGTAACTTGTTAATATTTATTTGTACTATTTATTATGTGCGCGGGGGCACGGACGCGAGAGCAAGCAGCCGCGATCTACGAGACACACCTACCATCCCTGTACCGGCCGCTCTCGTGCCCGCGCCCCCGCACTCAATAAAGCGATATCGTTCTCATAAAACTTTACATAAGCTTTTCATTTTTACAATACCTACCTCATCTCTTCCTATACCAAAAGACGAAGAAATAGGAAAATATTTATTTTGTGCAAAATGAAAGTCAGAAATGTGCGTAAACTTAGGTATATTTAGGTCACTCTTCTTTTGATCCAATGTTGTTGTCCAATTGGATATTTAGGTCACTCTTCTTTTGATCCAATGTTGTTGTCCAATTGGTCACAAAAATCTAAATTGGCATTCTCGAAATCCTTAAATTTATCACTGAACTCTTTAAAGGTACAAAATGGATCAGAACACAGATTCACTGCTCTTTCATTGACAAAAAATTGTGCTATATATTCTACACGGGCTATTTTCGGTGTTTCACACCTGCAATAAATAAACACACATATATTTATAACTACACTAGCTTTCCAAACAGGCTTCACCCGTGGAAGGTTTTCCGGAATAAAAAGTAGCCTGTCATTTCTAGGCCCTGCAACTATCTCTGTGCAAAAATTCACGTTGATCCGTTGCTCTGTTCTGGTGTGAAAGAAGGACAAGCAAACAAACATACTTTTGCATTTCTGTAGCCCACGCACTGGTTCGGTATCTCACCGAAAATTTTCAGTCCGGCCGCCGTATTATCGAGATCTAAGATTTTATAAGACGATGCGTGGCCCGTCGTCGTCTTACAAAATCTTAGATTGAGATTAAACACAGGCTACACATTAGCGATGTAAATCATGCGATCTAGATCACATACAATTCACTCACGCATAGAGACACACAAGATTCGATTAAACAAAGGCGTGTGGATGTGTGCGTGTGTGACAGATCGTTCCGGCCATCGAAATCAACGACAAATACAACGATTTGAAAACGGATGGCGAACCGTTTGTTACAAGAATTGGACGAGTTCGCTTTCGGTAGACCATACGGCGCGGCGGCGCGCCGGCGATTGGACGAATGTGTGGGCACGTGGGTAATTGCATGCTACATCCATAACGTAATTGTTCAGTAACCCAGAGCGTCCTCGTGCTCCACAACTCGCTACTCACTGTCCTTGTACTCCATAATTATATATTGCGTTATTTGATGGGATTATTGAAAATATCATAAGTACCTAAAGAGTAAAATAATAGCTAAAATAAAAATTTCTACTGACGTATTGAATTGTAGATCAAAGACCTTATACATACTACGATATTGTAGATACACTATACATCTATCATCAACAGTACCTTGGGCATTAAGGTAAATAAAAGTTATTGACGGATATATCCATCCATCATGTGTCCATCTTTTGACGGTTTCATAATTATTCCAGTTTCTTTAAATGTATCATTAAATTCATCAAAGTCTCACACTACTCAAATACTTACTTATAAATAACAGTCATAAAATTGCTGGCAAATCCGGCTATTTTACTGGTTCTCCAGAATCTATCTTTATTTATTGAGTTTCCCTTGATTGGGGGTTCATCTTTAAATAGTCCGAGAGCGGAAAAGAACATTTCGAGCGAGGCGTCGTGAGTGAAATACGAAACCATACTTTTTACTTCTCCTGAATAAACTGCTTTAAAATGTTTGACTAGATCTTTTACTGCCGGACCTCCCAACTTTTCATTTATCTGAAATTAGTCCGGTTAATCAGTTACACCTAAGTTTTATGAAGCCCTAAAAGTCGTCAATTTCGTACGTATTTCCAACCGAATTTACGACATGGTAATGTACAATTGCTTCATCAACTTGCTTTTTCTAATAGTTTTTGTACAATATTTGAATTTTGTGAAATCGTTCTTTCTCATGTTTCTGGTACGTGAATCTTATCATTGGATATTTTATCGATTCAAATCTCATAGCCTGAAGACATATGAACAAAATGAATTGCGCGTTTCAGTCGCTAAACTTTGCAATAAACACTTGCTCAGCGTGCAGTGCCGTCTCATGTGGATTTACTACAGAATAGAAATATCTATCGATCGGACTTTTTTTAAATAGCCTACCCTTGATCCATAGCCGTTATAATAATAATGTTTGAGGTCATCGTGATACTCCAATATAGGTAGATGAACATCACGAAACACTGAACACCATGCAGTCTCCTCTTTTTTCAACCAGGAACTGTAAAATCGGCATAAATCGTACAAAGCTTTGACATCATCTGAATTTAGTTCCTCTGATATACCGAGACGTTTCTGAATATCCTTCTGTAACTGAAAAATAAATAAAGGTGTATCTGTTTTTTGGGCTTATTTATTTCTATAAACATACCCGCCTTACTAATAAACCTTACATAAAGTTATACAAAAGGTTTTGCATCCGTCTAATAATTTATTTATTTTTTACGGGTTGCCTTATACAGCCATTGAAACCGTGGTATCTGTCCCAGCGAGGTCCCAGGGTACCCAACGGAAGACCAAGTTTTCCTCTTTTAGCCGATGGTATTTGTGAGGCTATACCTAACGAGTGGCCAGTTCTGTTGAGGAATATTTAGGTGGAAAAGCCTCTAAGGGTAACCACCGGATTAGGTACAGCTATAAATTATAAATTAAAAATAAAATAAAATATTTGTGGTTAATTTTAATTAATTAGGAACTAGGCACCTCGCCCCCGGCTTCGCAACTATTTGAATTCGCTTATATATCTACTTACCTATTAGAGATAGATATATGTTTTCAAATAAATAATATATTTAAAAACTATATATACAAATTACAAAAAGAATACCTTTTCCAGAACCCCTCCCTGTGGCATTCCTAAAACACTGGCTGCGTTACCTTGCTGAATGGTTAAACTGATCCTTTGAGCGAGGTAAGAGCCAGCCTTTAGGTCACCTGTTTTCAAATACTTTTTTGTAGATCATTTTATTCTACACAATTCTTTCTACATTATTTTGTTATAGCTCTGTCGGATTAGACAGCATACGCCATGAAAACTCGCTGGGCCTAACTTTTACCCGGCTAGATTCGCTTATAATGTCAATGCTTAGCTCCTAAACATGATACGTACATGTTTAATACTCGTAAACCATCCCGGTGAATCAATTTACATAATAGTGAAAACCGCAGCAAACACTGACTTTGTTTTATAATACATAATTATGTAGACTTACCTTGGTGAAATAATCGTTAAGAAGAATGTCCAGTTCAACTTCAGTTTGAGGATTATTTTCAACCTTGTCACTATATAGTTGACATCTCTTGTAAGGCTGTAAGAAAAATAGAATTGTAATTTGATCTTTAATTACAGAAACAATTTGACCTCTATTTTAGTTCTTACTCGTACCTTTAACACCTGATCCTTCCTAGCAGGTTTATCCAATGTCAAATTTAATTGAGTATCTTCTGTCAAACCGGCCAAGAACGCTTTACCACTTGCTGTTGTTCTTTGTTTCCTAGTGGAGCGGAAATAAAATTTGCCATCATCTCCATTTAGTAAGTTAGGGAATTTTTCCTTTATTCTTTTTGCAATATTATAAAGCTCCTCATAACCGACTTCTGTTAAGATAGACGGATATTTCTCTAGTGTAGTATTCCAGCTCCATTGTTTGAGTAATTCAATGTCCTGAAATACAAAGAGTGTTTCAATTGGACGTTTGATCGCAGATGATAAAAGGAGCTGCCCCTCTATTCTGCAAACACGAAGAATGAAATTCACTACTCGCCTAGTTTATATTAAATTACGTTGGATTAACTTAGCAATCTATACCAATATTATAAAGAGGAAAGATTTGTATTTGTGTATTTTGTGTGTGTGTATGTTTGTAATGAATAAACTCAAAAACTACTGTGCCGATTTCAAAAATTCTTTCACCATTGGAAAGCTACATTCACCCTGAGTTACATAGGCTATATTTATTGCTAGAAAAGATTAGGGATCCTTACTAAAACTTAAGTAATGTAACCCAAGGTGTAAAAAAAGTGCCCTAAAACGTCTTTCGTCGCATGCGCTGCGGAAACTATTGATGATAGAACAAAAGTATGTTCTACAATATTAAAGAACATATAAATTTTTTTCTTTCTTTCGTTCGCTTTACCTGTGCACAAAGTTCACTATTTCCTTCTTCGAAACTGGATATAATTTGATCTTTTAATTTTACAATATTTTTCATTTTCTTCACTGAACTTCTTCCTGGATATCTGTTGCCGTGACGATGATACGACCACAAACTCACTGGCTTACAATCTAAAAAAAAATATATTGATATTTTACGGGTTCAAGATATACTTGCAGCTCCCGAAACCGTGTTATCGGTCTCATGGTACCCAGCGGAAGACCAAGTCTCTCTCTTATAGCAGATGGTATTTGTGAGGCTCATAGATCTTAGGAGACGTCTTCCTAAGATCTATGGTGAGGGTATACCTAACGAGTAGCCAGTTCTGTTGAGATATAATTATCGACTGGTGCATTGTGTAAAAAACAATTAATTAAAAACTTATGTAACATTAACCGACAAACACCACTTAGAGGCTTTTCCACCTATATATATACCTCAACCTAACTGGCCACACTCGTTAGGTATAGCCTCACAAATACCATCGGCTAAACGAGGGAGACTTGGTCTTCCGCTGGGTATCAAGGTGTTTGAAAGAACAGCAAATATCTAGATGATTTTTACGTTTAGTTTCTATAATTAGCTAACAATAGGATGTTTTATTTGTTCAATAATTACCTTGCGACCTTGGTCAGGGACCAAAACTACGGCCGAGGCAACCTGGCCATTGGCCCAGGGGGCACCAAAGAGGCCAATTCCGTTTTAAAAGAGACAGAGAACTCCGTTTGTGTCTGGCTTCCTTTCTGGATGTTCGTCCAGAATAGGCTGAATATGACAATCTTTATTTCATACAAGCCTCGACTTTGCCCGTAGGGCCCGTACTAAGATTCATCCCTATTATACCCCCTTATAGCCTATGTCCTTTCCTAGGGTTCAAGCTTTCTCCGCATCAAATTTCGTCAAAATCGGTTCAGTGCTTTAGACGTTCAGACAGTTACTTTCGCATTTATAATATTAGTATGGATCTAGATAGTATTCAAGTATGGATTCATATTTTATAAAAAGATTTTCTATTAATTAAACTTGTGCCGTATCGCCAGTATACATACCTTCACAGCCGTCAGCTTTTCTTATATCACCACGAATAACATCGTATGGTGTTTTTGTACCATACAAAGGGTATTTATATTCAGTATTAGAATAACATTCATTAATATCTTCACATTCCTCACTTTGACCACTTTGACCACTTTCTTCACAAAACACAAAAGCAACTAACAAAAACACAAATACAATCTTCATTATGACAAGCAACTATGCATATACAATAGAAACTAATTCTAAACTAAGCTTGTATGCTATAACGTGTGCTTTAAATACGTCGACCCCACCGATATATATATATTTTCCGCCGTCTCGTCGGTCTGTCTGTTTAAACCCAATGATACGAGTATGATGCTTGTCTCGCTGGGGTAGACAGAAACTCAGGACCTCTACCAGATCACTGACTTGACTAACTGCTTAATTAACTATAACTAACCTGAACTGAGGTTTAAACCTGGGATTATTTGTGTAATATGCTCATCTTCATTATGTCAATCGAATAACTTTGACTTTGTGTCATCAGAGCTACTAAAGTGGGAAACAATATATTGTTACTTTTTTTTTCA
Source organism: Nemapogon koenigi (assembly GCA_963924495.1). NCBI lineage: Eukaryota > Metazoa > Arthropoda > Insecta > Lepidoptera > Tineidae > Nemapogon > Nemapogon koenigi. The sequence continues at coordinate 12,212,607 of OZ004642.1, forward strand.
CGGGTTGCCTTACGGCGTACCCAGCGTCACCATATTTTCATTATTAAGGGTTCTAAATAGCCATAGTTTTCAAAACGCAAAAGCAATGCTCATATAAATAAGCTCACCTTTCCAGGATTAACTGAGATTTACCATATTTTTAACAGATACAAGATGACTGAGAGCAACGGTCCTTAAACAGGCGGTGGCAAGTTCACATGTCGTCTTCTCTATATAAAAACGTAGGTACATAGAAAACAAATCCAAACAAAACCAATGTAAGAGAATAGTATATAAAAATAATATTGTTTGTAGCATACGATGTCAATTGGATGCAAACAGGTCTCATCTTCATTACCGTTATCCGTACCATTCAATAGAGATACTTGTTTCTACAAAGTATTATTCTACCTACAATAAGTAAACAGTCGGTAGTTCCCCGTTTCCTATAACAAATACATGTGTACAGGCTTCGGCCGTGGAAATTGTTGACTGGTTGACTCCACTCCTCAATAAATAGTTCCTCAGATAGCACGTTCAAACATACACAATCTTCAGTCAGCTATATATGTTAGCATAGACTTTTTTTTTACAAATTGCCTTACAGCTCCCGAAACGTTATCGTCGGTCCCAGGGTACCCAGCGGAAGACCAAGTCTCCCTCTTTTGGCCGATGGTATTTGTGAGGCTATACCTAACGTTCTGTTAAGGTATATTTAGATGGAATAGCCTCTGTGTGGTTTGTCGGATTATGCACATAAGTTTTTAATTATTAAAAAACCCATTGGTACATGGTCCTATCACTGCAAATTATAAAAATAAACTCTCGCCTGCTGCATGTCTGTCTGTCTGTGCGGTTTGAACCGGTTTTCATTAATATATTTATTGTTCAGTAAAAATCTAGTAATTGACTTTTCAGAATTACTTCAATTCATAAATGAAAAACACAAGTTTTGAATATTTAATTTAATTCTCTAGAAACATCTTAACTAAACTCCAGCGTCCACTTGTTTCAGTACAGTGAAGAAGGAATAAGACGCTTTTATGATCTAGAACAAAATGAAATATAACCCAGTGGAAAACTATTTCTCAATTTTAGATTTTTATATTTTTTTACTATACAATTTTTATTTCAATTTCACAATTTGGTTATGAACAAAATTTCAAAAAAAAAGATACAACCTGGTCATGGAAATTAGGATTCCGTAGCCAAACAACAAACCATCGCTTTTATTATTTTAATACCCATCGAAATGTTACCTATTTTTGTTTCATTGTAAGTATATTTCTTATACGTTTTCATTTTTAGCACCATGGTACAGACCGGTGCTCTAAAAACAGATGTAACAGTAATATCAAATAGTAGAGATTTTTTGGTTGGCGACCACAGAACATAAAAATAACATTTAGTAACGATTCTAAGGTTAGAAATTTTTCATACCGCCATAAACGACTGCAAAGTTAAAGTAGTAAATCCACCAGCAGAGATTTGTGCTGGCCGGCGACTTCTCACAGCCACATTGAGGAGTGTACGTCGAAACGACGCAGAACAACGATACCACAAACAGTGATAGGTTGCCCCACCTATATCGGTACTCTGAAACATTAAGGAATAACTTATTTTTCTGCCTCAAAAACCACATTTGCTGTTTCATTTCATCCAAATTTCCAACCGTACAGTAGATACCCTTCCTTCCAGCAAATCCGTGAAGATTTATAGAAGAACTATTGATTTTGATGTGAAACATCTATACGCGCGTTAGACTAGGGTAAAACCAAGACGTCTCAAAATTCAGGAGACGCTTGGTTTTGGCCTACGCCGTCTGCTCCTACTGCTGTGCTCACGTAGAGGGGATAACGCGTTGTCATGAGGCAATACCAAGCGTCTCACACTTCGGAGACGCTTGGTTTTGGCCTACGCGGTCTGCGCCTATTGCTGTGCGCAGGTAGTGGGGATAACGCGTTGGCATGAAACAAGACCAAGCGTCTCACACTTCGGACACGCTTGGTTTTGGCCTACGCTGGGTGTATTTCTTCGTCTAACAAAATAAACAGTGATTTCTATTTTTGAAATTGCATTCGCAATACTTGCCATCCTCCTACTAATTTTGATGTTTTTTATAACTTCGTGGGTCTTCTTACAGTTTTCGGAAACGTGATACCGGCCCCATGGTACCCTGCGGAAGATGACGTCTTCCTCTTTTAGTCGATGGTATTTGTTCTGTTGAGATATATTTAGATGGAAGAGCCTCTTTGTCGGATTATACAAGGGCGGGATCGATCCGTGGTTTTTACCACTTGGCCATTAAATCATATATTTATTATAACTACCTACTATAGAAGCTCTTTTACATTTTACTTGAATTTAATCAGCGTCATAAGTCGTGTAATGTAAAAATCCTGATCAATGTTACCTCTTCTCTCAACTGTTCTCCCTGGTAGCAGTATATGAATACTTGGTACGACATGTTCAGGAGGTAAGTCATCATTGAAGCTAAACGTACCAGGTTGCCAGTTTGCTGTAATAAATACAGATCTGCAATAAAACCACGCTTGGGGTACGAGATGCCACGAACAATCAGCAGACGAAAGAAGAAATTCGGCGACTCTTGTATAAGGAGTGCTATAGAGAAGTGGAACGGTCTGCATACCTTCGTGTTCCCAGTTACATTAAATAAAACCTTGGATCCTTCATTCATAGACTCACCACTATTACTTAACTCCAGGCGGTGGTAGAATAATTTTCATGGCTTATAAAATAAATATTGGAAAAATCTAGTGATGTGTTAATGAAAAAAATGACAAATCTCAAACAATTTATCAAAGTTATATCCCCACAACTATTGTGAGAAGATGTATTTCCAGTATTCTTGCCACTCTGGAAAAAATCCAGAAATTAGGCATTTTGCCGTCAGTGTCTTAGCAATGTTATATATATGTGGCCGTTGCTGGCCCCAAGATATAGAAAGAGAAGAACGGAAGTAAATAAATTCAAATCGAATTTTATTTGTAGGTATCATAGCGGACTTCTTTTTAGATCATTTTACTCTACACAATATATAAGACGTATTAGACAGCATACGCCATGAAAACTCGCTGGGCCTAACTTTTAACTGACTTGATTCACTTAGCTCAGCTCCTAAACATGATAAGTCCATATTTAATACTCTTTAAGTCACAGACAGACGCGAGACGCGGCGGTTAATTTTGTTTTATAATATGTAGAGTAATTTTCTAGGTTATTTATCATCATTGTCGCAAGAATCATTATTTTCTTAATAAGTATCAAAATATTTCTCAACTAACGGCAGCCAATTGAAAAGCTGTAACACAAATGATAACCAAAGACACCGTGAATTGTGCGAATGTTGGTGCTGAGAAACAGCTCTCCACATCTTTAACAGCTTGTAGAGCAGCTTGATGCTCACGTACACATACTTGTAGTTTTCTAGCTGCTATGGATTCTTGAGAAGCTGTTAAAAGCGATATTTTCTGAAATAATATAATCAAGTGTGAATAGGACTCGGAATAGGAATAGGTGTGTTTTTCCTGACAAAATCCATACCTACTTCCATACTAATCCATACCATAGATTAAATAATAATTACTGTCCATACCACAAAAGATCTGTGGTTCATACTATATTATAAATGCGAAAGTAATCTTCTTATCTTACTTTAGTAAAAAAAAATTGTTTACCTATCAATAATATGTGCATGGCTCCTTGGCTGTCGGCCTTCTTATATCTGTCAAAAATATGACAAATCTAAATAATAAAATATGGCTCCCATTTAAAATAATAACTATAATAAATAATAACTATCAGCAATTTTAGTTGAAAATGTCCTAAATATACTCATTTTTTTAGGAGATTTGCCATATTTTTGACAGAAGTAATATGGCCAACTGCCAAGGAGCCATGCACATATTATTGAAAGATAGACAATTTTTTTACTAAAGATGCCATGAAGATTTTTTAGAAGAAATAACATATTTTCCCGAAATAAAAGGTCATAGAATTGTTGCTTTATTTTGGCCTGAAAGAAAAACTATAGCTTGTACCTACTCTCACAGAAACTATAGTAAAACACAGGAAACTCTGTCCTGTAGCATTTTTCACTCAAATCTGCCATCTAGTGACAGTAGTCTGTTTACTGCAGTAGAGATACGACTACGCTTGGTTGCTCTTAGGACTTACGTATTTGGTTCAAATTGTCGCTAGATCGCGCTTTGATCTATTCTGGATAAAAATTATGTATCATCATAATTATATTATTACTATGTTTTTAGGGTTCCGTACCCAATGGATGCTAACGGATTTTTAAATAAGGCTCCGCTGTTCGTCCGTCCGTCTGTCTGTCGTATCGTAAGGCTGCTATCGTATCGCAAATAATAAAAATAAAGTTAAAATTCGGCGGTTCTTGTTTAATCTTAATAATGGCAATAATGGAAATACATACAAACGTCTAACTAGTATAAGTATAATGCATACTCTTAAATAAAGTAACAAATAGTAAATACCGGCCAAGTGTGAGTTGGACTCTTGTAGTTAGAACAATTATTTCCTATGAGATTTTATTATATGTCCAACGAATTAGACAGCATATTTTCGCTAGTGTCAAATTTTCCCCTTACACATTAATTTTACTAATACTTGCCTCATTCCCTAAAACATCATTATGTATTTCCTTGTGTAAACTTCTAAGAGCCTGATTAATAAGTTGTAGTCTGCATCGACATTGTGCCATTAAAGCCACGACTAGCGTATCTTTAGCCACATTTAAGTAAGCAGATATAAATAAAGCCACGACTTGGTGGCAATATGTCGCTTCATATGCTGGTGACGTTGATGTATCATATGGGTACCTAGGACAAGCAAGAAAACTTTTAGTCTAACCTGGTTTAGGGATCTGTAGACGAATGCCTAAACGGAACCACAATTACGGGAACCATTTGTCCTGATTCTGACAGGCAGTGTCTCATAAGAACCCCCAGGTTCTCATTAGGTATTAGCCTCACAAATACCATAGGCTATAAGAAGGAGACTTGGTCTACCACTGGGTACCCTGGGACCAATAACATGGTTTCGGGAGCTGTAAGGCAACCTGTAAAGAAAATAAACTATGTTTTATTGAAACTATCTTTTACGCACCAATTTTTAAAATTACAATAATTTGACTTGTACCTACTTTTTGAACAGTATAATTTCCATGAAGCACTTGAAGAAAGTACCTGTTATTTAGCCGCATTATAGAGAATATTGTTATCTAAAAAGTTAATTAAGACAACTTTTAAATTAATAAAGAATTTTTGAATTATAACAAGATAATTGAGACGGCTTTTCTCAATTTCGCTTTCATCATCAAATTTCAAACTTCTAATATCTGAAATCACTTGCCGATCTCACAATAAAAAATATTATAGACTATAAATATCCTTAGGAAAATAGCTATCAATAAATATATTAATATTTTGGTTCTTTTCTTCAGAAATTAGGTTAAATTATAGCCAATACAATTGTTATTTTCTCTATAAATCTCACTTCATTTTAAATGATAATTATTTATTGTAATAGAACAACATCTTCTTTAGAACTCAAGTGTTAAAATTACAATTATACTATTTTTGTAATACTTTTTAAATATTTTTTTAAGTGCTATTAAAATCAGCGCGCGATGTGTTTTATTTTGAAATTGAACCTTTATCATACTGGGGACCAAAATTGGTTAGTCCAGTCAGACTATAATGACAGAAAATACATTATTTACGCACACAAACACATGCACAAACACCCTCGCTTTCCATAATGATTAAAAATTATGTAAAAAATGAACTACGTACCAAGCTCTAAGAGGTAGTTGATTCTTTTCAGCGCTCCCTGCCCACCCGATAACAGTTATCGTCGTTAAGAAAAAGTAAAACGTCTGAAGCACTATCATTTCACGGTTACTCCTTAAAATAAAAAAAACAAAATGAATGACCAATGCCTGATATATTATTGAGGATATATTTATAATGTATATGTATCATCAAGCCTTTTATCCCATGAAGGGTAGGTAAGATTTAATTTGCTCCTGACATAATATTTCCGCCCCGGCTTCGTCTGTGGAGCCCATATGTAAAGAAAAATGAAAAGAAAAAAAAAACAATTAAGACAAAGACAAAGTAAACAATCAGTATCACAAAAATAGTTCTATTCTATTCTATTTTTTTCAAAATGGCTCCATCAGGGTTTTGATGATTCCGCCAATGTCAAGTAATATAGACGTCACAGTAACAATAAGCCGATAATCGGTAGGTAGAATGCTCCCGCCGGCCGTGATAATCACAACCATCACAGCCCGGGCGGGATTAAACTGGATTCCCTAACACGTCTTCGCGGCGCGTGTGCTATCCACCAAGGCGTGTCGTGGAATCACAAAAATAGTTCAAAAGACCAAATGCTGAAAAATTTGATTCCCGCCATTTCGTTTTATAAGTTTATTTTTTTATTTAGATGTTGCGTTCAGAAACTCCACTGCTTGACATTTTTACGAAAACCAAACATGATATTTTTAAATACTAGTACCTTTTTAAATATTACGTCCTTAAAAATGCAATAGTACAATTTACTTATAAACTTCAATTTTAATAAATACAGAATTGTGTGCCTTTGAGTTAAATTGCTAGGCAAAAATGAGTTTCTGAAAGAACCATCGCCTAGTTTATTTTTTTCAGCGCCGAGTAATCAAAATGTGGTGTTCGAAATTCGAATCACTTTGTCTCACGCTCGCAGCAAAGTTTTTACGCACCAAAAGCGCCCTTTTCGTGCTGGAGAGGTGAAACAAACTTTCGCATGTTCATAACATTATTTAGGATTAGGATGCCTAACAGTATTTTTTTAATAATAAGCTAATTAAGGTCTATAGATTACTTAGCAACTTACCTTTTAACAATAACCTTGCTTTCTTCATCATCAACAGAGCTCAGGACCTGGTTTCCCTCGTCAATAATACGTTGTATTTCTTTCTTTCTCCAAATAACGTTCACCACTTTTGTGGTATGAGCCAGGTTCGTGAATAGAAGAAATGCTGTCCCAGTCATGGCCGGTAAGTTGCCCCATATCATGTAGAGATCTACTATTTGTATGATCAGGTATGTACCTGGTAATAATTTTAAATTACCGTTATAGTTCGTAAAAGAGTGAATATTATTTTTAAATTGATCCATTTAAAATATTATCACCAAATAAAAAATCAGAATACGCACAGCCTAAACCTGTGCCATCTCTAAAGTGAAAAGGTATGGTAAAGTTTGTATTGAGAAACAAAAAGAAATAAAATAACACTTAATTATCTCACAACAAAATAACTGATTTATTTATTTGATCTTGAACACCTTTACTTTAATCTTATAAATAAAAATTAAATGCTGCTCGTTGGTAAGCGCAGGATTTTACAGAAAAAAAAATTTGAAAAAAATCCCGGGAAATTGGAAAATTCGGGAAAAACTGAAAGTGCTCTTTTCTGTGAGATTTTTGTATGAATTCAATACCATAATTAAATAAGGGATGCAAGTTAATAAGAGCTCCACGGGCAAAGTCGGGGCGAACAGCTAGAACGTACCCAAAACAAGCATAAATATAAAAACACCGTAACAAATATGTAATATTTTTTCTTTTTGAGAAAATTCATCCTTGGTCCATATACCTAAATTAATTAAAATAAAGTATGAAAACTTAAACATGTTGACACTCGACAGTTTACATAGAATGTGATATCTTTACTCTCCTTTTATATGCAACATTAGGTCATTAGAGGTGTACTCTATGTTTTTAGGGTGTGTTTTCATTGAAAATAGGAGTGTTATAAGAAAATGTCGATATCACGCAAAAATTACCGTTTTTCTTTACTTGTCTTTTTTGGTAAACTTAGTTGTGCAAATGTAAAATAGGTTAAAATGTTAATTAATATTTAAAATGGTACGTCGGTGGTCAAGTGGTTAAATCCCGGCCATGTACCAATTGGTTTTTTTTATAATTAAATACATAAGTACATAATCCGACAAACCATGGCACACTTAGAGGCTTTGCGATCTAAATATTGTGGTGCTCTTAGGTGCTAGCCAATCGTGTGTGCTGACGGGCTAGTCCTAAATTTGCAATGTGGTTTTAGAAATGACAAATCAAAGAGCTTCGAACAGAGAGAACAAGTTTATTGATCAAATAACCTAATGACTAAGTAAATACCAACCAAATACGCATTAACCAAGTAAATACTAAGTAAGCTCGCATTAATCTAGTAAGCATTAATCAAGTAAATATTAAATAAGCACGCATTTACCCAGTAAGCACTGACCAAGCACACATTAACCAAGTAGGTATTAAACAAGCATATATTAACCTAGTAAGTATTGATCAAGTAAATATTAAGTAAGCACGCATTAACCTAGTAAGCATTAATAAAGCATATATTAGCCAAGCAAGTACTACATAAGCATATATCAACCTAGTAAGTATTGACCAAGTAAATATTAAGTAAGCACGTAGTAACCCAGTAAATATTGACTAAGCACGTGATGTCTGTCCGCGGTTGGCCGACCGCCAACAACTCCCAGGGTCAATATAGTGTATGAAAATCTACCTAGTAAAATTAAAACATGAAAGTATAAGTATAAAGTATAAGCAAAACATAAGTAGGTGAACAAGAGGCGTCTGGGCTTGGTAGTTAGACTGAGAGCAGGCATCCACGCGTCAGACCACGGACCTCCGTCTTCCTCTTGGAGAGTTGTAAATAGCCCCTTTGCAGTTGGCAAGTAGGTACTTGTCGTCCGAGAAGAAGACAAGTCCGCTGGCACGCGAATGAGGCAAGGCAAGCCTTATGGTGCAGGGCGTTTCCACAAGCTGTGGACAACACAAACATGATTGCAACTGATTCTTCACATGAAGTTCATAGCTATTAATTTCCAGAATAATCTCATTAGTAACTTACCCCGTTTCAATTATTTAATCCTTATTTATTTATTATTATTATTGTCCACAATCTCCAAATTGCTTTTATTTTTAATCCACAAATGGCATTATTATTTTGCAAACACTTTCAATTCATTTCAACATTATCATCTTTTCTTTGTCTTTTTTACCATTTCACAAGTACCCTCACTTAATTTTTATTTTTAATATATTTTATTTTTATTTCATTATTGGCACGGAAATCGTCTTTTTTAGCCGAATCACAGATTAATTATAATTAAATATTTTAACTATATTTTAACAAGGGCGCATAATCCTAGACGGGAATTCGAACCATTACAATATACCTCAACAGAACTGGCCACTCGTGAGGTATAGTCTCACAAATACCATCGGCTAAAAGTGGGCAATTGTTATTCCGCTGAAGGTAAACTCGTCAACAAAAAATAACGTCTTTTAAAAAATTTAAATGTCAACTTATTTAAAAAAAAAATAAGTATGGAAAGTTTGTTTATTAGAGACAAGTCTAGAAAGACGGACCTTATATTTATTTGCGTGCATTTATATAAAACTTTTTGTAATCTTGGTCGGCGTTAATTTTGGAACTCCAGAGTTCTGTCAAATATAACGATAAAATGACGGATCGTTTCTCTATACAAATCTAAACACATTAACTTCCACGACACGCCTTGGTGGAAAGCGCACGCGCCGCGAAGACGTGTTGGGGAATCCAGTTTAATCCCGTCCGTTCTGTGATGGTTGTGATTAGTCAGTGATTAATAGGACATATCGCGGCCGGCAGGAGCGTTCTACCTACAGATTGTCGGCTTATTGTTGCTGTGACGTCTGTAATACTTGACATTGGCGGAATCATCAAAACCCTGATGGAGCCATTTTGAAAAAAAATAGAATAGAACTTCCCCGATATATAATACACAAAAAAATACAAAGAAAAATTTAGTTTAATGTGATCAAACCCTTACTAATTGCAAATAAACTTTGCAAATTACATCAGAGGTGCACAACTTCATGGAGTCGCTAATGAAATAATTTCGTTAACATTTTTTTCACGTAAAATATCTGAATTGGGGTCCCTTTTCATTTTTTTATTTATTATTTATTATCTGTATATTTGACCAGAATTGACTTTGAAATTACTGAAAGAATTTTGATGAAACTTATAGCGATCAAATATCAGTATTTGGAAGATAAAAAATAAAAATTTAAATTATGTTTCACATACCTAAAAGGAACATAAACATAAAAATCGAATATAAACGTAGGAAAACTATTTCCAAAAAAATACTTTCTCTCGGCGACCAAAAACCAACAATTTTAAGTAAAGTAACAGACACTGTCATAGACGTATATAATTGTTTTTCCATTTTAGAAGTGGTCCACAAAGTTTGACGATCTAAAGAAAACTATACCCAAACATCCAAACTACCCAAATTTAAAAGAAATCAAAATATAATTGGTTTAACAAATCAGAGATAACAAACGTTTGAATATATTTACGCCTGTTTTTTCTTGGTATTTTTTTTTAGGGTTTCGTTTATTTCGTTAAAGGTTGCAATGTACATATATAGAGTTTGATGTCATATTATAGCGTAAATAATCGAATTTCAATTTTAGGTTTATTTTGGGGGAAAAATATTTTACAGAAAAACCTAAACTAAAAGGATTTTTTCTGGGATAAACTATTCCCAATTTCTCTGTAAATAATCCACCTGTGTCACTATAATTTAGCATATACGTAGTTACTTATTGAATATATCTAAGTGAAATAGCTCTAATTTTTTCAATGGTTTTATTGAATAGGAAATATGGGTGGTTTAACTTTGCCCCTGCGCTGTCTCTTTCATAATCCATCACAAAACTCTATTTTTTTTAAAGCGCTGTTATACCATTACCCTTCAATTATATATATCGATTTTTTTTTGTAGCTTATTGAAAATTTAAAATAATAATTATTTTATTATTTTTGCCAAATTAAAAAAATATAAAATATTATATAAGATATATTGAATAAGTAACTATATGCTAAATTACAGTGACACAGGTGGAGTATTTACAGAGAAATTGGAAATAGTAATATCTCCATACAAATTATGGATATAGGGCCCTTAAGTAGCCCACGCACTGGTCCGTTATTTCACAGAAAATTTTCGGTCCGGCCGCCGTACGATCGAGATTTACACATTAGCAATGTAAATCATACGATCTAGATCACATGCAATTCACTCACCCACACAGACACACAAGATTCGATTAAACAAAGGCGTGTGGATGTGTGTGTGTGTGACAGATCGTTCCGGCCATCGAAATCAACCACAAATACTACGATTTGAAAACGGATGGATGGACGGCGCTATAAGAATTGGACGAAACTTTAGAATTCTCACGAAAAAAATGGTACTAAATCCTTTCCACGCAAGTTCAGTTTTTTATTCAACTCAAGGTATATTGTATATTAGGTATGTAGCGATATTCGGACATAACTTTGAGATGCGTCGGTGGCATGGTTAAGTCGTCTGGTATTATTCCGGATCATGTACCTACCAATGGGTTTTTATAATAAAAAACTTATGTACATAATCCGACAAACCATACTTAGAGGCTTTTTTCCATTTAAATATACCTCAACAGATCTGGCCACTCGTTAGATATAGCCTCAAAAATTCCATCGGCTAACAAAGGGTAACTTGGTATTCCGCTGTGTACCCTGGGACCGTAACACGGTTTCGGGAGCTTGTAAGACAACCCGTGAAAAATAAAAAAACTTGTAGTTACATTTACGATTCCTTTTCTGTTCTAAAAAATATTCTTTCGAAATGCTGGGTTTTCGTAAAAAGTGGTTCCTTTTGGTATCTGTTACTTTTAGTAAAAGTGCGGATACCGCTTGTCGTGCCCTCCGAAGCACGAGGAGGCACATAATTTTAAAGAAAATTGGTGCTTTGCATTTTTTGCACGAGTGGGAATTGAACTCATGTGATCATATTTTTCACTTATTTTTTTTATTTTAACAGTACACACTACTAAATCGGTTCAAACATACATGAACCCTGCAAACATTACACTTCTTTTTTTTTTGCAGTTGTGTAAGAAATCGCTGAAAATCTCTAAAAATGTTAAGGACACCTGCTTTCAGGTTTCAATGACAGTTATTACTAAAGCTTCACGAAACACAAACACAATTATGTCATTAAACGTATTAAGGCTCGCACCTTATAATTATTTACTAAAATTATAATTACATGTTAACAAAGTTTTCCATAAAGTTCGTCTTTTCTCCTATTATTATGGTAAAGCATTAATTACCACATGTAAACCTGTAATTAACAGTTATTTTCACATTTTGTTACATCTTTCTATGGCTAGATGGATTTTGATGAAAGTTAAGTCATAAATTATCTTTTTTTTTAAGTACAGTAAACTCCCGATTATCCGCGGGATTGACTGGCGTGGATAACGCGGATAATCGAATTTCGCGGATAAGCCGCAAAATTGCTGATTAATGGTTAAACAAAGGCCGAAGGCACTAAAAAAACAACACACCAGTAGTGCTTTAAATAAGTTTATTATACAATAAAAGGACGTACCGGATAACAAAACTCAATTAATGTCATGTAGGTTATTAAAAAGTCATGTTTACTGTTTAACAAAAAAGTCAATGCGGGGGAGGGGTGTATGACCTCAGTTACCTACAGTAATCACTTGTCCAGTGCTTTTCAAACTATGAACAAAGAGGATTTATTTACTTTTGAGAATTATCCGCACCGCGGGTCATCCGCAAGGCGGATAAACCGCCCACGGATAATCGAGAGTTTACTGTATATCGACTTCAAACATTTTTCATTGAAAAGCAAAAAAATATATTTAATATTTCGTTTCGCCCGTTGAATTTGAAGTCGGTTGATGCTAAATTAGGCTACAAAATTAAAATAGATTCTAAAAAAGATAATATGTTCAATGTTATCTATTTTTATAATTATATTTTTTTATTTTAATTGACATTTGTTTGATATACACAACAATATATAAAACCAAACATTAAAAATAACTAACGCGTGGAATAGTGGTAAGAATAGTGGCTGCATTTCCCCGCTGAATCGCGATGCTGATTCGTTGAGCGACGAAGGAGCCAGCCCTCTTGCCACCAGAAGAGATGATCAGTCGAGGGGATATATCTTTAATGCACGTAGTATCCCATACAAGGACCCGACTTCGCTCCCAGGAAATCAGAGTAGGCACGTCTATTGACGCAAGAGCCCTATTGATGGTATCATTGAGGGAGATGTGGCGAAAAATCCTGCCTGCACTTTTTATGCAGTTTTTATTTAATTAATTGTCTATATGAAATTTAGAGCAGGTAGCGAAACTAAATATTTAATTATTTCTTTCTTTTCAGTGAACAATGTTTGAAGTCGGTATAATTCTTTAAAAATATATTTTATTTTTCACCTCTCCAACAAGAAAAGGGCGTAAAAACTCGCAGCAAAATCGCTTTTTGCTGTATTGTAATTGTAAATTGTATGACATGGGTTTTAATTTTTTGACCCTTGCCGAATCCGAGATATTGCCCGCATCTCTATGAAAGGTCATTTCTTATCTAACTTTAGATATAAAGTTTTGTATATAACTAAGTAGTTGTTGCCTACGACTTCCTACACCACATACAAACATACATAATATGCTCACGCCTTATTTCCTTTAGGGTAGGCAGGCAAGGGATACGTACGATTCCATATATTTTTTACTTTATACAGAAAACGAAGACATAATATTTACACCAATTTTGGGGTTGCGTAGTCAAATGGCAAAATAAACCTTTATTATTTCGTCTTTTCCGTCCGTATTTCACTGCTAAAATAATTGGGGGGTAAGGGGGAAAACGGAATACGATCTATCCGACTATCTGGTGCAGAAGGCAAGGGGAAACCACCGCACTATTCTTCCCAAAATAGTTAATCATGGCGAGTCAATACAAGGTGCGTCGCTCTGTGGACCGCCATGATTGACCACGACTGATCTGTCAAGAGCACTACGACTGAGAAGATTCAGAACGGCCATGTTCCAGAGTGTTCCAAAGGTCCTGGACGGAACCATCAGCGTGTGAGTCGCTTTCAGAACTTAGCCAATTGTTTATACTAATATTTTCTCAGGTGTCGCTGTTTCTACAGTATATTTTTCATTTTATTCGCGACATCTGAAATAACCTTGTAATAAACTACTTATACGCGTCACATCTTTAATTTTGGTATTGAATGAGTGATTTGTAAATAAAATGCTAGAGTTGGGTCCACATAAGATTTCACTACACGTATATATGTCTTTTAATTTTTTATTTATGTTTTTGTTGGGACAAACTCCATCACAAAAACAATATTCTAATGAAACAAATAAACAATCTGTCTGTCTATTAATATCTATAATACATCCAAAAAAAACCCTTCACTTTTTTTCACAGGTTTGCCTTACAGCTCCCGAAACCGTGCTACGATTCCAGGATACCCAGCGGAAGACCAAGTCTCCCTCGTTTAGCTGATGGTTTTGTGACGCTATACCTAACGATGGAGAGGCCCACAGGGCAAGCGGGGTAGGGGAAGACCATTGACACGCTGGCAAGATGAAATAAAGAAAACAGCTGGACCGCAATGGACTCAAGTAGCACAAGAAGAGACACATGGATATCTTTGGAGGAGACCTTCACCCGTACAGGGGTTCTTAGAGTACGTTATATAATATTATAAGTACATTATATAATTAAGAAACTAGATTTTAAGATTATTTGTAATTTGTAAGAAATAAAAGGCTATTTTATTTATTATTTTATCGCTAACAAGTGGCTAGTTCTGTTGAGGAATATTTAGATGGAAAAGTGTGATTTGTCGGATTATGTACATCAGTTTTTAATAAAAAAAACCATTGGTACATGGCCGGGATCCGGGATCGAACCCGTGGTCTGCCTAGTTAATACCAGACGTCTTAACTACTCGGCCACTGACGCACCTTTTATTTTATTTAACAAAACTATTTTTTTTGATAAAATATTTACACTTTACATTCAGTTTGTACTGTTTTATTTACTGCCTATTTAAAATCCAAGTACCTACTAAGGCTAGCAGCGCCCTCTATCGATAAAATAAATCTACATAGAGCTTCCTATTCATTTAAAGTTATATAAAATAAGGTATTGAGATGGAAAATAAAAACTATTGCCTAATAAATGAATCAATTCGGGAGGCTCTGATGAAAGTCTCTCTCGCATATTTTTAATTAATTTCTCTCAATCAACGAAATAAGGTTAGATATAGTAAATAGTTTTTAATAAGTTGTACTTTAACCGCGCACTAATTGTTTTTTATTGTTTATGTATTTAGTAGGTGGCCATATATATTGTTATTTATCAAATGAGGTGTATAAGAAAACAATAAAAGATAGGCGTGGTGCCTCTAGCTTATTTACAAAAGGTAACAACTCACTGTGTGGGCGTGGTTCACGATTGACGCGATTTCTTACAAAAAACCTTTTTAGTATTTACGCCTATCGAATCTGAAATATAATATACCGGCGTTATCCTGTTCTTTTACTCTCATGGGTAGGTACCTTGCGGCTCCCAGTTACCGGTGTTCCCAGTAGACAAGTCTTCTTCATTTAGCTGATGGTAGATATACCTATTATAACCTACCTAACAAATGGCCATTTCTGTTGAGGTATTTTGAGATCTAAAGCCTCTAATGTTAGTCGCATTATGGTTCATTTGTGATAAATTAAAAAAGCCTCATAGGCTATAATCTATATAAATTTTTAATGTTGGTAATAGTCTGAATAAGGGTTTTAGGAAAAGAAACGTTTAAACAAGAAAAATTGGAAATATCGGGAAAAACTGAAAACGCTTTTTCTATGGGATTTTTGTATGAACCGATGACCATAATCGGGGATGAAAGTTAATGTGCTCTATGGGCGAAGCCGGGGCGGAAAGCTAGTCGCTAATAATAAGGAAAGTTTAAAGTTTGATGAAAGCGCCCAAAGTTCTCGAAATTCAGAAATTAAGGATTGTGCTACGAACTTCGTAGACATTGGTCTACAAAATGAAAACTCAAAAGATTATGACAGACTAATAATAATATGTTGCCAGTCATACTGCCGGCAGAAATTTTTAAAAAGGGGTTTTTTAGAAGGCCTATTTAGTAAACGGCGTATACCTGCCAATTTTACGTTAATTATAATATTTAATTTACCGGGAATTATAATATTTTTAAACAGAAAAACAAACATTTTGAGTAAGTATTTCAATTTCGACATGCTACTATTTTAAGTTGTTTAAACAAAGTTAATACATAAGTTGTATATCTTAACAACTCCATGTTACTGGCCCCAGGATATCCAGCCAACTATTCCTCATTTAACAGTTTAGAGATTACCTAAGTAAGTAAGGTCCATTGAGTTATTTTGAGATCGAGCATCTTAGTACAGTTTGTCGGATGGACCATATATAATCCATGAGTTTCGGTATATAACATAAAGTAAAACCTAAGGTAATTTTTTTTAATATTTTTATATTAAATATTAAGCTATAGGCTCAAAGGAGAAGCTCTAAGGAAAGTTAAAAGTTTGATGAAAGCGACCAACGATCTAGTTTAGATAGATTATGATAGAAATTTAAAATTAAATGGTTTTTTTTCTTTCTTCATGGGTTGCCTAGAGCTCCCGACACCGTGTTACGGTTCCAGGGCACCCAGCGGAACACAGGGTACTCCCTCGTTTAGCTAACATGTTCTTTTCATCGAAATTCAGAATTTAATGATTGTGCTACGAACTTCGTAGACTTAGTCTACAAAATGAAAATTATAAAGACAGACTAATAATAATATGTTGCCTGTCATACTTCCAGCAGAATTATAAGCTATTTTAAGAAACTAATTTGAATATTTTTTATTTCTATACAATAGTTTTTTTTTAATAAATTTTCAGAATTTTGCACACAGACGACAAAGTGACGTCAAATTTATTATACTAAAACTACTGTATTAGTTTCTTAAAATAGCTTTGAAATAAACATATAAAAATCATACTTTAATTTTTACTTTACATACCGAATTATTTAGACATTATTTTACATGTTTCACTTGAGATTCTAAATAAATATGAATTATAGCAGACTGTTCCAATTTTATACTTTTTAAACAAGCAACCCGTGAAAGGAGAATTGTGCCTGATATACTGAAAGTTCTAAATCCGACGTTTGATATTTAACTACGAGGTAGGTACAATATTTTTCATTATTTGTGAAAACTTAAATATTTTACTTGTACTTACATCATGTGCTACGAATTTCGTAGACATCACTTTCATCATTCTAATTTTATAGTGATTTCAGTATTATTGAAGTGGTAAATTAAAATATAAATAATTTTTTAAAGTTGTGATATATAAGGAAACAATTTGTTTTGATTTTTTTTTTCAGATAATTTATGTTACGTGTTTCCGTAATTAGGTATTTAAAGTAAAAAAACTAAGGTACTTATTTCAAAGATTAAGTTATTTTAAGAAACTTATTTGTATATTTCGGTTTTCTATGCAGTAGTTTTGATATAATATATTTTCAAAGTTTGGCCTGGCCTACAGACGACAAAATGACGGCATCATTTAGGTTTAGTAATCATTCTGCCACATTCCTAGACTCATTTGTATTACTGGTAGTGGCACGGGGCACATTAAGGGTCGTGGTACTACTTTTATCACATAAGAGTGGCACCACGCGACAATATCGCTACTTTACCTACACGATGACGTCACTTTGCCACCAGTAGGCAAAACTTTGAAAATGTATTATAAAAAAACTACTGCACAGAAAACAAAAATATTCAAATTAGCATCGTAAAATAGTTTAATGTTTGAAATAAAAATATAAAAAGCATACCTTAGTTTTTGCTTTACATACCGAGTTCTCTAATGTCAATCGAAAATTAATACTGCATGGAAATAGCAAATCAAATACCTTTTCAATTTGAAAATTATTGCTTTTACGTCATATCATGGCGAGCTATACACGCGTTCCGTCGTGACATGATGGGGAATCCGGTTTAATACCGTCCGCGGCGGGATCATCTTACATACCGATTAAATGGCATATATAATAAGGGCTATAATACTTGACAAAAATATTGAGTTCGAAGAATCGTACTTTCCTCAGTCTCCATATAGAATAAATCCTTTTAGCAGCTAAAAGCTAAAATTTAGCTGATAAATTAAATGTAACCTTTCTCTGAAACCTCCCTTATTATCCATCTCCTGAGCTGTCCACCCCTACTCCACTACGTCGTGATGAGGGCAGCAACTTGTTGCAGGGCGTAACAGTCCCGCCTACTTGGTCTAACTAAATCTCAGTATTACTCTCGCGGTGCTACGAACAACACGCAATATGACACACTTGTTACGATTCGACTTGCGGCTGTTGTCGCCGGAACGCTGACGACTGCTGAAGCGGCAGGTTAGTTATATTTTGATTTTATAACAGGTTTTTTGATGTGTAATATCTTAGTGTGTGGCAGAAATTTGTCGCGAAATTCTAATGGGACTGGAATGTGTAAGAAAATTTATTTAAAAAATTCGAATTAAATGCAATGGAAATGTATTTAACCTGAAATAAAGAAATTCAAATAAAACTTTTTTTTTGCGGTTAATAGAACTGTAATAAACGCTCTTTTCAAGATTCCGTAAAAAGGAACGATGTGTGTTTGCTTACTTATAGAAAAAAATAAAGGGTAAAGCATTTTCCTATTTTCTGAGCAGTTTTTCCAATTTTTCTTTATTTTAAAACTTTGTTAAGACTATTAAAAAAAAATTAAAAAATTGCCAAAACGGTCCAGCTTACCTTGCACTTAACAACGAACAGAATTTAATTTTTATTTTTATAGAATAATTAAAAGAAAAACAGAGAGATATGACTGAAAATACATGAAATTCCATTTTTAACCTATTTTATGTGGACATTGTTATTCTACCCACGCCACGATATAGGTAAAGGCTGTGATGATGATGCGTAAAGTGGAAGTAGGTTATTTGAGAATCCTCTGGAGCACACTTAGTACCGCGACATGATTCGTTTTGACTCGAAGGCCAACAACGACGGGTCAGCACCAATAGCCAGCCAAGGAATACCCGGTCCGAGAATGTTCTATACTAGAATATCTAGGCAAATATGTGTACTGTTTTGCCTGACCTAGCAATGTAGTGTTGGACATTTTCGGGCCGGGCATTCCTTGGTTGACGTCGCAGTCCTAAGTGTGCACATCCTGAAACCGTAGTGTACTCTGAATTTAGCGGTATTATTTAAACTTTTAGGGCTCCGATGAAAAAACGGAAGCCCCGGCGAAGGGCCGGCCTTTCTTATAGTTTACAGGAAAACCTAAAAGAAAATGGCGCGAGAGTCGACCCGCAACTTGGTCAATTATTTAAATATAGCATATACTTTTATACCTTGAAACGTGGTCAGAGACACTGGTAACGAAGTCTACATTTACCGAGTTGACCATATTAGAGAGAATTTAACTTCCGCTTTACCTTTTTAATTAAGTTTGTGGTCACCGCATCAACATTCCGCTGTTGAGTTCTATTAAACAAAGTGTCTAAAATTTTAAATGATATAAACTAACTTGACATTAAGTTGAAAAGGCTTTTTCTTTAATTATTTCCCAAATTTTTAAACGTAGTAATATTTCTTTCATCCAACTACGCAGTATTTTCCTCATTACTTGACAATATAGCGATCAGTAGGCGGTACTTTAATGCACATAATGCAGTAATGTTGTATGAAAATCCATAACATCCCGCTCTGGGTTTTGTTTTTAAATTAGGTTCTTTTTCTGTAGGCACTTATTATAAAAGTACTTTTTAAGGTAGACGTAACTATAAGATTTATGTGGCGGGCCTGTTGCTTTATTGAATAATTTTTTTATTATTAATTTTTCATGACGTTGGCAATGTAAATTTGGAAAAGCAGGGTGCTAACCTCGCTGAAAGTGTGACTTTTTATTTCACTATTATTTTCAGAGCGAATTTAACACTCGAAAAACATAGGCTGCTTGGATGTATTTGCCTTCGCTTTCCATTAAAAAAAATATTGTCAACGCGAATGACGTTTTGGCGGGCTTTGTTTGTCCGGAAAAAATATTTTAATAATAATTATAATTAAAGGGATTCCACGACACGCCTTGGTGGATAGCACACGCTCCCGCGGAGACGTGTTGGGGAATCCAGTTTAATCCCGCCCGCGCTGCGATGGTTGTGATTAATCAGTGATTAATAAGACATATCGCGGTCGGCGGGATTATCATACATACCGATTTATTGGCTATAATCACCGTAAACGGCTATACTACTTGACATTGGCAAAATCACCGATTAATATTGGTGGAACCGCCATATTGAAAAAAAGAAGAAGAAGAAAATAATTAAAGAAAATTTTAATTAGTTATTTTTTTTATTGTGGTTGAAAGAATAGCAGATTTACGAACCTCGCTGAGAGTGACTTATTATTGCACTTGTGTTTTTAGAGCCCTCGCCTCGGTGCAACAATAAATAACTCAGCTCGGGTCAGTAATTGGTAATCTACTATTTCTTCCAACTACGCTGTAATTTCCTCATTACTTGTCAATATAGTGAAAATCCATAACATACCGCTCTTGTTTTTTTTAATTAGGTTATTTTTTGTAGGTTTTTTTTGTTGTAGTTGAAAGAAAAGTAGACCTCACTGAGATTGACACTCTTGTTTTTAGAGCTCGGGCTCTCAAACTAACACTCGGTTCTACAAGAAGTCACTTTCTTCCCGGGTCAGAATGCCATAGTTTACTCAATCTCATGTGAAACCAAACAATCTAACTGTAAGGTAAAGTAGTTCCAGTTTCGGACTAGCTAGATACTGTAACTACTTTGTCGAATATGCCAATATTGTAAGTTTCCTGTATCTTTGATATAACTTGGTTGATGCAGAGATCGAACTTCACAAATTTCATACATACGTAGACGTCCGGTCAAGCACAGTAATGTGACGTGGAATCATATAATAACTTGAAAGTTAGCACAAATGATATAGGTACTAAACAAATTAATTAGGTACGAGCTTTCCGACCTCTTCTATAAAAAAAATCTTTACAAAAGCGTTTGACGAAAAAAACCTTGTGTAATTTATTATATCAAATTAAAATAATAATTTACACCTCAACAGAACTAGTTTCGGGAGCTGCAAGAACCCGTGATGAAAAAAAAATTAATTACTCTATCTTCTGTGTTATAACGGAAAGTATATGAAATAGAAAACTATGACAGAGAGACAGAAAGTAACAATCGCTAATGATGCTCAATTACGTAAAGACACACCTCATTCACAAAACTTTCATAATTATCGACCTTGAAAACGGCCCTCGTATGGCGTCATCAAATGACAATGTATTTTTTTAAGTTTTACCAAACAAAACAAACACAAATTTACGACTTTTATACCTTACGGTGTGGCCAGAGACACAGTGTCCACTTTTCGCCATTTGTCCATATAAAACAGAACAAGTGATGTGTCATTTTAACTGCAAATCAAAAACCATTTGCCATATCAATGCTCAAAATATGTTTATCGTATTGCACTACCCCTACGTGAAAGGTCGTACGTGCTCTGTCCAGGGTGAGTTTATGTGCAGTTATAAAAAGAAACACCTAACCTACCTCTACGTGCCAACAGGATCGTACTTTGAATAATTTATTTGATATGCAATACCTAAGCTTATTTAACAGACGTAAATGTAAGTTATTTTTTAGAAGAAGTGCAGTCTGTGATAAACTATTCCCAATTTCTCTGTAAATAATCCACCTGTGTCACTGTAATTTACCATATAGTTATTTATTCAATATATCTAAATTAAATAGGTGTTCAATGGGTTTTATTGAAATATACTGAATATTCTTATAACCTTTAGTGATTCATATAGTATAATATATTTTGAGGAAAAACTTTACAATATTTTAATGATATGATAATTTCTATTATTTTATGTGAATTAGATAATAAATGCATATTTTTTCGTAACGTATAAACAGATTTGGATATACATACACATATTAACATCACATAAATTGAAGCAAAAGTAATTAAATAAGAATATTACAGTCACGGATATGCATATTTATTTATAGAATATCCTTGCAGATGAAGTTGTGGCCAAGGTTTCAATAAAATACATGAGGTCGGTTTAAATATTGTAATTTTAAGGGGATATATATCAACAAACTATAATAATAGTAAGTATATTGATTTAATTTTAAAATGCTAGTGAAGGATCATAAAAGGAGGATTTTTTTGAAATGAAATCTTATTTTTGAGCGTTGAGCGATTTTTGGTAGGGGAAAATCTTATGGATTCGCGACCTGTGCTCGCGACATGTTTTTGGCACAAGACCATGGATTGCCCGGCCCGAGTATGCTCGACCCGAAAATATCTAGGCAGGAATTCGTGTACTGGCTTCCATGTATGCCTGAGCCGGACATTTTTGGCCGCGCATATCTGGCCGGCAATTCTTCGATTCGGACTTCTTTTTTAACCGACTTTAAAAAAAGGGGAAGTTCTATATTTTTTTCTTTGTACGTTCACCGATTTCTCGGAGACGGCCTATTTTGATGGTTTATTATTTTTATGTTTTTTTTAACCTGAGAAGCCCCTAGACTAAAATATAGTCCAGTAACATAAATCCATAAAAAAGTGAAAATAATAACCTAAATTTTCGAGATATCCCCTTAAATGTTGGCATTGAAACATATGGCAACATATCCACCGGACAGCAGGCTATGTACAGTCACATCAGATCCGTTTAGTCCGGAAGTATGTCGGTTCTACAATAATAAAATATCACGCGACCTAAACACGATTAGCTTAGCTGGCAACATTTTGTCAATTATTTCTGTTAATATAGCATAATCTATCATAATCTATATTTATTTATAAGGAGCACCAACAGTAGGTATACTAATAAGGAAGCTAAACAATTTGTTTGAACGCGCTAATTTCTGGAACTAGGTACCAGTTGGATTAAAGGAAGGATCATCACGCTGCGACCCAAAGTGGCCTTTTTTACTGTCTTTAGGTATTACGAAACTGAAGCATTATTGACAGTTTTTAGAATGATTGTCCAGAAGAATCGGCACAATTGAATTTTGACCCCATTCCCCACTTAGGGATTGAATTTTGAAAAACGTCTAAATTTAAATTAATTGTGTCGAAGAGCATTAATTCCAAGTTTCTAATTTATATCGAACTAGCATTCCGCCCCCGGCTTCGCCCGTGGATATTTACGAACAAAATAAAATATACCCTATCCCTACCCGTACCCCTACCCCTACTTCTACTCTACCACTACCTCTATATCATCAATAGTGTTCGCAGCGCACGCGATATAAGGAATTTCTTAGATCATTTTTTTACACCTTGGGTTACATTATTGGAGTTTTAGTAAGGATCCCAAATTTTTTTAAAATAGAATATAGCCTATGTCTTACTTATTTTTAAATATAAAATTATAAACTGTGTGTGGTTTTTTTTATACTATCGGCACAGATTTTATACATATAGCACTACAGACTCGTCGTCCACTTGATAGCTATGAATGGAGGCGACCCCCCCCTTTACAGAGTATAAAAAGTAACGTCGCGAAAACCAGTCCTTTTTTTCTTGTTTTATCTCTATGGAACTATATATCTTTCTCTTTCTAACTGAGATTTTATCTTCGCTGTGAGATTCATTCTTCGTGTTTATGCTCGCGGGGCCGGAAGCATAATATTTTTATCTGTTTCTCTGTCCCAATTAATGATTGTTAAGAGCCCTATTTTTAGAGCCATAATTTTGTATGGAGATATAACTATTCCCAATTTCTCTGTATATAATACACCTGTGTCACTCTGTAATTTGGCATATACTTAGTTACTTATTCAATATTATATATCTATTTAATAGGAAATATGGGTGGGAAAATAAAGCCCAAAAAATTTGCCCCCGTTTTCTCTTTCATAATCTATCACAAAGCTCTTAATTTTTTTTAAAGAGCTGTTTAAGCAATAGCCTTCCATTAAACGTCTTGCGATTTTTTGGTAGCTTATTGAAAATTCAAAATAAAAAATATTTTATGATTTTTTAATTGGTCAAAAATAATAAAATTATTATTATTTTGAATTTTCAATAAGGTACAAAAAACGCAAGACGTTTAATTGAAACTATAACAGCGCTTTAAAAAAATAAGGGCTTTGTGATAGTTTATGAAAGAGAAAACGGGGGCAAAGTTTAACCACCCATATTTCCTATTCAATAAAACCCATTGAAAAAATAACAGCTATTTCACTTAGATATATTCAATAAGTAACATATAATAATTTACAGTGACACCGGTGGATTATTTACAGAGAAATTAGGAATAGTTTATCCGAGAAAAATAGGAGCCTTAAGAAAAAACGACATTCTCCCCTTAGGGATTGAAAACACCTAAATACGTAGAAAAATAGTTCAGAAAAATATAGAATTAAGATGCTCACAATAAAAAGCAATACACTTTCGCGTCGTTACCCTGTCCACGGTTTGGGCATGGCGATGATGTCAGTCAGTCAGGACTTTCATATATTTTTTTTTACTTTTCGAGTATCTTTCAAGTTCATAGGCAATCTAAAGTCTGGTGCCTGGACTATTGCAGACATAAAATTAAAATTGTCAAGTCTATTGGTTGACTCTACAGTCATCAGGCGGTATCATTCATCTCATGAAACGTAAAATTAAACCAATTACTTTTTTTAAGCATTTCTGCCGGAAGTAAACAGGCAACATTGGTGTAAGCGGCTGGGGGTGTCGAGAGGTGTGGCACCGGCTTCGCCGTTATTACACCTTTAGACTATCTATTTATTAATATTTTTTGTTAAGTATAAGTTACATTATGTTTTAATCAAAAGCCCAAGGAGCTTCTCAAAAAATTTATAGCATTTAAGCCTTACAATATAATTATATATATTCGCATAAATTAAACCAGTGCGATTTATTTGTTAATGTAAAATAATAAAGTTAATACAGTAACGCCATCTATCGGCACAGAGACTCGTCATGTGTCATGCATGTGACTTGATAGCTGTGAATGGAGGTGACAAACAAGGATGCATATAGGGTATTTTTCACCTTCACTCGGCTTATTGATAACTCGTCGTACACTTTAGGTTGTCACCTCTAGTATCCTCAAATGCGATGGAATGAGCATGTCCGACAGACTGACTACTCCTCGTTTACTGATTGCTAAAATGCTTGAAAAAAACATGTAATAATTATCAATTCTTGTACAACAATTTGTAAAAAAAAAATTTTGTAAGAGTAACACTTCAATATTCAAAATAATAATAATGGAATGGTGTTTTTTGGCTTTAATTGTCTACTGCTCTTAAGCGGCTATGACGTTTGGAAATATTTACATGCCTAAAAATAAATAACACGTTGTACTTTAAACACAACAAAGTACCTATATCTAAATCAATTAATATTTTTCTTTAATATCGAAAAATATCAATTTCGAAGGTGTTTCGGGGACAGCGCTCGGTGACCGTTTGTATGGTCAAGGTCGTTGGCAACACTAAGCGCCTTAAGTTTATTATTTTTTATCCAATATGACCAACACAACACAAAGATAATATAATATAAGTAGGTATGTAAGATGAATAGAGAGATCAAAAGCTGAAGAATCAAATATTTACGTTAAATAGGCCGTTTATTGAGGTAGATTATATTATGCTATGTCCGTGCCAAGTCTAAGTAACTATACAAATAAGATTAAAGTGTCTATTTGTAATTTAAAATTACCTAATACAATTGTATTATATTGCTTTTTAGAATTTTTATCTGTTTGTCTGTCCCAATAATTGTCTAAAAAAACTATTGAAAACGCCTAAATACGTCCTGGGGTCCCCGTCCTGATACGTCCTGGGCAGTCGGTAATCTTACTTCTGTCAAAATTATGGCAAATCTCAATTATATTCATATTATAATTATACAACATTTTCAACCCAAATTGCTGATAGTTATTATTTTAAATGGGATTAAGTCATATTTTTATTATTTAGGGTTTTAAATAGGCGTTACTTTTAAAACAAACATTGTTATTGCGTTTTAAAAAAGATGGCTATTTAGAAGTCCTATTAAAGAAAATATGGCTTAATCCAATTTAAAATAATAATTATCAACAGTTTGAGTTGAAAATTTGTATAAATAAACTCATTTTTCTAGGATAAATTGAGATTTGCCATAATGTTGACAGATAAACACTTAAAAGCCCAGAAAATATAAATATTCGAGAAATACCTTTAATAAAACATCAAACCAACACATTCTCCAAATTTCAAATTTCTATCCTTTGGAAATGGCGATGGGTCAGTCAGTCAAGTAACATTATGGTTTTGAACGAAGCCTAAGAACTTCGGTAAAATTTTATATATAACTTCTTCTAATTTACTATTTAATTTATATTTATTTAGTTTTAAATATGAAATAATTGTATGTAGGTTAACGAAAACTTAGTACAGTAACGCCATCTATCGGCACAGATTTCCTAATAGTTCTTTTTCATATAATTTTTGCTTATATACTTATTTTTACCCGAACTGGGCAAAGACAGTTGTGTGTGAACTTCTTTATGCTCCTCATCATCCACATGGAGGAGACCAACAAGAATACAATGCATAGTGCATATCTACTATACCTATACCATGTTTGGTGGAGGTGATCTCCACTTTGCCGGAAGTGAAACAAAGATATTTTAGGTATATATACGCTCTAGAGTTCTGAAAGTTACTCCAAAAATTATTTTACCGTTTCAGAGCCTGTTCTGGACTTTGAGACATACTAAAAACAGACAGAAAAATGGTCTTCGTTGCACTTTCCTCCTATTGAAAATATAGTTTAGTTCACAGAGTAAGATCTGTGATAGTTCTTAGTTAACAAATTGATTTATATGTTGGGTCGCGAACATTATTTGGCTACATCACCTTCTGAATTTAGAGGATAATAATTCTATGATAAGCTACTTTCTATTATTTTTTTCAAAAACTGGTAAACTTATTGTTATTACCAGAATATGAATAGCGTTAGTTGTCAATGATGTATGATGATGTCGTGATGAATCGAAACGTATCAAATTACTGACATTGAGCTCATTGAGAGATTTGAGAGAACTACATTTATTCGCTACTATCGTTACTCTTCGAAGTTAGGGTTGCCAACTGTAAAATCAGTACATTAGGACAAGAAGCTCGAAAACCCCGGATTTTTAAGCTTTAAACCCGGACTTCTTTCCGGTATTTTTTTTACCAATAATTATTTTTAAAAAACGAGAATTATAATTATAGTCAGATATACGAAATTGTAGTTTTCAACAAATCTGGGTTTTCTGTCGACTTTAAAATCCGGACTGTTTCCAAAACCCCGCCCGGATGTTCCCCGGACGCCCTCCAAACTAGGAAAAATCCGGGGAAACACTATTCGAAGTTGCAGACGTATTGACACATTAGGTTTCGGTCATCTTTGATGTACACCTTTCATCTTCACCAAGCTATAACTTATTTCTTGAACCCACTTCAGAACTTTAATATATGAATACTATGTATACCTCTCTTTCTAACTGAGATTTTATCTTCGCAGTGAGATTCATTCTTCGTGTTCATGTTCGCGGGGCTGAAGCATAATATTTTTATCTGTTTGTCTGTCCCAACGATTGTTAAGAAAAAAAACGACATTCTCTCCTTAGGGATTGAAAACGCCTACATGTTTCATTAATTGTATCGAAGAGCATTAATAGCCTAGAAATTTATGTGTCGGTCATCTTTGATAATATTTTAGTATATAACAACGGAGGCGTGAAGCGGAAAATAACCGAACAATTTTTTTTCTGCCACTTTTGGCGGGGGGGAGGTAGACGCCTAGTACTAACCCCTGTACCACTGTATTTTTCTGTCGTTTTATTGTCGCAACGGATTTTACGTTGATTACGTATATGATGATTATGCTAAAATACAAACATAATAATTATAATTAATGATTGGAAACACTATGTTTCCGCAAGTTAGACGTCGTACATCGTCTTTCCCATTTAAAACATCACAATTAACTACTTTTTTAGAGCTCTGTCTGGCGACACAAAATGATACCAACGAAACCTAAGGTACCTTATTAAAGCAAAAAATTGGCGAAAGGGGGAGCCAGTCTATGGCCCCTTCTTAGGCTTGTACTCTATGTTGATACTACACCTTTCATCTTCACCAAGCTATAACTTCTTTCTTGAACGCCCTTCAAGACTTTAATATATTTTTCAACACAATTCTCACAATCCCATATATTAAATGCGTGCTTTTTCTTTATATTACAGCACAAGAGTTATAATATAACCCAATGAAGTTAAATTCGTACAAGATTGCAAATTGTTGTGTCCACAAATTCTTAATTTAACCGCATAATACAGTTTTTATTTTTTAATCACGACTTTGTCGGCTGTTTGGCGAAGTTATCCGTGCCTATCTGTCACGCGGGAAAAAACAAAACATTTCCATAAATATTTGTTGTTGTGCGTAGTGTTGTGGTTAATTATTAAAAATGTCGAATTCAAGTGGCGAAGAATACGTTTATTTTTTTCCTCGCAAGTGTGTTGAAAAACGTCGTATGAAACGCGTGTGCATTGGTCATTACATACTCAGCTTTCTTATAGCGCTCGCCTAGTGGCTCGCGCTGAAAATACCGCCTCGTACGTACTGACCAACATAGCACCTTTGTATCACAATGTACTAATGTATAGATAGATTAAGTAGGTATAAGTAACATTATGGATTTATCTTCGTTAAAAATTAACAAATAGTTAGATATATTTTTGCACAATATATTGATTGCATACAGTGCATGAATTTAATATATATTTATTAAATTTTAATGTTGTATGTATGTGTTGGTGATGTTTACAAGAATAAAAAACTAATGATTTTAAATGAATTATAATGTATATTGTTATAAATGCTGTAATGCGTGGCGTGTTTTATTCGTCTTTTTAGGTTCTGGCGATGGACGATGCGCTCGCGCCGCCCGTCCCCTCCCGCGCGTCCCGTGCACCTCCCCTCTCGTCTCGCGCCCCTCGCCCCTGCGGTCTTGGTCGTAGACATCCTGGGGGCACGTTGGAAGAAGGCGATGATGAGAAGAGGTTTCTTGCAACACTTCTGCTTCTTCCAGGAGAGGGCACACTCGGTTCAGTGCGCGTCGTTTAATTCCTCTTGGCGTTATAAAATCGGCTACACGGCAGACTCCGTCCTTACCGGGGTACAGATGATGCGCTCGTCCCATTCTCCACTTCATGGGAGGGAGGTTATCTTCTCTAAACACAACCAGCGAACCCTCTCTGAGCTCCTTGTAAGGGGAGGGCCATTTAGTTCTCTTTTGCAGTTCGGACAAGTATTCTGCGTGCCACCTTTTCCAGAAATGTTCTCTTATTGTTTCGATTAGTTGGTATCTGTTCTTTAACTTTTGGTCCAGAGCAGCTGGAGGTGCTGGCAGTGACGTCAGCGGCCGCCCAATCAGGAAGTGCCCTGGGGTTAAAGGAGAAAAATCGTTCGGGTTACAAGATAAAGGAGTTAGGGGTCGGGAATTGAGGACAGCTTCAATCTGGGTACAAAGCGTACTCAACTCCTCATACGTCAAAGCAGCATTTCCTATTATACGTTTTAAATGATATTTTGCGCTCTTTACACCGGCTTCCCATAATCCACCAAATGTCGGCGAGTAGGGAGGATTGAAATTAAACTGTATGCCCTCCTCTGCCGTAAAGGTATAAATAGAATTAATACCCGCTTGTAAAACCTTTTTTAATTCATTACTGGCCCCTACAAAATTAGTGGCATTATCACAATTAATTTGGCTAGGTTTTCCTCTACGTGAAATAAATCGACGTAGACATAAAATGAAGGCATTGCTACTAAGGTCACTAACAATTTCTAAATGAGTAGCCTTTGTACAAAAACAAATAAATAAGCAAATATAACATTTCAAAATTCTATTACCACGACCTTTCTTACTTGAAATAAGGATGGGACCAGCGAAATCAGTGCCACATATTTGAAATGGATAGTTTCTAGTTACTCTGTTAGCAGGCAAGTGACCCATCAACGGCTCCATAGTTTTGCCTCGAAATCGTGTGCATATAACACATTGTCGCACTACCTTACGTGCCAACGTTCTCCCCCCCAGAGGCCAAAACTGATCTCTAAGGCTAGCCAGGAGCAGTTGAGGACCAGCATGCAACATTCGCAAGTGTTCGGCTCTCATCAACAACTTTGTAAATTGATGCTTCCCGTCAAGCAATACAGGATGTTTCTTTTCAAAATTAAAGTTTGTGTTGCTGAGCCTACTCTCAAGATTCCGATGTCATCAAGGAATGGAGACAGCTGTAACAAAGTAGCTGAAGTAAGTTTTTTGTTTTTATTTATTAAGTTAATTTCTTTTGAGAATGACTCTGATTGTGATATTTTAATTAAGTATGTTAAGGAGCGGTTAAGTTCAAATTCATTTAAGGGACCAATATTTTTCTTATTTTTATTTTTACAATTACTTATGAATCTATATACATATGCAAGAATCCTCTTAGGTTTTAAGAGAGTTGAATAGTTGTCGAATTTAATAAATTGTAAATTATGATTATGTTCAGGGCTATTAACTATTATTGTTTGCTGCAGGACTTTAATTTCAGGTAACGTTATTTTTGTATTAGGTATTTGAGGCCATTGAGACTCATTACCTTTTAGAAATTGAGGTCCTTCCCACCAGAGAGTACAGAGGAGAAGATGACTCGGTTCTACACCTCTAGACGCCATATCAGCTGGGTTTAAGTCGGTTGGCACGTGCCTCCATGCATTTCTATTTGTTAGTTCGTGAATTTCATGTATTCGATTACAAACAAAACTTTTAAGAAGCTTAGGCTGTGTTTTTATCCAACCAAGGGTGATAGTCGAATCTGACCAGAAAACCTTTTTTTGAATAGTGCAACGGAGGGCTGCAGCAACTTTATCAGCTAAGCGTGCGCCCAATAAAGCCGCACATAACTCAAGACGCGGTATAGTTGTGATTTTTAAAGGTGCGACCCGAGTCTTTGAACAGAGAAGTCTGACTGTTACTTGACCGAACATGTCCACGCTGCGCACATACACACACGCAGCGTACGCTTGTTGCGAGGCATCCACGAAGCAGTGGAGCTCGCAATCAGTGGTAGACGAACAAGGCACGTGTCTCGGGACAGACACTGAAAGTAAAGAATGCAAATTATGACATATTCTTTGCCAAGTATTCTGTATGTTGCTTGGCACTGGTTCATCCCAGGTTAACTTAAGCTGCCACAATTTTTGTAACAAAATTTTTAGTGTTACTGTACATGCACTAAGTAGCCCTAGTGGATCGAATATTTTACATGTATTTGACAAAATTGTTCTTTTTGTAATCTTATCTAGGTTTTTATCAATATTTATAGAAAATGTTAAACAGTCAGCATCAGGTGCCCAAAGTATGCCCAACACGCTACAATGTTTATCTAAATCGAGATTCTCTGTTACAGTAGAAGAATCTTTGAATATTTTAGGACAGGCAGAAGCGAGTGTTTTTGTGACATTGTTTAAGATGTGAATAAGGTCTGCCTCACAATCTGCTCCAGTTAATAAATCATCCATGTAAAAGTCATTTTTTAAGACTTCTGATATGATAGGATCTAGGCAGTCAATAGACAGTTGTATAAGACAACGGGTGCTTAGAAATGGAGCTGATGCTGTTCCATACGTTACTGTATTAAGTTGCAAAGTATCAACGGGTTTTGATTCGTCATCTCTCCAGAGAATCAGTTGCAGGTTACGCTGAGATTCCTGAATGACGACTTGACGGTACATTTTTTGTATGTCGCCTGTAATAACATATTTATGTTGACGAAATCTGATTAAAATATTAAACAGTTCATCTTGTACTACTGGGCCGACATACTGAATATCATTTAGGGATTTTTGTGATGTAGTTTTAGCAGAAGCATCGAAAACAACTCTCAGCTTCGTAGTTTCACTACTGTCACGAATAACGGCGTGATGTGGTAGGTAATAAGCGAATTCTGGTTTCCTAACCTTTGACAAATGTCCTAAGGTTTCATACTCTTTAATGAATTGAGTGTATTGCAGTTTAAGCTCAGGATTTTTATTTAACTTCTTTTCCAAATTATAAAAACGTTTGGCTGCTATTTTGTAAGAGTCTCCGAGTGATGTTTCTGGAGGTTCTCTTAGAGGCATTAACACGGAAAATCGACCATCAGGTAAGCGTTTGACGTGTTTAAGATAGTGTTCCTCACAAAATTCATCATCGGCTGACAATGGGTTTTTTAATGTAGGAATTTCTTCAAGATTCCAAAACCGTGTCATGTCTTCATGAATTTGTTTAGTAAAGTTGCAATAAATTGAACTTTTCTTGTTGTTCGTGCTTATAGGGCCGGCTAATATCCAGCCAAATAGAGTACTTTGAAGGACGGGCATATTAGGACCCAGAGATATCTTTCAGGACACAAGATATCAAAAAATATGTCAGCTCCCAACAACATGTCAATCTCAGATGGGTGAAAAAAGCTAGGATCGGCTAACTCAATATTTTTAGGTAAGTTTAATTGAGACCTGTTTGCTGGAAAGTTAGGTAATTGACCCGTTATTTGAGGTATAATTAAGCATCTTAGGTTTGTGTTGAATGAATTAGTCATGGAGCCTATTGTTACCTCACAACTATCAGAAATAGGTATATGAACATTGTTAATGCCGGATATTATTAAAGAATCCGGATTACGATTAACAAGTTCAATTCTTTGTTTAAGGTTTTCAGTCATAAAGGAAGACTGGCTACCCGCATCGAGCAGAGCACGAGCGCGGTAGGTATTTTTATTTTCAGGATTGGTAATCTTCACTAAAGCAGTACCAAGAAGAACCTGTCCAGTGGAACATAATGACATTGAAACAGGTCGGGTAGTGAAATTAGGTTTGTCAATGCTGTCTTTATGTAGCAAAGTATTATGTTTCTCGTTACATAATCGACATGAGCCCAAGCGACAATCAGATGCCTTATGACCTTTTCGTAAACAATTTAAGCAAAGGTTTAATCTTGTGGCCTCAGTCGATTTTTTATTAGGAGAAAATGTTTTAAAAGTATTACAATCAATAATTCTATGAGTTTGATTGCAGAGAGGACAAGATATTGATTCGATAGATTTAGGTTTAAAAGTAAAGAAGGTTTTCGTAACTTTAGGATTTGGGTATGTATTTTTATGATCATACCTTGTATCTTTATTATTATGAAAGATATTTTTATTTTCAAATTTTTCACTTCTATTGACCTGCATAGTCTCAAGTATATCAGCCCTATTTCGAAGAAAGTCAATAAAGTCGCTCAAGAGAGGCAAGTCAGACAAATTATGTCTATGTTCTTCCCATTTATTATTAGAAATAGGATCTAATTTTGCGGACACCATGTATATTATGAGGGTGTCCCAACTTTCGACGGGCTGTCCCAGGGTCTCTAAAGCTCTGAGATTCTTAGTGACTATATCAATTAAGTAGCGTAGGGATCTATGTGATTCCTTAGTGATTTGTTCGAGTCTAAACAAAGCCTTCAAGTGATTATTTATAAAGATTTTTTTATTATTATATCTTTGACATAATAAGTCCCAAGCTACTTGATAGTTCTGTGAAGTAAACTCTATAGATTTAATGATAAGAGCGGCACTTCCCTCTAACGAAGAACGTAAATAATGGAACTTATTTATGTCTGGAATTGACTCTCGATTATGTATTAAGGATTCAAAGGTATCACGATATTCCAACCACATAAAATAATTGCCATCAAATGAAGGTAGTTTTATAATAGGTAATTTTATCTCAAAGTCATTATTATGTGAGCCAGAACTGGTACTTCCCCGTCTTTGCTCATGATTGGACATATGTGCTTTAATTATTGTCTCGGCATTTGATAAATTGGTATAGAATTTACTCTCAGTGGCATCTCTTTCATTTAATTGCATATCAAGACTGGGACATAAAACTTCTATTCTCGTTTGACACCTTTCAAAATCAGAAAACAAATTTTCAATTTTTTGAACTCGTAAGCTCAATTCTTGAATCTGTGGTAATGTAATTTCGGAATGCTGAAATGCCTTTAACGTAAACAAATACTTTTCAAATATAGTTAAACGACCCCTAATAGAACTGCGTTGCCTTACTAATTCATTATACTCTCTTGTATCTGCTACATTAATGTTTTCATCCGCCTGAGCCATTTTTAACTAAAATAAGATCGACCAATAATCAATTAAATAAGGTAAAATGTGCATCAAACGAAGTTAGTAGTGTTTCAGCAATCGGTAGGTAGCGAACGGCAAGCAGAGGAGCGCAGAGCAGTCACAGCACAGCGTATGTAGATTGTAGGTATATTCAGCGGAGTTAGGTAGGAAGCAAGCGCCGCTACGCCGTACCCTGGAAGCGATCGGCGGATATTTTTTACTTATATGCAAAATTATATTTTTTATGATCTATTAAATTAAAGACTATTAGGAATTTATTTACTTATTTAAAGAAAGCGAGACAAATTGCACATTAAAATTATGTATTATATTTTGGGTTTGGATTAATTCAATTTAACGACTTAGGTTGGGTAGGTATGTATAAAATAAATTCAAATTTAAATCGCCATCAACTGCGCGAAAACATTAAATTATGTTTTTATGATGAACGGATTATAATAATGCTTTAAGATTAGATATAGAATTTCACAAAACAACTTCGTAGGCACGCGAGAAGGAAATAATTTCCAGCCCGTGAGCCCACAAGTTGTATAGCTAGGTAACTACCTTCACCGTATTCAGAACGAGCAACACCTTGAACAACTAAATCAAAGAGAAAAATGTGAAAGAAAGAAAAGGAAAGGCACTCCCCTTGGTTTCCACGGGCACAGCCGCGCAGCCACGTCCGAGGTGTCAAGCGGGTTGAGTCAACTCGCCTCCACTCCGTTCCCTTGCTCTGCACTGGAATCTGAAGACTGCAGGGTCCTTGGTCTCCACGGGCACAGCAGCGCAGCAACGTCCGAGGTGCTGAGCGGGTCAAGTCTTCACTCCGTTTTCTTGCTTTTTATGGAATCCGAAGATTGCAGGTTCGAGTCCTGTCACGGTCGCCAATTTCTTGTTGGTGATGTTTACAAGAATAAAAAACTAATGATTTTAAATGAATTATAATGTATATTGTTATAAATGCTGTAATGCGTGGCGTGTTTTATTCGTCTTTTTAGGTTCTGGCAATGGACGATGCGCTCGCGCCGCCCGTCCCCTCCCGCGCGTCCCGTGCACCTCCCCTCTCGTCTCGCGCCCCTCGCCCCTCGCCCCTGCGGTCTTGGTCGTAGACATATGTATGTAACGAAAAATCTATCGGTATTAGACTAAATAATCAAAGCAGATTATGTACATTTTTATAAAAATTTTGTATAATAATATGCACTATTTTTTACCCGAACTGCGCAGACCTTTTTCACGTGCTATAATCTTATTTTTGTTAGCTCCACTCACCACCTACGCTCTATGAATTCATCTCTAATCCTAAAATCCTGAGTTTCATTTAGTTGTGATTGCGACAATAGCGACAATTTTATTGAATTTAAATTGTGAGCCATAAATAAGTTGTCTCATATGGTACTCGATTTAAATAAAATTGTCACTGCTATTGTAGGTAGAGAGATGGAGACAGAAAGTGGTTGTAAGCACTTGCCGGCAGAAAACCTCTTTTTCGTGTAGTCTGAGCCCCCCTCTACAAATTATTGTAGAAAAAACATGTACAAATCCGCCGAATTGTGAACTTCCTTCTTTTTTGTTAGGAAGTCGGTTAAAATTGATTTTTGATTCAACTATCATAATGGCCATTACTTGTAAGGTAATTTGTAGTGGACAGAAAGAAGATGATCATCATTGCGGCCTATGGGAGCCAAAAGGATTAAAAAATCATTCTATGATCCCTGGGAGTGAAGAGGCGAAAACAAAGGCGGAAAAAATATCTGAGGATCCCATGGGATTCAAGTGGCGAAAAAGTTATCTCAGGATCCCATGGGAGCCTAGTCAACAAGTGGACGGAGGGGACGAGTAGGGGTCCAGCGCTTGTCGGCACGCCGCTTTTTTCTTCTAAATCGGCTCAGCAGCGTACCGACAAGCGCTGGAGACTACACGAAAATGAGGTTTTCTGCCGGCCAGTGCTTACAACCACTTTCTGTTTCCATCTCTCTAACTATTGTCGTAGCAACGAAATTAAATTTAGGATTTGAGGATTTAAATTTGAAATCTATTTCCTTCTATCACTATTCGACTATTCGTCTATATCTGTGTTCTTTTCACGAAAAACTACTGAATTTTTTTTAGTGCAGTTTTCACCATTGGATAGTTTGATTTACCGGGAAAGTTTACGAGTATTAACCATGGACCTAAGCATTAACAGTATAAGTGAATAAAATAGTCCGAGACTTAACAAAATGATGTAGAAAATAATTGTGAATAATAAGGCCTACAAAAAAGTTCGCGGTAGCATATATCTCTTTTAAAATACAGTTTAGTTCACAGAGCAAGGACCGATAACACGGTGAAAGGAACCCTAAGGCAACCCGGGATTTTTTTTTAAACTAGGTCTGTGATCTCAGACTAATCTGTGATAGTACTAAGTCAACAATTAATAGATTTCTATAAAAAAATGCTTAACATTTTTTCAAAGAAAAATATTAAGTCATTCTGAAACCAATGAATAAATTAATCAAAATTGAGTGGCGTGTTATTAAAATATACCTTTGTCGTGCGATAACTTTTAAAACAAAAAAATATTATTCAATATTAGGTAATGGATTAAAAACTTTAGGATGAACCAATATTTGCATACATTTTGAAATAATTCTTAAAAAATTTAGAGATATACTTGGTGATATCGAATACTAAACTGATCTTTCATACAGTCTCTTTACTTGTATTGAAAGAAACTTGAATCGATCTAATTTGAATCTATTGTTCGCTTGTTTTTTAAATACTTATATTTTATACTTTTGTATGTTTATTTTTCTAGTTTCCTGAGTTGTAAATTCGTCTAATTATTATATTCTACATTTGAAAAATTAACCCTTTTTAGATGCGATGAATAAACGGAATCCTTAAGTTTAAATTATATTAAACAAAATATACGTTATTTCAGAAAATACTGAGTCTTAAATGTTGAATAGAATAGGGAATATTCTCTTATAGTTTAAATGAAAACCTAAACGAAAATCCTGTTTGAGTTCTGATCGAAAACGGAATTTCACGGAACACTCAGTGCGCCTTATAAACAAAAGCGAATTGTGTTTGGGTATGTTAAAATCGAAATGTAAATTTTATTAAAAACTAGCTGGAGCCCATATTAAATTTCATCCCCTAAAAAATATACCACTTTCAGTTTTTTCCCAAGCTTTTAAATTTTCCGGACAACTTCTAAAATTGTTTGAAGTAGCAAATTTTATTAAAAGTTTAAGATATTTCAATGAAATCGTCTAACAAATTTAACGTCCCAAGCGGCAAGCTTTATCGCCAATAACGTTAGAATAAGCTGTAAAAAGAACACAAAACATGGACACTCATAAATTATACACTAAATACCGGGTTATACGCTGTTTAAGCGCTTTTGGAGCGGAAACGATATATAAAATGTAAGCATGTTTGATTGTATGTAAATCTAAACCGATTTTATCTTTATATATAAAAATTACGTGTCACGTTGTTTGTCCGCGATGGACTCCTAAACTACAGAACCGATTTTAAATTTGATTTGCACACCGTGTGCAATTTGATCCAACTTAAAAGATATGATAGCTTACATCTCAATTTATAGTCGCAATATTATTTTATTGCAAATTATTTGTCTATTATTTGACAGGCACAATTATTTGTTAGTTCCAAACGATTCTGATGGCGATATCTGTTGACTGTATTGAGTAAATATTCAATAGATCGATATCCCTGAGTGACATAAGCTATATTTTATTTTGTTCGAAAATAGCCACGGGCGAAGCCGGGGGCGGAAGGCTAGTATGTCTATCTTTAGATAAGAAAAACTGCATTCACAGATTTTCAAAAAATCTCATGTAGGTACGAGCCTGAAATCGAACCCTGTAATTTTCCAAAAAAATAACTTATAATATTTTGTTATGAAAATTGATCGGCCGTGGATATTTTCAAACAAAATAAAATATAGCCTCACTTTAGAATTTCAGAATTTTCAGAATCGGATCAGTAGTTTCAGAGATTACATTCAAACCAACTTTACCTCTTTATAATATTAGTTTATATTGAAAATACAAAATTACATACAAATAAAAATTATATATAATATAAAAAAAAAAAAAAGAAAAATCACTAAAATCAAACAGATAGATAGATATATAATATTGTAATATATTCAGTACCATCTTTGGTAGATCCGTGTATTATTTGGTTTACAAAATAACATTCATGGTTCCGCATAATTTGTTTCAATTACTTACACGACGAGTGTTAACCTTGTTTAACTAAAATTTATTATACTCTTGTCTTTAAATCTTGAGACTCAATTACGATCAAACCGACCTTAAAAAAAATCTATAAAATTTTTGCGTCGGGGGTTAAAATTGTGTAGATTATCCAAGTTAACTGTGAAACGAACTCAAACACTCTTATTAATAAACTCGAATTAGCGACGTATTAACTTAAATGTTTTTCATCACCCTCTAACAAATCTGCAATTCATTATGATAGACGGAGACGAAATACAGTTTAGTTAATTCGTCGCTAATTCGATTTTATTAATAAGAGTGATACACCCTTATTTTGTTGTTGTGATTGAGTTTAGTTGACAGTTTAGTAATGTTAGCCTAACTAGAAAATCTAAACACTTTCCTTACTATAAGTTTTATAATAAAATAGAATTAAAAGATTTACAAAAAGTTTCCCGTAGCATAATATTAAGCTTATTATTATTATTTTCTCTATCTATTAAAAGTTTTAACGCTTTTCATTCATGTACAAATTATTGTAAAAATATACTAGAGTAAAACCGGGCAGCATTATGATGAAAAAATGTATAAACGCGTTCTCAACGTTGTTTGTAGCCATCACTCAGAGTTATTGCAAATCGAATGAACGAACCTCTCTTGTGTTTGGATTAAGTGTAATTAAGTTACTCTGTCAATTATCTCGCCCCACATCTACTTAGATAAACACTTAAACGAAACAAAATGGCTGTAAACTGTTATACGCCTATCATTCGCTTCATTAACTTTAAGACTACAAAGTAGAATAAAAATAAGATAAGGTGCGTCGGTGGCCGAGTTGTGTACCAATGGGTTTTTAATTAAAAACTTATGTACATAATCCGACAAACCACATTTAGAGGCTTTTCCATCTAAATATACCTCAACAGAACTGGCCACTCGTTAGGTATAGCCTCACAAATACCATCGGCTACACGACTGACTTGTGTTGTGCAGTTCTCAGTGCTCTGCCTAGCCCGTAAGATATTAAAGACGAAATGGAAATAGTAGTAGGTAGGGCCCCACAGGTGGAACCACGGGTCCCTACTTTATACCGTGGACCCACTGGGCGGTGAAAGTGGAAGTGAATCCATATTGAACAGATTCTGTCACTGCTTCTATTTATTATGTTGACAAGAATTTCGGAAGCCGTCTTTACTTGATATATTTTCCAAATCTCTCTTCGCAAGAATAATACATTAAACAAATTAACAGGCAAACCTTTTATAAATAAAATTCCCCATTTGGAGTCCATCTTGAGTCACAAATCGAGTACATAAATGAGAAGTAGAAAAAACTTAGCTTCCATTTTTTTTTTCACTGGTAAGTAACATTTTATTCCCGACCAATACAAATAAAAGCGTTTTAAACACAATAGCAATCAATGTAGCTTCTCCCACGAAAGACTTTCCGTAGACAATGAATTCAAACCGCCGCCATTCGTGTCTCAAGGGACACTTTTCATTATTTTTTTATTTACTAAGCAATCTGTTTTCCCATCAGGGAGGTCTCGCATTAATTCCGGAGTTATTTGAACGATTCTTGTCAACAAATAGAGGGAATTTTACGTTACATTTCCTTTGGCAAAATTTCAACCATCGTTGAAAACCTGAAGTGATATTAGTATGATATCGCGGTTTCAAGGTCTTCCTTAGAAAATGAGTCTAAAATGAAAGATTTAAGGTCAAATGTTTTTTTATTTCATAGAATTATTTCATATCCTCCCTAATCATGACATAACACCTGACTTTTGTCAATTCGGTATGTAAATTAGCGCAATGAATCTCTTTAAAAAAGTTATTAGAGAGATACACTGCAAAAAGAATCTTTAAAATAACCAAGGATAAGATAAGATTCACGTACCAGAAATATTTCACAAATAATCAGTCTTGCTAAAATATACAAAACGGACATTATATATGCTTTTCTACAAAAACTTTAAAAATAGCAAATTGTAGTTATTTTTTTCATAAATGTATATTTTTTATATTTTGCCGACCGACGAAATTTTTATCACAATCGAGTACTTCCACAGGACAGAAACGCCACTGTACCTAAACGATGACTACACTTTGTCGTCTGTTGGAAAAACTTTGATAATTTATTATGAAAATATTACTGCATATAATACAATAATATTCAAATAAATTTCTTAATAATAATATAAAAACATAAAAACATGTTTGCTTATATATACCGAATTAATTTTTAGGGTTCTGTAGAAAAACAAGAAATAGATCGTTGGTAGAAAATTGATACGTTTATTCTCCTGTTAGAGGTTTCAATTAAACATTATATATTTCCTACCCCTCTTGGGATGAAAGGCGTGATGATAGATAGATAGATATTTCCCTCCCCTATATGTAAAGTTCAGATGTTATTTTGTAAACTCCATCCCATTGAGTGGGGTGTCTTTAAAAGGGTCTTATGAAATGAGGTTTCATAAACCATTTTTTTTATTTTGAATTTTGTTTTTGTTTAAATTGTAAATAAAACTAATAAAAATCTGAAATAAATCTGGAATAGTACCATTAGTAATTACTCTCAAGAAAATTATAACGGACACCGAGAACAGAAAAATAAACTTTACAAAATGCAAAGTTAACAATATTGTTGTCTCTGCTAAGGAAGCTTATTCTCTATAACCCATCCCATGCCTACGCATGGCACGGGATGGGTTGAGCGTGGGCAATACAATTTTGTCTATGGGACCTTTTAAGATAAATCTAAATGCTTACTCACTAATGTATATAAGTTTCTTAAAAAAATATTTTCCTGTAATCTGTGCCGATAGTTGGCGCCACTGTATTAGGTTTTCGTTAACCTACATACTATTACTTCTAATTAAAATAAATAAATTTAAATTAAATTTTATCACAGTATTCACAACTTAAGTACTGTTAATTAATATTATTAAAAATTTTTTGCGTAGCTTCTTAGGCTTCGTTCAAATGTTTCTTATCTGTATACAGATAATTAAATCGTAACGGAATAGACTTTGTGTCTTTTTGTGTGTCTATCTGTGAGTTTTTCCATGCTATACACAACAATGACTGAACCAATGTAAGTTTAGGTGATGTATTAAGATACGTTTAGACTAATATTTACTGTTTCTGTTGACAAAAAAACGAGCGAGCCTTAGAGTAATCGCATATGATTTGTAACATCTGACATCTCACCTTGGTAATAAGCAACATTTACATTATATCCTGAAAACATTAACTTTCTCCTTCTCTATTTCCCTTTCTCTTTCTCGTCACAAACACACACGCACACACTGTTGGCTGACAGTACCAACCTCTTAGAAAATCCGCGCGCGCTCATTAGTGAAATTAAATAGCGCGCGCTTCCCCGGCTTCCTGTTACACACTTCCGTCCCTTTTTCACGAAATCACTCCCACAGATTGCAGGAAAGGGGGAGGAAATATGTTACACATCAAAAAGAATGTCAAACGTTTCCCGTCTACTTCCTTGTTCTTAGACATAAACGTAATAATCAAAATAATTACATACTAAAAGGCATTATTTTTAAAGTGTTAAAAGTACCCTAAACGGACAAGCATGCATGAAGAATATGATCGTAGCAAATGGAAATCCGTGGTCTCTGCCTACCCCTCTGGGAAACAGGCGTGACTTTCATGTATGTATGTAAAAGTAGTCTTCTTCTATAAAACCGCCATGTCACCGACTGACTGACAATCAACGCGCAGCATAAATCACTGAATATATAAATATGGAAATTAAAAGGGATATTCCTTAGAGGTGAACTAAGAAAGGATTTTTTTTAAATCAACCTACTACTTGATCTACTTGGCTGAAAACGATTTTTTTTAAACAACGGGTTGTTAAGTTCTGTATGGCGAATTAGTTTTCACGGGGGAGTGGAAGGTACTTACCGAATTTAAACATTTACGAGGGATTAAAAATATAATTAATAAATTACGAAGTCACGGGCAACCGCTAGTACCTACCTAGAGAAAAATGCATATTATAATATGTTAGGGAAAGCCACTTGGTAGATACTTTGCTTCTTCCAAGAAATGCATGGCTAGTCTTGAAAATGTTCAACTTTCGTAGGGAACCTTAAACCCAAACGGAAATTAAAAGTCAGTTTTATGTGCATTTTTCCGATCAAAAAGGTCGTAACGAATACAATTCCCTATCCCTATATTATAAGGTGTAAATAACGGAATGTAAATATTGATTTCTTGATACAAACTAAGAAGCTGGTCAGTTCTAGGAAGACGAGGTGTTTTCAAGATATAATTTTCTTGTTATACAGGGTGGTAGCCCGTGCTCGCAGCGCAGTAACGGCGAGTGTGCATCATCATCATCAGACATGCCGCCGTCTGAACCTACAGCGCCGCCTGATAACACCAGCGGGGAACAACACACGGTACCTGCACCATTATTTCTGATAGTAATCACTGCCGTCGGCAAAGGTTTTAGTACCTACCGTGTTTTATTGTGTCTTGCTGCAGAAAATGTCCAATTCATAAACACACAGACACACACACACATATGCACATCTTCACGGCTTGCGGTGTGGTCAGAGACACCAGTAACAGAATCCACATTTTGCCAGTTGTCTATATAACAGAACAGGTGGCAAGTCTTGCTGCTCTTACTGGACCTAAATGTGTCACTTCTTCAACAGACGTACTGTTACTTTTAAGGTCATGTAAGGTGTCCTCAAAAATTATATCGGTTACTTAGGTTTATGAATGCTGATGATATGTCTTGTTACACAGACGGCGACGGCGCAGAAGACCCGTTCAGTGGTAGTATCGCTGACTCCAGCAAGACCTCGTGAGACCTGGGCTAAGAAGGCGGAGTTTTTGTTAGCGGTGGTGGGGTTTGCTGTCGACCTTGGCAATGTGTGGAGGTTTCCTTACATCTGCTACCAGAATGGCGGAGGTAAAAATAACATCGAAATATGTGTCTTTAGGTTTAATAATTCTAGGGCCATGGTGTTCCAATCCAATGCTAAATACCTAATTATTTAAGCCTGATCGCTTCCTCTATTACCAAGAGGGCTAATTCGATTCCTTCCTCATTCAACGAATCAAAATCATAATACAGCATACAGCAAGGAAATGCAGCAGTAGACGTCGGTAATTTTATATTTTCAGATTATGGGACTCACAAAATTGGTGGTTCTTTACCAGGAATTTTTATCTAAATATTCCTTAATAATCTGAACATCTCGCTGGAGTCTTGATTTTCATATCCCTATGACACTCATACGTATATTTTTTTTCTTTACGGGTTGCCTTACTGCTTCCGGACCAGTGTTGTCGGCCCTAGGGTTCCCAGTGGAAGACCAAGTCTTCCTCTTTTAGCCGATGGTAATTGTTAGGCTATACCTAACGAGTAGTCAGTTTTTAATTATGAAAAACCGTTTAGATTATGGCCAGTATAACTTATATTATTTTCTATATTTTAGGTGCGTTTCTCATCCCATACTGCGTCATGTTGCTATTCGGAGGTCTGCCGCTATTCTTCATGGAACTGGCTTTAGGACAATATCATAGATGTGGCTGTCTTACTCTCTGGAAAAGGATTTGTCCAGCGCTCAAAGGTAACTCAATTAATTAATATTTTGCCACACTTCTTTTTCCGTTTCCACAACTACACAGCAAGTGATATTTGTCGCATTTCCTGCTTCAAGCTACATCATTACTAATTCTTGAAACGTCAACATCGTGGAAAAGTAGAACTGATAAACAAAATGTGCGATGCTACAAGTAGATCTACGTTACTTGCATTTGTCACGATTATGGTATCCGTTTAAACTTATTTTGAAGGTTGCACATCCGCACTTATCACCTGCACATGGCTTTTAAGTGATGGGGATATTGAAATGGACTTGAGAGATGTTAATGTTTTATTTGAAATCTGCCACCATTGTGTGAAATATCTATCAGAATATTTGAATATATCTAATACTTAGTGCGAATATATTAATGTTTGTTACTCAAGAATTTGCATGGTACAGGCAGAGTATAGTTTTTATAGCCTAACTTTCTTATGTCTACGAGAGTGGAAAAAAGGATATAATTAATATCATAGTTATTTACATTAGAATACAGCTATACCCGAAAGTCAACGTTTA
Source organism: Nemapogon koenigi (assembly GCA_963924495.1). Taxonomy (NCBI): domain Eukaryota; kingdom Metazoa; phylum Arthropoda; class Insecta; order Lepidoptera; family Tineidae; genus Nemapogon; species Nemapogon koenigi. The sequence continues at coordinate 12,257,312 of OZ004642.1, forward strand.
TGGGATGAAATAAACACAAAACGTGTATTAGAACAATTACTTAACAATTACGTAGGAACAGACCTAGCAGGATTAAAAGCAGCATCACAACCTGAATCGGGGGCCTGGTTACACGCTTTACCTTCTCCTCACTTAGAAACTCTTCTAGATTGCAATTCACTAAGAGTGGCAGTAGCATTACGATTGGGATGCAAAGTATGTGAAGCACACAAATGCATATGTGGCGAATTTGAAGAAGACAACGGTCATCATGCTTTAAGCTGCAATAGAAGTTCAGGAAGATTCCCACGACACCATGCTTTAAATGATATTATTCGACGTGCTCTGATATCTGCAAATATACCATGTATGCTCGAACCCCCAGGCCTTAGTCGAACGGATGGTAAAAACCAGATGGACTCACCTTAATACCATGGGATAAAGGTAGATGTTTATTATGGGATGCTACTTGTGTCAGTACCTTTACTCCTACTCATATAAATAAAAGTATTCATACAGCAGGATCAGCAGCCGAATCTGCGGCTCGTTTAAAACACACTTAAACTATCATATATATTTGTTGCATTCGCAGTAGAGACTTCAGGATGTTGGGCCTCTGAGGCAAAGGGGTTTGTTAAAGAAATTGGTAGACGACTAAGAGATAAAGGATTAGAACCCCGTTCAGGTATGTTCCTGGTACAAAGATTGGCCATAGCGATCCAGCGAGGGAACGCTGCGAGCGTAATGGGAACCTTTGTACCAGGAACAAAATAATTTTATTTATATTTTTTTTAATTTATTTCATTTATTCTTTATTTCACTTAATTTACATATTTAGGTAAAAAAAAAACAAAAATATATAAAAATATAAAAAAGGAGTTATCCCCCCGGCAGCGAGGTAAATACCCAAACTACCGGTGGTTAGGGCTGCAGAGAGAGGAACCTCCTCACAATACGGGCCGTGCTGAGGAGTACTGCCTTCTGGATCTGACCCTTGACCCAACTGCCAATCTCAAGGCTCCTAAGATGACGGTCAAAACTCTTGGCAAACAGACCATTGACCGTCACGACTATCGGTACAATGATCGCCGACTTCACATACCACATATCGACAATCTCGTGAGCCAAGTCAAGATATTTTGATTGTTTATTTTATTATTATTGTTATTAATTTTAGTTTTAGTTTGTTTAGTATATATTTAAGATTATGATATATTATTTATGATATATTATTCATTACAATTGTATAAATTTAATTTAAATTTCATATACTTCAAGTTATATGTGATATATTAAAGAAATCGGTGTAGATAAAAAAAAATAAAATATATAATATTTTTTATATTAGATGTAAAAAAAAAATAGATATAAGTAGTATAATTTCTATACAAGTGAAATAATTTTACGCTTATATAGATACAGACATAATGAGAATCTCTGTAGAATCGAACAAAACATTCAAACGTACAAGATTTGGGTTTTGCTGTGACATTTGGCCTTTGTGTTAATGTCGATATTGTAGACTATTGTTTGCTAGGTTTAGGCGATTAAGCTTTCAACAATATTCAGATTAGAAGAAGGTAAATCAGATTCCTAGGTTCTTCTTGTTTTCCAAAACTTTTCTAAAATTCAAATAATTTCGTTATGACGATGATGCTCCTAAAATGTTCTGTATGTCAATCAGCCCGCTAATATTTTCTTGATGTATTTTCGTTATATGATACAATTCTATATGTACCTGATAAGGATTGGAATAAGTATAAAACGCAAGACATTTTTATATGAAAATTTTCAATAAAAATTTTTTTTTGGTATGACATATTTTCCCAGTTAAAAAGCCTTTATATGTCAATCTATGCAAAAAATCACTTTATGTGTCCTCTGAAGCACGAGAAGTATTGGTGCTTGGAATTTTTGGCACAAGTGATATTTGATGGGGTTAGGTTAGGTTAGGACCTTTCTTTCGGTTTGACTCGAAGGCCAAAAACAACAGGTCCTTACCAATGGCCAGCCAAGGAATACCCGGCGAGAGGATATCCAACACGAGCAAATTGCTGGGTTGAGTAAAGACAGTACACGGATTTGCCCAGGCGTTCAATAAATTTTATATAAAATCAATTCTTCTTTATTATAAGCATCGATATATTATAAGTGAAACTCGAATAGTCCGTCCATAAAATAACATTTAAGATTCCATAATTAAAACATGGTCACGCGGATTTTGGGGTGTATACTTGTCTGTGAGAAATCTCCCCTGGACTCGTACCTCCTTATAAATATATATGAGGCAATACTCTTAACGCGAAGACAAATAGACAAACCACTTACGAGCACCGTGTGCGGTCGCTCTTTAAAATGTATGAAATCCTAGTCGAAGGCCATCGCTGTTCACACTTCTTACTTCTAAGTACTTCACAGAACCTTTCTGAACAACTTTTCACATATTCAATAAGAATCTCATAGTTGAAGGTTTACTAGAGCAATTTCTAGTATTTTTTGAATTTCATAAAAAAATTAGGCAATCAAAAAAATATTTTCAGTCTTATTTATTTTGTTATACTAAGTATTCCCATTTGTTACCTACTTTAATACGGTTTTAAAATATAAGTATCCGCAATTTTCAATTATCAACTGATAGTTAGTAAAATTTTTTTTGTGAAAAATTTCCATTATTTTTTTTCTTCACGGGTTGCCGTGTTACGGTCCCAGGGTACCCAGCGAAAGACCAAGTCTCCCTCGTTTAGCCGATGGTATTTGTGAGTCTATACCTAACGAGTGGCCACAGTTCTGTTGAGGTATATATAGATGGAAAATCTTCTAAGTGTGGTTTATCGGATTATGTACATAAGTTTTTAATTAAAAAACCCATTGGTACATGGCCGGGATCCGGGATCGAACCCGTGGTCTGCCTAGTTAATACCAGACGTCTTAACTGCTCGGCCACCGACGCACCCTTCCAACTGAAACCCTTTTAAAAAAGTAATCACATATTTTTTTTATATTTGCATTCATAGACTTGACATATCATCACTACATATTATAAAACAAAGTGTTCTGCCGCGTCTGTCTGTGCCCTTTTCACGCAAAAAATACTGAACGGGTTTTCTTGCGGTTTTCAAGAGCTGTAGGTATATATATATTCGCAGTATAAGTGAATCAAGTCAGGAAAAAAGTTAGCGCCAGCGAGTTTTCATGTCGTATTCTGTCTAATCCGTCAGAGATATAACAAAATGATATAAGAAAGAATTGTCTAGAATAAAATTATCTATAAAAAAGTTTACGGTATATCTATCTCTAATATATAGAAGCTGGGGTCGAGGTCGCTAGTTCTCCATAAAAAATCACAAAATTTAGAGCAGCAATACACAAAAACGTTATTATTAATATTAAAATTAAATTTTGAAAATATGAAAAAGACATTTGTACCAACCGGCAAACAGAGTCGCGCCTTCACTAACTCAATTAATTACTGAAGCGATCCTGTAAACTTTACAAGCGAGAGATATCGAAAATGTAATCACGCGACATCTGTCGAACACTAATCAAATGATATCGCGACAAAACTAATTAGTTTAACGCAATAGATGTCGCTCATTCATCATTTATACCGACGCAAGTTTTAAATTAAATTTTAGCCGCTCATATCCCAGCAACTAAGACGACAAATACGTAGAACTGCACAGTGTTCATAACTTCATGCACCCATCGATCTACAAACTTAGGATATCTATCATCACGCCTTTTATCTCAAGAGGGGTAGGCAGAGACAATCGAATGCCATTTGTTACGATCCTGACATACCTCTTTCGCTTCTATTATATTCATTATAGGTACCTACCGTTCATACATGCTCGTCGATTGTGTGTACTTTTAATTTTATGCCATTACTTTTACATTTGTAGAACTAACAATAAATATGTTTAAACTATTATTTAAAAATAAAAAATACTTTTGCAAAGTTTGTTTATAAAATAAGTCTAAAAAACGAGCAAGCCTTACAGTAGTCGCATATGATGTGTAACATCTGACATCTCACCTTGGTAATAATATCCTGAAAACATTAACACTTTATCTACAACACTGTAGGTTAAGCGCACAGCTGATGCGTTCTCTTTCTCTATTTCCCTTTCTCTTTCTCGTCACACTCACGCACACACTGTTGGCTGACAGTAGGTACCAACCTCTCGGAAAATGCGAGGCTTCCTGTTACACTTCCGTCCCTTTTCACGAAATCACTCCCACAGATTGCAGGAAAGCTAGAGGAAAGATGTTACACATCAAAAATGGAACTTACTAACACCTAATTTGACTGATGTTTCGATAGAAAGCATCTGCATCTTTTTTGTTTGTGTTCACTATTTTTAAAGTTTTTTAAGACTTCAATGTATGAATTATCTTTATTTTATCAAGATTTTCTGCCTCTGTGAAAAAAAATGTTTTCTCCCGTTTTAAATGCAAATATGATTATATCTTACTAGCATATCGCCCCCGGCTTCGCCCGTGGATATTTACGAACAAAATAAAATATACCCTTAAAGTAGCTAGATTTCGAGATTTTTTGACAAACAATTTTTTTAACTTTCGTAAAAAATATTTATTTTTTTTAATAAAATGTATCATCCTATGTTACTTCTAATACCTCCAAGAATATATGTGCAAAATTTCATGATGATCGGTTAAGTAGTTTTTGCGTGAAAGCGTAACAAACAAACTTACATTCGCATTTATATTAATAGGGATAGCATATCGCCCCCGGCTTCGCCCGTGGATATTTACGAACAAAATAAAATATACCCTTAAAGTAGCTAGATTTCGAGATTTTTTGACAAACAATTTTTTTAACTTTCGTAAAAAATAATTTTTTTTTAATAAAAAGTATCCTATGTTACTTCTAATACCTCCAAGAATATATGTGCAAAATTTCATGATGATCGGTTAAGTAGTTTTTGCGTGAAAGCGTAACAAACAAACTTACATTCGCGTTTATATTAATAATAATTTTTTTTTAATAAAAAGTATCCTATGTTACTTCTAATACCTCCAAGAATATATGTGCAAAATTTCATGATGATCGGTTTTGAGTTTTTGCGTGAAAGCGTAACAAACAAACTTACATTCGCGTTTATATTAATAATTTTTTTTTTTAATAAAAAGTATCCTATGTTACTTCTAATACCTCCAAGAATATATGTGCAAAATTTCATGATGATCGGTTAAGTAGTTTTTGCGTGAAAGCGTAACAAACAAACTTACATTCGCGTTTATATTAATAATAATTTTTTTTTAATAAAAAGTATCCTATGTTACTTCTAATACCTCCAAGTATATATTTGCAAAATTTCATGATTTGCGTGAAAGCGTAACAAACAAACTTACATTCGCATTTATATTAATAGGGATGGATCTCAAACTTCTTTAAAATAAAACATCTGAAATAATGTAGCTTTTATAATTTTTAGGAGAATTAATATTTATGAAAATAATAGCATTTTGAATTTTCAGTTGCTGTGGAAACAGTGGAACACGAAAAATATAATGTAAAAAAAATTATTGAACGTCCCAATAGAAATAATCTAATTTCCCCCTCACGCGAGACATGTGTTATTGATATAAAAAATGAACAGAATTGGCACTTATATGGTTTGAATGTGCATTACGTTCGTATCTTTGCAATCATCATGATTGAGTTGATGCTTATTTCAATTTCAAATATCGTCGTCGTACCATGAAGGTATTTACGCTTTGTGGCGTGGACACACTTGTAACATGTTCCAAATTTGAGCATTTGCCAATATTAAACAATGGTTGGCGATCACACAATACCCCATGCCCTCCGAAGCACGAGAACTCAATTTAAACACTTATATTTTTAGAACATTCTAATACTATAATTTCTCGAGTAATCAAACGAAAGGTAACATAACACACACACGACATAATTAAGTATTTCTTGGTTCCATAATTACGTTACATTTACTTACTTTCATATCAGTGCTTCAGAAGGCACGTAAGTTCAGAATTTTCTTGAAAAACAACTGTCAAAATCCATACATTTTCACATATTTAAAACTGAATCGTAAATTAATTAACTCGCGATCAAAAATTAATCCTGTGCTTCTTTCATGTCAAAACTGTATTTGTGATAACTGTATGGACGGAGAGTGACATCTACTTTTAATCCCTGGAAAAATCTCCATAAACTTTTCTACCCGGGCGAAACCAGCACGGGTCGTTGTAAAGATAAAATAAGTATCATACAATAGTTTCCAATAAAAGTCCAAAGGAAACCATTTGCGTTATAAAAGTTGTACAAAGATTGCTTAAATTACTGTGCAGACATGACTTGTCGAGACTGAGCGACACGATCATGCCAATAAACCACGCGCCGGGGATATTTTACAAGTTGCAATCTCTTGTTAAAAACTCGACAAATATACCTGTTGGTTATCTATCCACTATTTTATTACTTTCTAGATATACGTTAGTATATATTTTGATATACTACAATATACTATATATAATAAGTTTACAACAATTTGAATACCTACATAAATACGCTTATAACTACTTATGTATTAGAGATATATATATGCTACTGAGGACTTTTTTGTAGACAGTTTTATTCTACATAATTCCTTCCTACATCATTTTGTTATATCTCTGTCGGATTAGACAGCATATGCCATGAAAACTCGCTGAGGTTAACTTTTTTCCCGACTTGAGCCCTAAACCTAATACGTTCAATCTCCGGCGAGGGATTTTATTTTTTAATATGTACCTATTGATAGTGATGATGAAGAATAGAAATTTCCTCTAACAGTGACCTCCCCTTACCAATTTTTACCCTAAAAAATTGTTTTAACTAAATCCATACTCTTCGCCCCAAATACCCCACCCGATGACGACCTTACAATAATAATATGTATATTGTAGTTTTTAACTTTATGACTGTTAAGTAGTGTTAAGTAGGCCACAAATTGGTCCGGCATCGCACGGAAATTTTCCCATTCCGGCCGCCGGACGATCTAGACGGCCCGTTGGTTACAATAATTAGACGAGTCTGTTGTCGGTTTCGGTGGACCGTGCGGCAACGCGCCGGGATTTGGACGAATGTGTGGCCACCTTAAGAATATGTGTATTTCACTTCTGCTATGGGTCCGAAATATGACGCTGGCATATAATAATATATGCTTTTGTCCATAGCCTCTTGGCATAATTCTGTGCTAAGTGTAATTCATTTGAACCTTTGAACCCGTCTGTATGTGACTGTTTCCTCGGGTAATTTTTTGAAATGAGAAATCTAGTACTTCTGTTCTGTCGTTTTTCTTTGATTTTACTTACAAAATATATTTTATGTTTCTTTTCTGAACAGTGAAAGATTTTTTAGTAAGTATAGAATAAAAACCTTAAAATAAAAAGTAAAAATAGTGTCCGTCTGTCTGTAATGGGAATTTCCTCGAATTAAGTCAGAGAACGCCCGCGAGTGTACTACCAATATTTGCTCAGGGGATTTGTCGTGACCTCCCTGCTCCCCTTTAGTACTTTGCGAACTTATGTGGCTACAACTAAATCTTTAAAAATGCAGTCGATTTTAAAGTATTTGTTTGGAGGACAAGCAAAATTACTCTACCGCGGCCTGAGTCTATGAGGAGATGCTTTTTCATGTTTCACTTGAACGTCTCAAGTTTGTACATGGCTGGAAACACGGTAGAAGTTATGTTATAGCACGACTCTACAATATTATAATAGTACATTGTGATACAAGGGTGCTATGTAAAAGGCCCTTGCTTTATTGCATGATATACGCCCTTGGTCAATTTTTCACTTTTCGCTTAGATATTGTGATAAGTAGAGATTAATGATGCTGCAGACATATCCTGTGCTTCTCCTTAGGTATCATTGATTAAAGGGGATGTTCACTCATTTTATACCTAGTTCAATCTAGTTCGTTTAAAATATTACAGATATTAATCGCTATATTTTTGATGTAATATTTAAAAATCCCTATCTATGTTATCTTATTTCACATTGCCAAAACATTCTGGTACCTATATTATTTAAATCCTCAGCACGCTAGTTGAAATCGCAGCTGACAATTTTCCGTAAACTTCTCTAATCTACAACCGAAAATCTGAAATTTTATGGAGCATCGTCAAAAGTGTATTATTTTCGTCCTTCTTATCCCATCCTATCCACAGGTGTAGGCTATGCAATCTGCGTGATCGACATATACATGGGGATGTATTATAACACCATAATCGGTTGGGCCATCTACTACCTCGTGGCATCAATAGCTTCTGCCGGCGCCGTACTACCATGGACAAGTTGCGATAACGAATGGAACACTCCCTCATGTACACCAATCACCTCACCAATGATCGTCTACCTAAACGCTACTACCCCAGCCAAGGAATTCTTTGAGTAAGTTCTAAAGATAATAATCAGTTGAAAAAGTTATAGTAACCAATTAAGATAGAGAAAGAATGGATGACAAGAGACTTCCGAAAGGTAAAGGAAGAAATAGAACAAATGCACGGGTCAATTTAGGTAGATTTTGAAAAAAAAAGGAAAAATACGATGTATCACAAAATCTAGCACACATATTTGCCAGGGTCGAGTCTACATAACTTTGTTCTACATAACTAGATAGTATTTAGCAAGATTAAATCAGAAATCAGCAAAATTTGAAATATCCGAAGTAAATTATATGGATGAGGTAGGAAAACGTTTGCATCTAGCAATTAATATAATTTTGGAATATCTTTATATTTCGTGGTTATATTCAGTATAGGTACTTCAATCCATTAAATAATTTGTTTCCCAACCAGACGCAATGTATTGGAGCAACACAAATCCGACGGCCTAGATGACATGGGGCCTATCAAACCATCGCTAGCTCTTTGCGTATTTGGTGTCTTCGTGTTAGTTTATTTCTCTCTATGGAAAGGTGTCCGTAGTGCCGGCAAGGTATGTATTTTAAAATATTTTCATGAAAACTGCTGAATATCCCGTTATATTATTATTGGTAGAGATTTCTGTCCTATAAGAAATCTTTTTTCTGCATTTTTTGCATCGTGATTGAAACTGAGCTGGGAAAGAGTTTTTTTACCTATATTCTAAAAAAATCTAACTGCTTCCTTTTTTGCTTATAAGAACAACAAATTTTGCCTGCAGGTAGTATGGGTGACCGCTCTTGCACCGTACGTAGTTCTGCTGATCTTATTGGCGAGAGGGGTGACTCTCCCGGGAGCTACAGAGGGAATACGATACTACCTAACTCCCGAATGGCACAAACTACAGAAAACAAAGGTACAAGGGAGACTTGGTATTCCGCTGGTTACCCTGAAACCGTAACCTATTCCATCTTGGATAATTATTTTATTAACTTTTTTTTATTAATTTAATGGCAACCTATTAGATACATCCCTTTCTTAACTAATAGTATAAAGTAATACCTAAACTTAATATTAAAATAGAGCCACTTATTTCCATATTTTTGTTACATTTCAAATGTTATTATTATTATATACAGGATATCAATCTACAGGTTTCCTGGGAGAATACCTCTTACAACATCTTCCAATGTTCTATGTTTGCCCTGCGCATGTTTATTTCCCACCAATTTCTGTTATATCATCAGTCCACCATATCTGGCCTGCCTTTTCAACATGTTGCTAAATGTTTATTTTTCCAGTCATATTATCTATAATTATTTCAATTACTAGCTTAGGTACGTTTGGGAGTAAATAGCAAACCTTTTCCAGGTATGGATCGACGCAGCCTCGCAAATCTTCTTTTCTCTCGGTCCCGGGTTTGGTACTCTACTCGCTTTGTCCAGCTACAACAAGTTTAACAACAACTGCTACCGGGACGCTCTCATCACTTCCTCCATCAACTGTCTCACCAGCTTCTTGGCCGGATTTGTTATCTTCTCTGTGCTTGGGTATATATTACTGTTCATTTATATACTTTTCAATTATTGGGTCAACCGTTTTAAATGAGTTTTCTTTTATGGCAATTTAAAAAACCTTTGCCCGTCATTATACCAGTTTTCGCATTTTGTTTATTTATTTTCCCTTTATAACATTACATATTGCTTTTGTGCTAGTAAATATATTTTGATACAAAGATTTTGCTCGTTCTGAGATTAGAACCCAGGTTTGTGTTCTTCGTAAGCTACTAGGCTAACAATCACTTCCCAATTGGATATTGCTAAAATATTCCGACCTTTATACTTGATGTATGTTTGCATGTCTAAACAAATAAATATGCACCCACATGCATATGCATTTTACAGAATGAACTTGCTTACTAGAGCGAAAGTAATTGATATTCCCCTAACCAATTAACATATTTGAATTTTTATTTAGATACATGGCTCATGTTCAAAACAAAAGTATCGAAGAAGTGGGTTTGGAAGGGCCTGGACTAGTTTTCATTGTGTATCCAGAGGCTATAGCTACCATGACAGGATCTGTGTTCTGGGCTATCATATTTTTCCTGATGCTGATAACCTTGGGTCTGGATAGCACTTTTGGTGGATTAGAAGCGGTCACAACGGCTCTCTGTGATGAATACCCGAGGACTTTGGGCAGACATCGAGAAATATTCGTAGCGTTTCTACTGCTATTTATATACATCTGTGCTTTGCCAACGATGACCTATGTAAGTTTTTTTATTTCATAAACATTGTTTTATTATTGACGTCTAAGATTTAAATTAATGAGATAACCTGGATTAAAGTATCAATGAATATGATTATTTGGTGATAAGAGGGTATGAGAGTTAATGAATATGATGACTGAATAATTTAGTTTTGCCAATGTACAGGCGATTCTATAGGAACCGATATCTAATACTATCCTGTATGGCATCGTTTCTCGTATAATAAAAATAATAAATCAGTCTAAAATAATGTAGTACTTTTATAACGATTAAAAATATTATGGTGAGGGGATCTCAAAATAAATTGTTTGGCTATTTAGAGAGTCGAAGTATAAGGGGGTATAATAAATATAATCCTTTAATGACGATTAAAATATTATGGTTATTCTTTAGGGGGTCGCTACACTAAATATGTTAAGAAACTTTGCTGTATGGGACCACTTTTCATTACTTTAAACAATTTGCTTCGGCGTAGTTTTAACTAATCGAAGATTTTCTGCCATAGAATGCATAGACAAATTAATTCAAACAAAATCCGTTAAGTACAATATTATCGACTTGATTATTTTTTGAAAAAAAAATACTATACCTACGTACTGTAATAACTTATTAAGTATCGATAAAAAACCAATTTGCCAGCTACAATGACAATACAGCAATGCGTCGTCAGCAACAAATAAATATAATGGTTCCACTCAATCGGAAAATAAACATTCTTATTTTGGTCAAGATTATCGTATTATTATCATCGATCTGTCTATCCGTCTGTCACAAGGCTTCATTTCTGTAAAATTGTTGCATTAGAGTTAGATATGCTACGGCGAACTTCTTTGTAGATCATTTTTTCTACATAATATTTCCTCATTTTGTTATATCTCAGATGGATTAGACAGCATATGCTATGAAAACTCGCTGGTGCTAACTTTCCCGATTTGATTCCCCATGTTCAATGATCGTAAACCTTTTGTGTGATACTCCCTATCCCTAGACGGATTCGTTTGCAGTTATCACTGTTATCATATGCATTCAAAATTCTCAAAGTAAAGAAATTATTGTATAAGTAGATATCTTCGTTATCAAATATTGAACCGATTATACCACTTTTCTGAAAAAAAATCCCAAACACACGTGGGGAAAAACACTTAGGTAATAAATTACGAAACGTTATCGAACGATAGGGGAATATATTCGAAGTACCTTGAAGGTCTTTGATGCATAATTCATTGAGTATCCTGCTGTATAAGTGACCAGGTCATTGTGGGAATGAACCTGTATTTTAGCAGTGGGAATGAATTGGACTTTTACTACGCACTGATTTAAGGGTGGCAATGATGGATTCCCTTTTTCTTATATAAACATTTAATATTCATTTATTACACCTATTTGAGATAGAAAAGAGGGTGTGTGTGTACTTTTACGCTTATGTCATATAGAGATAGGAGATGGAGTATAAGTTCTCTATGTTTCATTTGAAAATCTGAAGTGGGTCTGGGTGAAGGACGTTGAAATGTCACTATCATTTCGTTTTGTTGTAGTTGCACATTATATTTTACACAACCCTTTTTGAATCAGCCAAATCGGTACAGTGCGGTCCTTTTGGAAGTCGGTTAAAATTTTTTTGTCAAATATTTTGAAATGGCTTAGTGATTTTATGGTGCAGGCCTCGCTATGAGTCAAATTATTTAGAATTAGTCAACAAGGTAAATCAGGATCTCAATTTGCTTAAAAATTGCCACCCTCAAAATCTTTAGATAGGGAGAAGGGAGGTCAATTTCCTTTAGGCCGCAGACAGCAAAGCTACGTCACTGCACCAAACCTCAAAAAAATTGTCTTCTCCCCAGGGTGGTGTATACCTAGTAGATCTCCTAAACGTGTATGGACCTGGGTTGGCTATCCTATTTGTGGTGTTTGCTGAAGCAGCTGGCGTGTGTTGGGTATACGGAGTGAGGAGATTCTCTGATGATGTTCAGAGCATGCTGGGACATAGACCTGGATGGTTCTGGCGAGCTTGCTGGTCCTATATAAGGTAAAAATATCCAGTTGCCCATATTAACAGAACTGTTGGTATGTAAGGGTCGCTGAACATAATGAGATGGGTAAAATATCATCCTATATCTACTCTCAAATATCACGTCGTCTTATCAATTCGGAAAAGGGTGTGATATTGTAGGCTGAACACATTTTAAAACAGTTTTATTTTTCCGATGTATATCAAATGTCCTTACTATTTAGCTATATTTGGTAAAAAACAGGTATGATGTCCAAGATCTTCAGTTTTCATCAAAACCTTTGAATGGACTCGGCCTCTATTACATCTAGAGACTTGGAGTATAACTTCCCATATTTAACTTTTATTTAAATTATTATTTTGCAGCCCTTTATTCCTGCTAGTGTTATTCGTATTCTCTGTACTGGCTCATGAAGATATGCTCGGTGGAGAATACAAGTACCCAGCTTGGAGTCTACGTCTTGGGTGGATCATGACAGCAACAACGGTGTCTTTGATACCGTTGTACATCGTGTACAAACTGTGTATTACACCTGGCAGATTCATAGTGGTAAGTGGTGGTGGTTTTTTTTTAGTTATATCAGATATAATTGCAGATAAGAAAAATTTACCAACTGAGTTTTGAAAGCAATCTCTGATTTGTTCTAAAAAACTTTTAAAAGCGATCTTTAACGCCCAGTTTCTTCAAATTAATCAGAGGTTAGTTAAATTACAACTGTCAAAACAATATGAACAAGAGTTAATCTACGATTAGTCAACATAATAGTTGTCAAATAAGTATGTAAAAATATATGATTTATATGACAGTTAATTACATATATCTGGTTAACTTTGGCTACACTTTCAGAAATTTGGAGTCTTGTTTATATGTATGCGTTCCGGTTGGCTATCTAATGAGTGACCAGTACTATAGAAATACCATACAATAATTATGTACATAATCCGACAAACCACACTTACATAGAGGCTTTTCCATCTAAATACACCTCGACAGAACTGGCCACTCTTTAGGTATAGCCTCACAAATACCATTGGCTAAACGAGGGAGATTGATCTTCCGCTGGGTACCCTGGAAGGTGTAAGGCAACTGGTGAAGAAAGAAAAAAAAGATACTAAATATTATCTATTTTTACAGCGTATTCGAACCATAATGCGTCCCGAAGTGATAACAACCATACCGCCCTCGGACAGCGCTCTGTGTACTCTGTGACCAGAACAGCGAGAACCTGCGCCGGCGCACATACCACGAATACCACCCAGCGTCGAGTGGCTGGTGTGACTACCATAGTTTCAACTTCTAGTCAATAATTTTAATATTTCTTAAGTAGATAAGTATAAACCTTAAATGTATTGATGTTAGAAATTTATAATCTATATAATATTTAATTATTATTGAATTATTATAGTCATACAACGAAATATTTAATCTCTTAGTAACTTAGTAGTTCTTGTGTATGTTTGTGTTATCAATAAATATAACCTTAGTCGTAGTAATGTATAAGTATATAAAAATACACTTGCTGGACAGACTATAATAAATACACAAAATATTATATACATTAAGTATATCTATGTCAAAACTTCGTAGGCATATAATATTATGTATTCGCATTTAAGTAATTAATAACATATTATTAAGAATAAAATATAATACACATTTTTTTGCACTCCAGGGCAATGAGTGCAGAAAAATTGTATTTTTTTTTAATTGTTGTACATAAATAAGCAAGCAGTTATGGGAACACGTTTTTAGATACGTAGGAATGTGTAGTGTGAAAAAAAGGAATATTATAATCTCGATGCTTCCTATAATATTGGGCAGTCCTAAAGGACTTATTAAATAGATTTAAGTCTAGAATACTTTATTAATAGTAATAGATATTACAATTATCATAAATACTAAATTACAAATATAATATAAAATTTACAAATAAAAAAAATCAAGTAAATCGCTATCTACTGGGAGAGTACCCCAACAGACTTGAGTGCAACAAGTTTCAGGCGTTTGGTGTGGAAACAATGGGACCGTGTGGACCTGGAGCACACACTCTGTTTATAGATATTAGTAAACGACTTATAGAAAGATCACATGACCAACGAGCTGGCTCTTACTTCGGTCAAAGAATAAGCATTGCCATCCAACCAATCTGTTGGGTACTCTCCCAGTAGATAGCGATTTACATGATTTTTTTTATTCTAGAATTATTTAGTACCTATATTCCTTTTTAATAATAATAATATATGTATTCATGTATAACCGCATAGTGCAGTAGCTATTGTGATTATTCAAACGTATTATCTAAAAAATGTATTCGTGTTTGCTGTTTGTAGGAATTAATAAGTGTTTTTATAAAAAAAAATATAAAAAATTGTTCAAATACCCACATAAATTAACAATATTTTTTATTATTATTTACAAACTGTTTTATTCATATAATCGAATGTTGTATTGTAAGTGAGTAGATATCAAAATGGTTGTTTAGCTTTTAGAAATATAATAAAAATGTATCTATAAGACTCTGTAACAGCCATTGCAGATTCTTATGTGCATTTGCTTTTAGAATTATTGCAGTTTCATTCAAAATCCTGCCTGAACTTGACGGAAAACCTCCTATGAACAGCACCGTTTATTTTCTGAAATCACTATTATCTAGATATTTAAAAGCGTATTGACCGCATACGGAACGATGTCATTAGAGAAGAATGCGGAGTGAAAGATGATGACTAAAATGAAGCTTACGCTGGTTTGGACACAAGAATGAAGGATGAAAAATTTACTAAAATTCAGGTTTATATGGCTGAAGTGAAAGGAAATGCTGGCAGAGGACGACTTGGGTATACTTTTATTGAACATATAAAAATGTATTGATCGCTGGAAATATTAAAAGTACACACAATCGCCGAGCATGTATGAAAGGTATGATGAATATAAAAGAAGCGAAAGAGATGTGTTAGGATCGTAACAAATGGCATTCGATTGTCTCTGCCTACCCCTCTTGGGATCACAGGAGTGATGATAGAAAGATCACTTTTATTACTACTGTTGTAGAACAAAATCTCAAGCCTCGCAATTTTCTCCACAAATAATCAATATATACTAGCGACCCCACCCCCGGCTTCGCACGGGTACAATATGACTTTACAACAATTTGAATACATACACAAATACGCTTATAAACTACTTGCTTATATACAAAGATAGATATTATGCTACCGCGGACTTTTTTGTGGATCATATTATTCTACACAATTCTTTTCTACATTTTGTTATATCTCTGACGGATTAGATAGCTAACTTTTTTCCAGACTTGATTCACTCTTACACTCTTGTTAATAAACTCGAAGTAGCGACGTAGTAACTAAACTGTGTTTCGTCTCCATCTATCATAATGAATTGCAGATTTGTTAGACGGAGACGAAATACAGTTTAGTTACTACGTCGCTACTTCGAGTTTATTAATAAGAGTGCTAATGCTCAGCCTAGCTCCTAAACATGATAGGTTCATGTTTAATACTATTCAACCTTCCCTGTGAATGAACGCTAATAGTCAAAACCGCAACAAAATCCGTATTAATATTTGCGTGAAAAGGTCACAGACAGATGCGGCGGGAGATTTTTTATATGTAGTGATGAAATGGATGTTGATTTGTATTTCTATCTGTCTGTTTGTGCCTTATAGACTTAAAAACGACTTAACTGATTTTGATACGATTTTCACTAATAGATAGACTGATTGACAAGACAGGTTTATGTGTATAAAACATCACGCTGCGTCTTTTGGAAGATAATGTCAATGTTTCTTTTTGTGTCACGTGATCGGGTGAGCATGTGATATTAAATTTCCACTCGCCAAGCATATAATGAAAGAATTCTTCACGACTTTTATATCTTGCAGTGTGACCAGAGATACAAGTAACAGTGTCCACTTGACGCCTATTGTCCATATTGAACAGAACAAGTAGCAAGCCTGTTGCTGCACTTAATGGACCTAGATGTGTCACTTCTTTAACAAACGTAAATATCTGTTATTTTTAGAAGAAGTGTGGACGCAATAATCTTATGGAATGTAGACAAACTAGGGCAGCTCTACCAACCATAAATATAAGACTCTCACAAAAGATCTAAAAACTAATAAAAAGAACCTAACTTAGATCGGTGACTGACTAAAGAAACGGCTGTTCACATACTGTTGGAGTGCGAGGAAGAGGCCGTATATGGAGTGAAACACCTAGGTTCCACTAGAACGCTGCTGGAGGCCTGCAACAATATCGGAGGTCTGCTGGGCTTTTTGGAGGAGCTGGGATGGGAAGAGTGATGTAGTTCCCCACCTCACGCAAAATAGGCGACGTCGAGTTGCGGAGAACGACCCGATCACCAAGTACCAAGTAAGAAGAGTGAACGCCGGCTTTACGTGCCCTCCGAAGCACGAGGGGTCGATTAAAGCACTTATTCTTAAAGAAAATTGGTGCTTAGCATTTTTTGGAACGAGTGGGAATTGAACCCAGAACCTTATTATATATAGTAAATCAAGTCGTGGAAAATATTGGGTCCAGCGCGAACTGTAGGAAGCCATTTAATTTAACCCTCCTGATTAAAAAACAATTAATACTCATCATAATGACATTTAAACTTCAAAATCTGACAATTATAAAGTGTATACCAAATCAATGATGATTAAAAATCAAAATATACAAAAATATAAATTTTAATATAAACAACAATGGTAATAAGAGGGTATCGAATAACTGCTACACTAAATAAGAGGTTGACTGCATGGCCGCCAACACTGTGAGCTTCAATACAGACCCGGTAAGATCTCACTATTTACAGGTATACTGAGTCCCAGATCCTAAATAAATATACAATAAAATAAATACCTTGAGGCCAATAATACAATATTTTAATTCTCAATAACTTCACGGGCACAATGCTTCCTTCGTAAGGCTTGCATGAGGAGGTCCAACACGTAGAGGCATTTTAGAGTGGCTAGCACCAGTCGGGACCTATCTCTGAATGCAACAGAAAAAATGCGCTCAAAGACAGCCCCTCAGGTGCCTGAATTATTGCAGAATTTTTTTTCGGACGAAACGATGCTTTAATTAAGCTATCATAATTGTTGATCCAATTGCTGTATGAGACGACATTGACAATACAAAATGCCACCAATTTCTGCCTATTCTGTACATACATCGTCTCGTTAAGTCTCTCTAAAAAACATGGGACGTAAGTAATAATGAACTCACCTGCCTAGCATCTTCTGGAAAATTTAGTTGTAATAACTTATATTTTGTTAGGGTACCCAGCAGAAAACATAAGTCATCTAAATTTAGCCCTTGAGAAGTTGAGATGGCCAGGCAAGACACTGTACATAAAAATGTTTTAATGTGATTCTAAATGTGAGTCGAAATTCTTCACGAGGTAGTAATTTTTTAAATTATCCAATCAAAAAATTCGCTAGGGGACGTCCTGCAATAAAAAGTAACCTATGCCCTTCTCCGGTCCTCAAACTACTTGTCTCTGTGCAAAAATCACGTCGATCTTCTGCTTTGACGTGAAAGAAGAAAAACAATACACTTACGCATTTATCCTATTAGTATAGATTACCTATATGGTGTTTAGGAAATATGCGACAATGCTCTGGAGGTGGTGGCAAAATGGCTAAGTTGCAACGGAGAGGCGTGGGGTGTCGGTCCTACCTTAGTGTTCGCGAGTGCCGCCGCGCTGTTCCTGTTCAACGAACTACAAGCCACTTTGGTGCTGGGAGCAGGAGACAGGGAACTGAACATATCATTGCTGGAAACTTCTTTGGTGGTAATTGTTAATATTATAGAAAACTATACGGTTTAGAAGCTTTATGTTTGTGGAGATCCAGTAGATCCATGATGGTCAAGAGAGCTGGATTCTTAAACTCCTCACGGACTACGCCGGAAATTCCCTGTCAACCGACCGAGAGCGATACGAGAATATTTTTTTCTTTTAATTTCATACAATATGTTATTTTTTTAAAGTTAAGTATCTAATCTAATCAATGATGTCCACATGTATTGTATGGTCTTAGTCAAGTGTAAAGGAACCAGCTCAGCGTATTTTGCAATCTATCTTCTACTTAATGAAACTCTAACACTGATTGACGAACAACACACGGCCTAAATCGGTAGACATCGATGTCGGTAGACCTATATATATTTTTATGGAGGGATTTTTTATAATACCATCCCTGAATGGCTAAAAAAGAGTGGTAAAATTTCCATGGAGAATAATTTTATTTTTGAAAATTCATTTCATAAGGGGTTGAAGTGTATTCGTATGAAAATCGTATTAAATCCGTGTATAAAGTCAATGGGAACGGGCACATAGCTTAATATAATTAGAAAATTTAATTCCGCAGACAACCATGATACTAGGCATGTTGGCGCTGATGATCCACTTATGGGTTTGTTCGATGCGCTTCTTCCAGTACTACCTCGACACCATTATAAGAGACGTATGTTGTTTTATTTATTTCTAAGCAGTAAATAGTTTTGTTCTCGAGTTAGTTCATTAAATACTATTTACTTACATTATTCAAATAGAAAGTACCGAGTCTACTAGCGAAAAATAGAAAACTACTGTATGCCATTATGGTGTAGAAACTTCAGGTCCGAAGGGTTCCAAAGACCAACAGTATACTATATCCTCACGCCTTATCTTTTCTTAGATAGACTTAGTTATTCTTAGATTTTATATAAAGAAATATTAAACAATTCCAATATCCTACAATCCTACAATACGATCACTTGACATCATATTTTCTTCATTATATAAACAAATATATCTTATTCCACTCTCACAACAAATCCCTTCTTTCAGAGTCCAAATATAATCCTGGAGATGACAACAGCTGGGTTATTCGGAGCACAAGCCCCGACCCCATCGGCCCTGGGACCATTAACTAGGTTTCTGAGACAACAGCAACCACAGATACATATCACGGTTTGCTGGTTCCTGTCACTTTGTTACGCCGACTACGTAAGGAAGAATTACTGTAGGCATTTCAATATGCCTTATTTGGAACAGTGGTAAGTATCTTATGTTTTAGTACTTATATGGGTTCACATATCTCATCTTCAATTCATATAGCTTAGGCGAGAGGGTTTCTCTGTTTCTTTAGTGTCGCCACCATCCAAGTATGCCACTACCTTTGTAACCAGTTTTAAATATTGTCCCTGCCCAGGGCCCCTTAGCTTGAGAAACTATAATATTTTGGACTGTCAATAAAATCATCCCGGCTGATATACTGCATTACGCGACATTCATCGATTTGTGGTTAGTTTTTCTCTAATGAATATTGGCAACCTTTCTTGCGATATAATTTTCAGACAAGGGCCACGTTCCAAATGGCAATGTTTGCCACTGATTTTGTATGTAATCTGGGTCATATCATTGGATATGATGTATAGCTTCTAGTAAGTATAGTATGCGGGTACTGGTGGGTGCAGGCAAGCAGAGGTGCACGAACGCGCGCTCCGCGGCGTCCACAAGACGGTGGCCAAAGTGAACAGCTTCATTGGCGCTATTCAACAACGTCTGCGTGCCTACACGCAGCCTCCCGCCGCTACAGCAGGAACTGGAACCGCTAACACGTAATTCTTACTTCCGTCACTAATTATTTAATTAAAGTACAAATGACGGCGTTAGCGTACACTTTTCAACTCGGCACTGTATCAGCATAGCGTCAACTCCTAGTCGTTGTCATTTCTTAATAAGGAATTTACGTCTCGCGGACGCCACCATCCTCGCTTCTTCTTCTCTATTCATATTCTCTTTCCAATATCTTTGATGACACCATGCTGCCAACTGGGTGATATAGCAAGCAGTTGACGCGCTGTGGCCTAACCATGACCGCTGACTGTTTGATGGTGCGCAGCGGTGACGGTGGTGTGCCTGTGATGATGCAAAGGATATTATGCTGATACCATGCCAAGGCTTTAATATTTAGTTGTCATCTGATAGAGGCAGACCCAAAATTTGCTTAAAGGATCCAAACTGTCTTAACAAACTTCCGAATCGTCTGACATTTCCGCATCCTCTGTGTTCTCTCTTGTTTCAGTCCAGACCAGAGAGTCTATGGTGATTCGGAAATTACTGACGCTTCTCAATTCGTTACCCGTTCAAGTATGGTCGAGCTAGTCCGCTAGGCCACCCCAGGCTACCCCAGGCTGTCAGGCATATGTTTGTAACTAGAGTGTCACGAGATCCGAAGCCAAAACTGGAGCTGCTGTGGTGGGGTGCGAACCGGAAGACGTCGAAGGGCAGAGTCGCTTGTCATGGCACGGGATCGTTGCAGTTGGCAGAACTACAAGCTGCTCGCCACTCGAGACAGCTGGCTGGTTTGAACCATCATTTTATTTAAAGATCTTAGCCAATTTTATAGTGGTTTTGAGCAAAATATTTATAATGGTTAGGAACGTCACTTCCTGGATCTTTTTTCTTCTTTACGGGTTGCCTTACAGCTCTCAAAACCGTGTTATCGGTCCCAGGGTACCCAACGGAACACTAAGTCTCCCTCTTTTAGCCGATGGTATTTGTCTGGCTATACCTAACGAGTGACCAGTTCTGTTGAGGTATAAGTGTGGTTTGTCGGATTTTGTACCTACATAATGTTTTTAATTATAAAAAACTCATTGATATGGCCGGGATCGAAACGTGGTCCTCCTAGTTAATACCACGGCCACCGACCTGCCGATTGTTCATAATGTTTTCCCCAAATACCTACAACAAAAATAACTATTGTTTATCGCTGTATGTTCACAGCTGTGGCCAGACGAATGCGAACATCCTTACACCTAGTCAGGTGCGCCTAAGAAGGCTCACAGAGGCAAGTGATATCACAACTGACGCATATGAAAAACTCAGAGCTTATATCAAGGTGTTTTTAGTTTTGTTGACTGTAACCTCAAATACTATTATGATATTTAACTGGGTGGAACTGAATGGAGAATACACAAACAAAATAAATACATCTTCACGACCTGACAGTAAACAGACAGCAATAACGGTGTCCATTTTTTGCCAATAGTCGTGTGTTAAAGAGAAATATGGCAAGCTTGTTGCAGAACTTAATAGACTAGATGTGTAATTTATATAACAAAAGTACATGTCTGTTATTTTTAGAAAAAGTTTTTTGCCCTAAAAATTGGTGCATAGCATTTTTGGTACGCGTGAGTTTGAACCCGGGTCTCCCCGGTTTCAAGTCCAACGCTCTACCAATTACGCTACGCTATCTATGATTTCAAGTCTAACGCTTTACCAATTACGCTACGCTATCTATGGTTTCAAGTCCAACTCTCTACCAATTACGCTACGCTATCTATGGTTTCAAGTCCAACTCTCTACCAATTACGCTACGTTATCCATCTTTCGGTTTCAAGTCGAACTCTTTACCAATTACGCTACGCTATCTATGGTTTCGGTTTCAAGTCCAATTCTCTACCAATTACGCTACGCTATCTATGGTTTCGGTTTCAAGTCCAACTCTTTACCAATTACGCTACGCTATCTATGGTTTTAAGTACAATGCTCTACCAACGCGCTACACTGTCTATGGTTCCAAGTCCAACGCTCTACCAATTACGCTACGCTTTTTATTTAACAAGAGATCTAATTTTAATTCTCCAATTTCGTTTACCAGGCGACTAGATGCCTCTGCGGATTAGATGCCAGCAAGATTAACTCGTCCTCCTCACAGATAGACAAAAAAGAAGTCACCTTCGAGAATGTTACTACGGACAACAGATTTCACTCACAAACGCGTTTAGAATCAAACAGAAGTAAAACTGTGATCAATAAGAATATAGATCCTCCATCAGAATAACCTTCGTCGCCTTCTGAAGCCCCCATGCCTTCTCCACCGTGATGTATTTTGATGTCAAATTTAGTAAAATTATTGCGTGACTTGTTATGCGTGATTATTGCTTTTTCGTGTTTTAAATAAATGCCTTTCTTTGTATTCGTGTTTTTATTTATTTTCAACTTTCAATGGTGTTAGTTTCAGATCTCAGTCTCAGTAAAAATAGAAACCTCCTAGGACTAGAAGACTTTGTGGCCAAAATATCCAAGTAAATCTCCGAAGAGATTAGTGGAATGGAAATGCTCAACCGAGCCCGTTTCCATACAAACGGAGAAAAAGGATTTTCCATACCTCAACAGAATCAGCCACTTTTTAGGTATATCACAAATACCATCGGCTAAACGATGGAAAAATGGTCCATTTTCCTTTTTTCAAAATTCGTAATAGCTCAAAAGTTAGACACCTTAAATTTCTATCTATCATCACGCCTTTTATCCCAAGAGGGATAGGCAGAGATAATCAAATGCCATTTGCTACGTTCCTGACAAACCTCTTTCGCTTCTTTTATATGCATCATACCTTTCATACATGTCATGCTCGGCGATTGTGTGTACTTTTAATATTGCCATCGATCAATACATTTTTTATATGTTCAATAAAAATACCTACACCTACGTATTTTGAAAAAAGGAAAACTTGCGGACGTTATTCTTCACTATGTCAAGGGGTACCTTGGAACCCACATTGCAGATCTTTTATAAGTTCTGTGTTGGAACCGTTACACGATTTCGGGAGCTGTAAAGGTGCCCAGTCATTCGTCCAATCGCCGGTGCGCCGCGCCGCCATACGGTCCACCGAAATCGACCACAGACTAGTCCAATTCGGTCCGCCATCCGTTTTCAAAGTGGTTGATTTCGATGACCGGAACGATCTGTCACACACACACATCCACCGCTGAGAGTTTGACACTTTGTTTAATCGAATCTTGTGTGTTTGTGTGAGTGAGTTAATTGTATGTGATCTAAATCGTATGATTTACATCGCTAATGTGTGGCCTGTGTTCAATCTCGATATTACGGCTGGCCGGACCGAAAATTTTCGGTGAGAAACCTGACCAGTGCTACTGGGCCCGTGAAGAAAGAAAAAGTCAAGGGGTAGTTTTCTCCGTTTGGATGAAAACGGGCGCGGTAGCTTCATGCTCGATATACAATCCTCTTAAGTATGAAGTGGTGTCCATAAAATGAACTACGAGGTTACAGGATTGTGTCTAGGGTGGAGCATTTAGAGGCACAGCCAAATTTCCACCTTTTACTTTTATTGCTGAAAATGCTGAAATAATCGCCATTTCTCATGAGCGTACACGTATTTAATAAATCAATGCAAAAGACAAAAGCACCCGAAATCGAAGAGTTGCATGCAAGATTTATTGATTTGTTTGGCGGAGGCGATTCAGATAGGTCTAGCAGGCAAGTGGATATTTTTGGTCTCTGCCTACCCGAAGGGAAATAAGGCTTGAGCATATTATATATGTACAAACATACAGACGTTTTATATATATATATGTAGTTTATGTAAATAACAGGATAGTGTCAAAATTATATTTTTGCATTATGAAATTTGACAGTGACAAATCTATACACAAAAGTTTATTTGCAAATAATTAATTATAAAATGTATTGATATAATATTAATTAATTTTATATATTATTATATGTAACAAATGTAAAATATAAATATATATAATTTATGTAATGTGGCTGCTAATTGAAGATTTTTGGGACTACGTTGAGAACGAAAGTTATAAGGTAAAAGAAGTTTTGGTTACATAACAATATTATTTTACTTGTAGGTATTTAAATATTTTGGAAACAAGGGTGTTATTCTTAATTCTTGAGGAAAGTTATCTTATAGAGTTTAAAATTTATTTTTTGTATTAAAGCTACGATATCCCTGAGTGACATAGGCTATATTTTATATTGTTCTAATATATCCACGGGCGGAGCCGGGGGCGGATAGTTTAGTAGGATATAGATAACATCACGCTACAACCCAAAGGGGCGGAGCAGTAACCATTAAGAGGATCGTGTAGCTCAGCGTACGCAGCGAAATAGGTATTTAGAAAATCATATTCTGTCTCAAGCGCGCTCTTCCCACGGGCATCAGTGCGACAGAGAACACTGCAGCTCGTGAGTGTTCGTAGGTATGTTCTTCGTTGAAAATTGCGTTTTGGGGGAAAACGATTTACACCTACTAAACTATAACGAAACCTTATAATTTTGGTGACAAACGTTTTAGCAGATTATAATCTACGTACGTACGTTTTGCTTTTTTTGAAATTTTGCTTTGTTTCTCAAATACAGACGGTTTATTACGAGCAAGTTATGAACCAAAAAAACCGAGATTTGAGGGGCTTATAACTTTTGACCTATTACGAATTTTGAAAAAAGGAAAAAATACGTACGTAGTTTTTCATTATGTCAGTAACATATTACAAAATCGTTAAAATTAAATAATATTTAGGGGTAGTAAAACGTTTTCTTCGTTTGTATGGACATGGACGCGGTACACTACACTCTTAAGGCGGGTGCAACCGCAAGGCACAAAAAAATACTTTGGTACTATCTAATATTATAAAAGGAGAGGTACAGGATCTATCCTTCTTTCACGAACGCTGAGGTTCGAATATGATTCCGAAAGTGAGAGCCGAAAAGCGACATAGACAACTTTTATCCCAAAAATAAGTGATTCCTTCTATTCGGGAAGGTTTTTATTAAATATTTGATAAAAATGTTGTCTATAACCCATGCGAAGCCGGGCGGGAACTAAGTACTGTGGAAGGTTAAGAGAGATGTAACAAAAATGTATATAATTTAAGGTAAATTGCGTGTTATAATGCAGCCTGGACCGGAAGGTCGCATACTGGCATTCCTCACTTTGTGTTTGTTAACATAGTTCTACGTACAAAACCTTCGTTTTGTAGTTCTCAATTAAATAATGTTATAATTTTCACTCATTCATAGGATATTTGAATTTACAGTTTTCATAGAAATTATGAAGAACTGTCTAGCTGAACAGATTAATTTTCAAAAATGTATTTTTAGTTACACCAGTGCGTCGTTGTCGTTGCCATGGTGTGGTACCATAGATTAAATAATAATTACTGTGGTATATATTATATTATAAATATATAATAATATTATAAAATTATAAAATATTATAATATGTAATATGTAATATTATAAAATTATTACACATTAAAATCTGATTTCGTCTTCTAGTTCTATGTTGGTATACTTTTTACTTAGTTATTATTAATATGGAAAGATGGCCAAAAAAAGAGATTCCGTATTTTGTCATTGGCTACACAATCCTATAGAACGGTGGGGGATATATTTTTTTGATTATATATATAATATTTATGGCCTTTATACCCGGGTTCAAGCCGGATGAACCACAGTACTCCTTAGTTACTAAAGAGTAATTACTAAAAACTACTAAAGTTCAGTGATGTTGGTGAAATTCAAAACCGAAAATCGCAACCGATTAGACATGATGCATGATATTATGCGACTTGCGTTGTCCAAGACAACTCCTCAATCAAACTTACTCGCTTATTGAGCAGAAGCAGCAGCAACAATCTCACTAACACTACTGTAGTAATAACTAAAAGTCTCGTCTTATTTTTTACGTCAGATTTTTTAAATGTTGACAATGGTCCGTGACTACAAAAAGGTTATGAAACCCTAACTATAGGAGATCGATAGGTACATATTTCTATCACTATTATTAATTCAGCGACATGTTTTCCTACGTATCCTCGAAATGGTTCTCCAACACAGAAAAAGGAAAGTTTAAAATGTCGCTGCACAATTAATTTAATATATTTAACAGTTTAGTAGTAGGTACTTTTATAGAAAAACTTAAGAAGCTTCGCTTCTGCTGTGCGTCTACTCACCGACACACCCTTTTAATGTATAACATCTAAACTCTCGATATGTGGCATTTGGTGAGAAGAAACGGAAATGTGTAATAGGAAGTAGGGAAATACGCGCGCTATTCAAATGTTTCTTCGGTGCGGTCTAAGTTGCCGCTGTACTGCAGCGAGGTTACTAGATATTACACATGATTGCACTTACACTTTCTTTTCCAGTTATATTCGTGGGCAAAGTCAGGCGAGAGTGGTTGGAGTGTAATCCCTACAGCAGTATGGACCGCGGGGACGTTGGCGCTAGCTCACAGGCTGGTCACGGCCATATTCAGACGGTTTCTGTTCCGACGAATACCGTTATGGGAGCAAATTTTACAAGTGAGCATTCATCATAGTCTTTATTTCCCTTCGGTCTTCGAGGACCCAAGTAGACCTGTGAGACTTTGAAGACAAACATGTCTGGTGTAGCCAAGGCCAATGAGACTTTAAATCCTTTGGTCCCACCGGGAATTAGGAAACCAAGGTAGATATCCTCAGATGAGATAAGTAAGAAGTAGGCACTTCAAAATACTCTCAATATTTATTTCTTCATAGAAGTCATAGGCAGAGAATAATATATAATGCCATTTGCTACGATCCTGACCAAGGAATACTACCGCACCAGGATTCCCTGTATCGCGGGTGGGGGGGCATGGCCACCTATCCACAATGACAACTCAAGATGGGACCATAGGAGTGGAATGTTTAGGGCATGCACACAACACACTGCTGCCCGCCCCTCCCCCTATTTACTGTATACTGTGGGGCATTGTGGTATTCTTTACGAAATTTTAATTATATCGTCAATAAATTGTTGCTTTTGCAGCAGCTGTTGTTCATCTGGGTAGTAATATACAGTCTTCACTTCTGGAGCATGCTCGTGGCGATCATCAAGTCAGCTCTAACTTACTATTACGATGATGTAAGTTGTTTTTAGGGTTCCGTACCCGCTGTCCGTCCGTCTGTCTGTCCGTCTGTCACCAGGCTGTATCTCATGAACCGTGATAGTTAGACAGTTGAAATTTTCACAGATGATGTATTTTTGTTGCCGCTATAACAACAAATATTAAAAAACAGAATAAAATAAATATTTAAGGGTGCTCCGATACAACAAACGTATTTTTTTTGCCGTTTTTATAGATAATGGTCCGACTCGCACTTGGCCGGTTTTTTTCTTTGCTTCACGGGTCCCCTTACAGCTCCCGAGCCCGTAACCGGTCCCATGGCACCCAGCGGAAGACCAAGACCTCCCTATTTAGCCGATGGTATTTGTGAGCCTAAAGCTCTGGCCTAAAGAGTGGCCAGTTCTGTCGAGGTATATTTAGATGGAAAAGCTTCTAAGTGTGGTTTGTCGGATTATGTTCATAGGTTTTTAATTATGCCACTTTTTAAGAGACGTATCTGTTATTTATCTGCCCTCCGAAGCATATATTCTACCCCGCTCCTCTCTGGGTTCAAGTCCAACGCTTTACCATTTACGCATACGACTCCTACTATTAAGAATTTAATGACTCATGTAAAATTAGTAGGAATTTAAGACTAATCGGAATATAGTCGGCGATTAGTCGGCAAAGAGGCCGACTATTCGGTACTTATAATGGTACAGGAAACGGGAAGTAAATGGTACTGAAACACTTAATCAATAACAACGACCAAATAATCGGTTTTATAATCGGCAAATGTCGGTAATTTTGTGGCCCGATTAGTAATCTACCTAGATAAGTAGGATAAGATTTAAGTATATTTTACAGGATTTACAAGAAACCCCGACCAGTCCGACGAACGGCCACTTGTTCGTAAAGCAAGTGTTTATATGGATGTTCTCGGTGTTCCCGCTAGCTGTGTTCATACATACAAGACCGCGACGGACCACGCAGCCTCTCATGATATGGTACGACTTTTATATATTACAGGCAAAACCTGGGAGTGTAGGCTAACTAGTATGATTGTATTATAAATGAGCAAGTGTCTTTGTTTGGCCTTCATTCACGCCAGAACAAAGCAATGGATCGACGTCATTTTTCGCACAATAATAATTGGAGGGCCGGAGAGTGACATAGACAAATTTTTAATCCCGGCAATCCTTATAGGTAGAAAGATGGAGACAGAAAGTGGTTGTAAGCACTTGCCGTCAGAAAACCTCTTTTTCAGTTAGTCTGAGCCCCCCTCTACAAATTCTTGTAGACGAGTAGGGGTCTAGCGCTTGTCGGTACGCCGCTGAGCCGATTTAGAAGAAAAAAAATTAAAAAAAACCTCTCCTACCAGCTGGCAGAAAATGAGTGAACAACATTTGTGGGGACCTCTCGGTTGTAAGAAAAATATTTTCTGCCAATTTTCCACTAGCGATTTATATTTTTCTCTTGATTGATGCGTGGTCAATCAAGTAGTAACTGCACAGAATCTCTATGTACCTATCATCACGCCTTTTATCCCAAGAGGGGTAGGCAGAGACAATCGAATGCCATTTGCTATGATCCTGACATACCTCTTTCGCTTCGTTTCTTTCATACATTCTCTAATATTATTTCTCAAAGGTGTTTCTTTGTCGGTATCAAATATACCTACCCCTTATCAAAGGTAATGTTTGATACGCCATTTTGAAGATTATTTTTCCCTCTAATGTCGAAATTTCAATAAACAAATCAAAATTAAATGTTTCTCTTAAAATTAGACTAATTTATTTATTTTGTAAAAGACGCCATCTGTTGGAGATCAGTTGAACTAACTGTGCTAAGTATTCGCGGTTATGTAATATAATATAATTATAATAGTTGTAAGCAAAGTATATGTATTGTTTATCGCGCCCGTTTCCATACAAACTCGTTCGCATCTGTGCGACATGACAATGACATAATAGCAAGATGAGTGAGGCAAAAACATTTTTGGGGAAGAGAACCAATTTCGCTCAAATATATGTTCCATTCCACTCTTTCAATAATAGACATTACCTTGGTTATCTGTTGCTATCAAAATAAATTAATAGAAAGAGGCGTCGGTGGTCGAGTGGGTAAAACGTCGGCTCACAACTGAGAAGTCGCGGGTTCGATCCCCAGATCCACCACCAATGGGTTTTTATAATAAATGTACTTTATCCGGCAAAGAGGCTTTTCCATCTACATACCTCAACAGAGCTGATAGGTATAGCCTCAAAAAATCTTCGGCTAAATGAGGAAGACTTTTGTCTCCCGCTGGGTACTCATGGGACCGGCAACGGTTCCCGGAAGCTGTAAAAAGAAGAGAATTGACCGTCTGATCAACTTATTTCCTCTGTGACAGGATCACGACAAGTCCATGGCAGCGACGAGAGATGGGTCCGTACGGGTATTATCTTAACCGACCATTGTCCACCGACACCGTGAGAGCCCCGCCGAAGACAGTCGCGATACGACGAGCATACAGCGACTCCAGAATTATGACGAAGGAACCGTTTAAGAAGAGAAGATACTCTAAATCATGTTGATTTTTGGATGATTTTATATAAATAAAGATTATTCATTGAATGTTGTTAAGATTTTTTGCCTAAGGAGACGCATCATGATTTTTGTCCCCTACTAGTTAGATGTTTAGTTTTTCCAGTTTTACGCGATAACTGTATGTGCTCGTCTCTAAATTAAAATTGCTTTTCAAAGATAAATATATTGTAAAGTTTCTCAACGAAAGAAAATAACCATAATCAGTTACACCTAAGTTTTATGAAGCCTTGAAAATCCTCAATTTCACGCGTATTTAGCCAAGTTTGCTACTCGAGTTCTCTTAATATATTTACTAATTAACAACATAAAAAGATAGATAATTTCACATACTTTAAGAATACATTAACTAGAATTTGATAATTCCAATAGTTTTTGTAAAAACATAGAAAATATTTTATATTTCGTGTTTTTTGAAATACCGATTTTGTTGAGAAATCGTACATTTCATGCTTCTGGTACGTGAATATTGGTCTATCTTATCTTATCCTTGTTAACCGACTTCCAAAAAAAGAAGGAGAAGGTTCTCAATTCGGACCGTATTTTTATGTATGTATGTACATCGATTACTCCGCCAGTTGTGAACCGATTTTGATGGTTTCTTTTTTAATCGACAGATAATTCTTCCTGACTGGTCCCATTTTTATCTCATAAAAATTGGTTCTTTAGTTTTTCAGAAATTTTGAAAAAACTGACCTTTTAAGTCAATTTTTCGTAATATCTCGATGAAATATGTACCGATTTTGACGACTTATTTTTTTAAGGATATAATAATTTCTTGACATTATCTCACAGTCATATGACGAAAATCGGTTCAGTAATTTTTCAGAAATTCAGTAATTTGTCTCTGTTTACTGCTGAAAATTATATCAGAGAAAAGCCTTAGCAACGGTTGCTATTGACACGAAGTTGTCAATTTTCGTATCGACGACGGTGGTCTAGCGGCTAAAGGTATGGGATGCAGCGTAGGATGCACATTGCTCGAGGTTCAAATCCCATCCACCGCAATATTTTTTTAAATTTTCCATAATTTTTTTTAGTTGCGTTATTATTTATTTCTCAGGGCAACAAAATCACTTAAAAGGGAAAAATAAACCTTTTAAAAAAAAGTGTACCGACTTCAAAAATTTGCACTGAAAAGTAAGAAATAATAAAAATAGCGTCGTAGAATTTGAAGACGGTTGGTGCCAAATTAGAAATAATTTAGTACCCAAATTCACTAATCTAGATAATTCATTAGGAACCTACGATCATCAGTAGAAACACAGATAATATTGAACAGATCTTTATGTCCCTAGATGTTTACTTAATTTTGTATCCTAATTTGGCACCAACCGTCTTCAAATTCTACGACGCTATTTTTATTATTTCTTACTTTTCAGTGCAAATTTTTGAAGTCGGTACACTTTTTTTTAAAAGGTTTATTTACTTTATCGATTTTAATAGTAGGCCATCTCGCTCACATGTTTCTCACTAAAAAGCACAAAAGGAGCCGCGCGTAAAACTGAGTTTGTTGCGCTGTGTAGCGTCGCCTTAAAATTGGTTTTAATAAATTTGTGTTTCGGTGAGTGGACACACGATAGAAGCGAAGCTACTTTATTAAAAACCAAACTTTATTAAATTATGCAGTATCATCTACCGGTCCTTTACTAAACTTTAAAGAGTGTCGCTTTAATTTAATGTCTGGTATGACGTCACTTCAGTCTCGTGACGTTAAGAAGCTTCGCTTAAAAAAGTGCATAGGCAGTCATAGCAACAGCCGACAGAAGTGAAAACTTAAACTATAACTATAAAGCCAGTACACGAATTCCTACCCGGACATTCTCGGGCCAAGCTTCCTGCCCGGACTTTCTAGGGCAGGGCAATCAATAGTATTGTGCCGAAAAACATGTCGCGCGCGAATCCATAAGATTTCCCCCTACCAAAAATCGCTCAACGATCCTAAAGAAGTTTCCTCTTCAGAAATATCCATATTCACTTCAATCGCTATCTAAACCCCACAAAATACCATAGCTAACTATATTAAACACAAAAGTAAAACTGGAAAATTTAAATGGATCAACAATTTTATTTTCTAACATTATTAAGTTATAATTACTTCTAAATCAGAGCTGAGAATTGGCACAAACTATAAGAACGTCATTACATAATTATGTATGATATTTCAAATCCCCATCCCCATCGATACCACTTGTGCAAAAAAATTAAGGTCTAAAGATATTTCGAAAAATGCGTTAAATAGCCCGTTTATTTAGGAAGGTCATAGGCTATATAACATCATGCTACGACCCAAAGGAGCGGAGCAGTAAACATAACTATAAAAATTTTACACGGGCGAATCCGGGGTAGAAAGCTAGTTTTAAATTAACAACATAGAAAACACAGTATTGATAAAAACTTTGTTTTATTTACATAATGCTCGTTTTTAAACACCATATTTTCCATACATTTTAGATATCGCTAGGTGTCGCCCGTGGTAGTTGTACTATTCTTTTTTGATGCGAAACTTCGCAGGGGATTGCTTCTCCTTGCCTGTAAATAAAAAAAGTAGTTCTAAAGATATACTACACCATTACCTTTCGGCCACCACCTGTTTTCTAAATATCCAAAAAATATTTTCAAAACATACCAAGGCTGAAGAGGTGAAGGGCTCCTTCAGGTAGGAGATAGGTTAGTATTTTTTTGTAAAACATACGCCAAATGTCTCATGATATAATCATATCTAATGTCAAAAAGGCGATTTTAAAAATATTAATATATATATATGAATACTATTTTTTTTGGAAGTTGGAAAAAAAAATTTAAGCTGTAAAATAATAATTATCAAATTTTCAAAAGCTACATGGCCCACCTGATACTTATGCCTCTTAGCACTCCCAAAGCTGGCTGCCGGTTTCCTCTTCCTGGAATTATCCTTCGGTTCCTTAGGCACCTCCACATCGACCTCCGTCTCCTCCGGTCGGTCAGTGCGGAGGGCGGCCGGGAGTAGGTATTCTGGCACGTGGGCGAGTTGGGGCTGAACGCGCACGGTATGCAGTGCCTTGTCTCGACGGAGGGCCGCCAGGTCTGTGGGGTTCTCTTCGAAGTAGCCCTGGAAATGTGAGAGAGGGTAGCTAAGTTATTTAATATTATTGGCCAAAAATTACATTTGGTGATTTGAATTGAAGCTAGGAAAGGAAGCCATCACCGCAAACCGAATTCTAATTCTAAGAAAGAAATTATTGTGTAATTCCGACTTTCTTAATTTTGGTCTACTGTGCAAATGATGATGATGATAGATACATAGATAAACATTATTCCAGAAACACAATAACAGCCGAAATAAAATCCCTTCCGAATTCTCGTTGTTTTTTAGCGAATAAATAAAATAAGCATCCTCTACAATGGCGCCCGTGAGCGTATCACTATACACTACCAGGCACCAGGGTTCCAACTGGCACTTTACCTGCAACTTCTTACAGTTGAGTAGTTCCTGTTTGATCTCCTTTAGACGAGCCTCCCTGACCGCTATCCTGGTGACCGCTCGCCAAGCGTCCCGCGATCTATACCTGAATCCTTCCACTTCCTCCAGGGCGAACTCGTATTTCCTTAAAAAAAAATTACAGAGCTACATTAAAATTGAGGGCTTTTTTGTTGCAAAGCGCAAAAAATTGGCTTTCATACTCAGAGAGAAGATTAGGCAGTCATCAAAATGTTATGCGCTTATGTTGTCATCATTGTATATGCAGAACTCTTTTTTTTTCATATATTTTCACTTTTCCTTTATCCAAACTTTTACCATCGGGAAGTACTTCATGTATCATGTAGTCCATAAAGTAGCGTAATAGATTATTCGTCCATTATAACATAGAAATTAGGTTCTAAATGTTCTAATTTTTTTTAAAGTACTTGCAGTTTAAAAAACCACAAGAAATTTAATATTCAAATGATACATCTAAAGAACTTCAAAATCCTTTACTTCCGGTTAAACACTTTCCTTCCATTTGACATTAAACACTCCCTAGCGTAGCGAGCTAAGATGCTTGACATCAAAACTCCAAGATAGTGAGATACTGACACCTCAATGTATAAACCGAAACGCATGGTTTATATAACGACACTTACTGTAAAACTTTTTCATTATTCAACCCGGTAGAGAGATGGGTCTCGACAGCGTCCATGAGTGGCTTCTCACGTATCGACACGAACGATAATACGGAACCCTGAGATTTAAAGAGTTTGTATTAAACTAAAATATTTAAATTGTAGTGAGCTTCATTTGAGGTCTTTGGGGACATAAACGTGAAAGTCTGTATG
Source organism: Nemapogon koenigi (assembly GCA_963924495.1). NCBI lineage: Eukaryota > Metazoa > Arthropoda > Insecta > Lepidoptera > Tineidae > Nemapogon > Nemapogon koenigi. The sequence goes on from OZ004642.1 coordinate 12,291,527, forward strand.
GAGAGACAAGGCAGAAGCAATGGAGAAGAAAACGCAAAGCTATTTGCAGATGGCGCTGTTTATCATGGCTCATAACAAAGATCTGTCAGTTGTAGCTTGTTTAGTAATTGCCGTTTTTTTGTAATAAATACCGTAATTTTCAAATATATCACGTTGTGTACTCCAGTTGCACAGTTAAAACTCGAGTTGAATACTCGAGGAGCGTCTTTAAAATGCCGAAAATAGAATCCAGGTAATGACTGTTTTTTTTTGTGAAATATAGCAGCGCCAAGTAAATAATTTGTACAAAATATTAATGGCTTTATTGTAATTGATAAACATAATAATCTAGAAATTAAATTTTAGCTTATTTTCATTGTTCGATATCCTATAAGTACCTACATATGGAAGTAGAAAAAGATCAGTTTACTTCCCCAATGAATGTCTAGTTAGTCTAGAACAACAGTTTAAATAATTAGCTTTCTGCCCCAGCTTCGCCCCTGCTAATTTCTGAAATGCGAAAACATAACCGGGTATGTTATTTTGGTCGGAACCCTAACTTTTTCGTACCAACGTCCATCCAGATTAATGTATCTTTCAATTTTTCAAATGAGTCCAGTAGTTTTCCAGTTCTACTACCACTTGGCATGGCTCAAGTTACTTGGCGATATCTGTACCTGATTGTTACCCCTGGCGGTCCGTCCCGCTCTGTGAACGTACGAGTTAACGTCCAGCGGGAAGTCAAAGTTGATCACGTTGGACACGTGCTGGAAGTCAATACCGCGCGACACTCCCGACTCCTTGTCTTTTCTCCTCTTCGACTTTTGCTGTATACAAAATAAATTTACATTAAAAACTTGTGAACATATTTCGACAAACTCTTGACTTAATTTTTTTGAGATTTGAAATTTAAATCCTGAACTTAATTTCATTGCGACGACGACAGCAGTGACCATTTTATTTAAATCGAGTAGCATATGAGACAACTTATATATAAACAATTCAATTTCAATGAAATTGTCGCCAACGAAAAATTATTCTCAGTATTTTACACTGAACTAGTCACTGGACGTTAAGTAGTCTCAAAATAATGTCATTGGCTATATGAGGAAGTGCAGCCAGTAACAGCACTACCTCCAGGAAATATCTTTAACTTAACTTTCATTTGTATCTGTGCTAAGTCTGTACCAAAGTGAGTGGAAGCAAACGACCTACATATAGGTCGTCTTGTTCCAGTCGCGACCTATGGTGTATCTGGACTATCAACTACCCGTTCACACTATCGGTCATCCATTGCAGACGGTATCTTGGACGTTCCACTGACAGCTTTTTCCAGGTTTATTCAATCATTTCTTATAGTATAGTAGCAACAATTTGAATACCTACACAAATACGCTTATAACTACTTATCTATTAAAGATAGATATATATGCTACCGTGGATTTCTTGTACAAATTTTATTATATTGTGGCGGCACATCGCGTCGCGTCGATAGATGTCGCACCGTTACTAACTCATTGAAACCTGTATCGCGCCATTGAAAATATTTAATAGATTGGCATATATGCAACTTTCCAACGATGTGCGTTGGGGAGTATTCCTTTTACTCATGATCGCTGGATTGTTGTATGTATTGCCATTTCTATAATATCATTGACAGAATGCGCCATGAAAACTTGTTGGGGCTAACTTTTTTCACGACTTGATTCACTTATACTGTTAATGCTCAGCTCCTAAACATGATAGATCCATGTTTAATACTCGTAAACCTTCCCCGTGAATCAACCTATCTAATAATGAAAACCACAACAAAATCGGTTTAGTAGTTTTTGCGTGAAAAATCACAGACAGACCGACGACTTTGTAAAAAGTACTGATCTAATCCTCTGATCGACAATGACGGGGGTAGAACACGCATGAATCTTCCTAAGATAGAATGGTATGTAGTTGACTATAGTAATTCAAACTTCTTAGCAGATTTAGGTAAAATTGATTCTTATAATCAAATTCGATTTGTTGGTAAAAGTCAGATTATATATAGTTTTTTCTATACCTTTTTCTTCTTGGTCTCTTCCTGTGGCAGTATTCCACCATCAGGCTGCTCCAGAGCTTTCTCGTCTGACGCCACAATAATCTGGTAGCGACCCTTGTTGAACTGCTCGACAGAGAAACAGCGGATGGCCGCCGGTAATTCGGAATTGAGGACGCACGCGCCGATTTTGAACTGCTCCAAGTATAATTTAAGTCTGAAACATATACATATGTTCATTCATTTGTCTGGGGCATTATAAAAGGCATCCCACTCTAAATTTTTTTTTTTACTTGTCTTATTTGCACCAATAATAATATTTTTTAAACTCTTATTTAAAAACTTTACAAAAAATAGACATAAAAAGTTTGTTTACCAAAAAAGACAAGTCAAAAAAATACTATTTTATATATCACTAAGTAAAATATAAAATGGCGTCTGTCTGTGACCCAAACTACTAAATGGATTTTGTTGCTGTTTCCACAATTACATAGAGTCATATATGTAAACTGACATGCGCCCAAAACCTATTCCTTAAAGAAGACTTACTTATAGCACCGATCCACAGTCCTCACAAATATAATACTCTTCCCTCTAATCAGGTTCAACTTTAACAGCGCATACAATATTGCAGCCTTATCATCTTCCTCCGCAAACAAGTGGTAATGCTGCAGCTGTGATGATGGAGCCAGCTCCGGTTCTTCCAGTTTGAGGGTTACAGGGTTCCGGAGAACAATCTTTTTGAGATTGAGTACATCGTCAGACAGAGTGGCTGATGCAAGTACTGCTTGGTATATTTTTGGTAGGTGGCTGAAAATATTTAAGTTGAACATACTTTAATAGCCTGGCCATGTGATTGTAAAGTAGTATTGAAGTGTAAGTGACTAGACCTACCTATCCCTATCTATCATCACGCCTTTTATCCCAAGAGGGGTAGGTAGGCTGAGACAATAGGGGTGTAGACAGTAAAAGAAAATAAATACTTACACAATAATATTTTTTATATAGTTTATAATGTATAATCACTGAAAATAATGTTTATTTATTTGTTTAATTAATGTACTTTTTTTATATCAAAAAATAAAATTTAAAACATGATTTTTTAATGAAAATACAAATAAAAAAAATTCTAGATATTTTATTACGTATAGTAAACCTTACAGCTATAATTGTTAAAAAAAATTGTCTACATGCCATTTGCTATGATTCTGACATACCCCTTTCGTTTCATACATGCTCAGCAAGGACAGTACCTACTGAATTTTTAGGTGCAGTAACTGGGAATTCAATAACTTTGTGAAATGAATTTAAACCAAAAATTATCACAATCATTGAATTTATTATGAAGAGAATAACTCACCCAAGCAACTCCTTAATTTCATTCTCATACCCAAATGAGAATATCAAATCGGCTTCATCCACCACTAGCATCGCCAAATCATCCTTGAATCTCACATTTTCTGCTTTCAAGTGTGCCAGAGCTCGGGACGGTGTCGCAACAACTATATCCGGTTTATCAGCTAACAGACACTTCTGTGCCTGCATGTCCCCGCTGGGAGATATATCTATACATCTCACTTCTCGGGCACATTTCAATGTCAAATCCTGTACAACTGATGATATCTGTAATATGAAGCATATATAAGAAACAAAGCTTGGAAATTATACCTTAATATTTGACAAATTTGTATGATATTTAAAAGTGAAGTAATCCGGTACCCAGTGGTCATTCTTTATCTAACAGTAATTGTGAGACTGTACCTAACAAAGTAATAAAGTGAAGTAAAGTTACGTTTAATATTATTCTGTACTAGCTTTCCACCCGGCTTCACCCATATTAAGTTTCGTCCTCTACTATGGTCTTGTGTTTATACAAAAACCCCATAGAAAAAAGCACTTTCAGTTTTTCCCAATTCCCAAATTTTCCAATTTTTCGGGCAACCTTTTAAATTTTTCTTTTCCTAGAAACCTTATTCAGACTATTACCAATATTTCACAAACAAAAAAATAGCCAAAATGGTCCAGCCCTTCTCAAGTGATGTGCTTACCAGCGAACAGCATTGAATTTTTATTTTTATTTTAATATAACCATTTTTTTGATCACATTTATGGTTACTGCATAACTCATTAATAGTGTGATGTCATATAGCCAATTCCTCAATAAACCAGCTACTTAACACAAAAATGTTTTTTAATTAGTAGTTTCGAGATTAGACCAATAAAACATATAAACAAACTCTTCAGCTTTATAATATTAGTATAGATTATCACATGACATAGACTTTACAATCTTACCAACCTGACCACACAGCTCTTTACTAGGTGAGAGAACTAGTGCACGAATGCATTGATGAGTACTTGTATTTTTCAAGTTCAATATCCTCTGTATCAAAGGTATTGTGAATGCTGCAGTCTTGCCGGAACCTGTGCGAGCTCTCATTAGTACATCTTTTCCTTCAAGAAGAAGTGGTATTGCCGTTTCTTGTATAAGTGTTGGCTCTGACCATGCTGATGCTGCTATTGCCTATGTATAGAAAAACACTGATAGTTATATATGTGTATGTACAAACAAAGTCAAATATTGGTCCGAGTGGAGCAAACGGGGCACTATGAAAAAAGACTAAGAATATCAATATCTGGGCGACTTATACCTATATTAAATTATTTAAAATTAAATTTTAAAGAATTACCTTTAATAACCTGTCGTCCAACTCCATTTCATGAAACATAACCTTGTTTTGTTCACCCATGTTGTATTTTTTGTTTACTTAAGATGCATATTAATTATTACTATAACTTACAAGAACAACATTAACACTTCTTGTGCTTAATATTAACGTATAATTAATTCACTAAAGTATAAATAAAATACATATTATAATTACGTAGTAATACCAAAAAGCACAAAAAAGCAAATTTTGAAATTTCGCAAAACACGCAACACGCGCTGAAACTGACAGTAAGTGACAGTTTTCTTTTTAATGCCACAGACAATATAATATAACATGGATTTTTTTTTATTTTTAACCTACCGAATGGCCACACTTCGGCGATTTTTTGAACCTACTAAAAGGGTGTGCGATACCCGGGAAAATACGATGTCTGGCGGTTACATTACAACGCGAAGAAAATTTTGGAGCAAGTCGAAGATGGAGCAAAATTAACGTAAACAAAATTAGTAGGTACCTATAAAATATAATCACTTCTTAATTTAATGCTTTGCCATCTTTGAGTATATAACAAAGGAGACGTGTAGCGTGTAAATAACTGAACAATTTTTTCTGCCACTTTTGGCGGGAGGGAGGTAAACGTTTAGTACTAGCCCCTGTACCACTGAATTTTTTTGTCGTTTTATTGTCGCAACGGATTTTACGTTATATGATGATTATGCTAAAATACAAACATAATAAATATAATTAATGATTGGAAACACCATGTTCCCGCAAGTTTGACGTCCTAGATCGCCTTTCCCGTTTAAAACATCACAATTAACAATTTTTCTAGAGCTCTGTCTCGCGACACAAAACGATACCAACGAAATCTAAGATAACTTAACTGGTCAAAGGGGAAAAAATTGGCGAAAGGGGGAGCCCGTCTATGGCCCCTCCATAGGCTTAGTTATTTCAACATTATTAGTAGACAAAAAAAAGTGTAAAAATAATTATTTATATTGATAATATGTTAGTTTGACATGGATTCGATTGTACGAGCATTTATTTATTGAGTCCCAATCCATAAACCGAGGTCTGAATAATATTATAAGTACTTACTCTATGGTCGCTCGACCATGAAGCGTAATAGTTAAATCACAGAGCAAGTAAAAGTTAAATATGCTCGCTAAAATAATGGCACCACATAAGTATTTCGGAAAAGCACAAATTGCTTTTACGAGCAAAGACAAAAAAATGTCTTGAAAGACGTCGTCGCAGCTTCAAATTTGAAAAATATTTATTACTATTCTCCATCGAAAAATAATTAGTTTCGATAGAACAAAGTCCATAATCTAGAGCTGGTCGTTTTTTTGACAAACTGCTTCAAGAAACAGATTTTTGCCATGTAACGAACGAACGCTTTTATGACAGAAGGAAAATCAGTTTTTTTTAAAAAGCAGGTTTATTGCTTCGGCGATTCAACTGTACGTACGTACAATAGAGCCTTGACTAACCGTTTCAAGAATCAGATTTTTGCAACCATTTACATATTGCGCTTGTATGTGTAGTGTAGTGCCTGTGAGAAGTGTGAGAGGTTTTAGCTTCCTATTAATGAAATAATTTTTAAAATCGATTCTATAGTTTCAGAGATTACCCCTACATCAAATCTTATAAACTGTACCTCTTTATAATATTAGTATAGATTAGATACATGTACCCATAACACATGCTTTGGGGTTCCGTGTTATCATATTTAGAACCGCGACATCTTTCGTTTCGACTCGAAGGCCAAACCGACGAATCCATACAGGGCCAGCCAGGGAAGGAATGCACGGCCCGAGTGTGTCCAACAGCATAATGACCGACCCAGCAATTTGCTCGGCATTCTAGTGTTGGACATTCTCGGGCCGTGCATTCCTTTTCATTACCGATGACAGTACTTTCTATGCAAACAATAAATGGCTAAAATAATTGTTCTAAGTTTCCTCATTCTGGTCAAAATAAAAGATGTAGCGGGGGGTCCTGATACAAGAAAAGATAAAACCAATACAGAATACTTGGTTTTATTCAGTTTAAAATTATTAGATACATTATAAAGAAGTGAGAATTGTCAATGACAAAATTAGACATAAATTATACTTCATAATAATAGAGCACAAATAGGGTTCAATCAGAAATGGTTCATCACATTCACCCCTTCTGATTAAAGACTGGCCCTACTTCAAACTCCTCTAAATGAGCTGGACGTCGTCTTACTCGAGAGGAGCGTCGAAGTGTATTATCTGCTTCTGGTTCCACCACTGGATCTGGTTCAGGGTGGTTTTCCGATTGAGCAGCAGGATCATGTTGCACAGAGGAATCTCCCTCTGTAGACTGCTGCATGTTATCTGGCGGGGAAGACGTTTGCTCCACCAATGTATTATCATGAGTTTGTTGTTCAACTTCCTGATCCTCGATCATATCTTCATTACAATTGTTGCCACCGATTGGTGCCAATTGTCTATTTGAGACAGTTGTCTCTCGTCCGTCTGCCAGTCGGATATAAGAATAACAAGGATTCGCCTCCAAAAGCTCTACCTCTTCCACTAAAGGGGCATATTTATTCACTCTATTATTCTTTCTCATCAATATAGGACCAGGAGCCATAAGCCAGGAAGGTAAAGATTCTCCATTACTTGACCGTCTAGGATGTTTAAATATCCTCTCATGCGGTGTACTATTTATTGGTGTACACAATAGTGAACGAATAGCGTGTAGAGATACAGATAAAACTTGTTCCCAATTTGAAGTATCCAAATTTCTTGAACGTAGAGAAAGTTGAATGGTTTTCCACAATGTGCCATTTAGTCTCTCTACCTGCCCATTACCTTGGGGATTATAAGGTGTGGTTCTACTACATGCCACTCCATGTCGTATGAGAAATTCCTTTAATTCATTGGACATGAATGACATTCCTCTGTCAGAATGTATATAAGCCGGAGCGCCAAATGTAAAGAACAGATCCCTTAAACAGTTTATCACAGTAGCGGTTGTTAAATCTTTACATGGGTAGGCAAATGGAAACCGTGAATACTCGTCAATAATTGTCAAGATATATCTATTTTGTGTTCTTGTCGGTAATGGACCCTTAAAATCTATATTCAATCTTTCAAACGGAGCGATTGCTTTTATTAATTGACCCCTAAATTTAGCAAAACGGGGTTTAATTTCTGCGCAAACAGGGCACGAATGAGTCATTGTTCTTATTTCAGCGATAGTATAGGGAAGATTCTTAGCTCGTATCCAATGTACCATACGAGTTATACCAGGGTGGCATAATGTGTTATGAAGTTCTAATAGGCGTCTCTCATTATTAATAGTAGCACAAACACGAGAAAGTGTATCAGCTACAGTGTTCTCCTTACCTGGCCGATATATTATATCATATTTGAAACAAGAAAGTTCAAGGCGCCATCTTTCAATCTTCTCATTCTTTATTTTACTTGAATGTTTTTGATTAAACATGAAAGAGACAGATTGTTGGTCAGTAATGAGTAAGAAATGTCTACCGATTAAGTAATGTCTCCATTTTCTCAGAGATTCTATAATTGCAGAAGCTTCTTTTTCTATAGATGGATGTCGTCTTTCTGGGTCGGACAAGGATCTTGAGAAGAATGCCACTGGACGTCCTTTTTGAGACAAAGTAGCCGCTAGTGCATGTTCAGATGCATCAGTTTCAACTGTGAACATCTCTTCATCGTCAATAACTGTTAAGGCAGATTTTGCTATAGCTGCTTTTAAAGCTTCAAAACTTATAATGGCTTCTTTGCTTAATGGAAAGCTTTTCGACTTAGTCAAAATACAAATTTTCTCTGAAAAATTTTGTATCCATCTTGAATAATGCGCAAACATTCCAAGAACTCTCTTAAGAGAAGCATTGTCAGTTGGAATAGATAGATTTAGTAAAGGCCTTAAACGTTCCTTGTCAGGTTTTATAATATTATTTTCTATTGTATAACCCAGTAAGTTTATAGATTTAATGCTAAATCTACATTTATTCTCATTCAAAGTCAGTTTATATTTTTGAACAGCATCCATAAATTTTTGTAAGTTTAAGTTATGCTCATTTTCATCTCTACCACATACTGTTACATCGTCTAAATATGCGTAAGTAGCATTGAGATGTTCCGATTTTATAATATACTGTATTGTTCGTTGAAATGCTGAAACTCCATTTGTAACTCCAAATGGGATACGTGTAAACTGATAAAGGTTCCCGCATGCTTCAAATGCAGTATAAGAACGCTCCCGTTGTAATATCGGAACTTGATGGTACGCGCTTTTCAAATCTATTTGACTGAAATAATTATTTTTAGAGACTTTTGCTACAAGTGTTTCTATGTTAGGTAAAGGATATGCATCTAGTTCTGTGTATTTATTTATAGTTTGAGAGTAATCAATTACGAGGCGTTTTCGATGCGTTGTGCCACCAGTAACTAGAACTTGAGCTCGCCAAGGTGATACACTAGGTTCAATCACGCAGTCTTTTAATAACTTTGAGATTTCATCACTAATGAATTTTTGATTATCATCAGAGTGACGTCGTGATTTAATAGCGATGGGTCTAATATTTGATGCCAGATTTGAAAATATAGAAATAGGTGGTACAGTAGCTGCCATCACGTTACAGATCTTCAACGGTTCCCTTGATCCTCCAAACTGAAGTTCGAGAGCTGAATGATCTTTGAGAATATCATGTCCAAGAATTACATCAGCGCAAAGATTATTTACAACTAGAAGTGATGTTTGTTTATAGTAATGTTGACCCAGCTTAATTGTAGCCATACAGACACCTTCTACAAAAGATGTATAATTAAGAGAAGCCAAAGTTATTGTTTGACGGCAAGGTCTTTTCTTCAATTTAATTAACTGAGATAAATTACTGTCTATAAAGCTAACTGAACTTCCAGTATCGATTAATGCATCGGCTTTAAAATCATTTACAGTAATAGGTACAGTCGCCTTATATAAACTTGAAGGAGAAGCAGCTGATATAGTAGACACATCTTCAGGTTTATCTGCAGTAACAAAGTTTACTGTAGCCTTGTTGCTTCTACAGACATTTGCAAAGTGTCCTTTCTTGGAACAGAATTGGCATATTGTATTAAAAGCCGGACATTTTATTCTTTGATGAATATTACCTCCACAAAAAAAACAACGCTTTCTTTGTCTAGAAGTAACAGCTAGTGTAGAGTCACATTCAGGATCTTGTTTTTGCATAGTGTCAGTAGCGTTAAGCGTTAGACTACTTGTGAATGAATAAGAATTTTTCTCGGCCATCTCAAGAGATATAGCTTGATTATAAGCTTGATCCAAAGTTAAAGTTAAATTTTCTAAAAGTCTTTGCCTTATTTTCTGTGAGTTTATGCCTGCAATAAATGCATCTCTTATATATTCATTTTTGTAAATTTCAGCTTTAACGTCTCTAAAATTGCAATCCTGAGACATCTTTTTTAGTTCGCGCATGTACTGATTAATATTTTCTTCCACACTTTGTTTTCTGGTTGACAACAGGTGACGCGCATGAATCTCATTTTTAGGCTTAATGTACATATCGTCTAACAATGATAAAGCGGATATATAATCAGTACAATTACGTATATGTATATATATATTCGGTGAGAGATGATTAATTAAAAGTTTTAACTTCATAGAGTCGGTATATGAAGTACTAGTATCTTCCGATAAAAAATTTTCAAAGGTATACTTCCAGTGTATCCAATGAACATCGGCAGTTGAAGAACTTGGATCCATATCAAAACGTTCCGGTCGTAGATAGCGAGTCAATCCAGAAGACCCACTTAGTACACGATTGGACGTTGTTGGTGATTCAGTAGACATATCGATATTTTTATCTTTAAACTGAATAAATTGATACAAGAAAAGATAAAACCAATACAGAATACTTGGTTTTATTCAGTTTAAAATTATTAGATACATTATAAAGAAGTGAGAATTTTTTTTTTTTTTTTTTTTTTTTATTGATTGGCAATTGTACTAAGATAAGTACATTTCTGCCAGTGTCACGTCAATGACAAAATTAGACATAAATTATACTTCATAATAATAGAGCACAAATAGGGTTCAATCAGAAATGGTTCATCACAGGTCCTATGTATGCTAAAAATAAAAATTCTACCAAAAATATTTACGACGCGGTTTTGAAAAAGAAACTGGTTTACTGTTCTTTTAATATGGACGCTGTATAGTGTATAAATACATTAGACTGATATGGTACAGACTGTCGAATAAACGGTTTTTTTGATTGAATGAATATAATATGTAGTATGTACGATTTACGCCTTATGAATAAAAAGCCGTTTCTTTTGGCACTGCTTTTCGAAGCAGTTTGTCGATTTATAAAATGGGTTACGTTCCGTTTCACGTAAAATACGAAACGACCCAGCTCTACCATAATCATCAATGGATATACTCAAAGTCAATAGACTTCAATAGAGTCAATAGACTTTGAGTATTTAAGTCAATGGATGGTATGGTCTTTCACTCGTCCTCAAGCTCAAGCTGCTGCTGTTATTGTGGTCAAAACTTTGAGTATTTAAGACTGGAGACGGGAAGAGCTAAATCACCGAACAATTTTTTCTGCCAATTTTGGCGGGAGGGGAGGTAAACGTCTAGTACTAGCCCCTGTACCACTGTATTTTTCTGTCGTTTTATTGTCGCAACGGATTTTACGTTATATGATGATTATGTTAAAATACAAACATAATAACTATAATTAATGATTGGAAACACTATGTTTCAGCAAGTTTGACGTCCTAGATCGCCTTTCCCATTTAAAACATCACAATTAACTATTTTCCTAGAGCTCTGTCTTGCGACACTAAACGATACCAACAAAATCTAAGGTTACTTATTACTGCGCACCTGGTCAGTTTAACTGGTCAAAGGGGGAAAAATTGGCGAAAGGGGGAGCCCGTCTATGGCCCCTCCATAGGCTTAGTACTCTATGGGTCAAAACAATAATAATTAGCTTAAATACTCAAAGTAATTAGTAAATGTTTTGTTTTAAAATTCAAATTACGCCACTGGCAAACCTTTCAAGGTTATACGAAGTACCTCACTACACACTCGGCCTCGCCTAACTTCGGGTAACTTCTCGAGTATAATCTACGAGAGTAAGAATAATAAACTAGAAATTATAGAAATATACTTAGAAGGAATTTATTAATCAGGTTTCTAACAAAGTATATTTATAAAACACCATAGCAACCTATCACAGATATCTAATATACTTCTTTATAGTGTATAGTCTATGAATATACTAGTCAAAGACAGATAGGATATAATATATAATAGTCTGTGGATATAATAGTCTGTGAAGTTAGTACCGCTTGTTTCCGCGAAGCGCTAGTCACAGAGTGTCGATTCAGTCGATAGTGATGTACGTAAAGTATCAAGAGTTTATTAGCTTCTTGATCAGCATCAATCGTGGTCAATAGTGACGTACCACATCAATCAATACATGTATTTTATTATTTTTTCTAATATTTAAAGGTTTGTTGTAAATAAAGAGCATGATTTTTTTAATAACATTATTTATTTTTATTTACAAAATTAAAAATCTGCTTGAAGGATATGCCAAATTACTGTTCTTTAGTTGTCTATATTCTCTGGATTCTATCCATTTATGAAAGTTTTGTTTATCACTGTTGTGTAGGTACTACGACAGGTTCCACAGTTAAATTTCTTTGATAGTCTTCTGCATAAATATCCCGCAGTATATGCAGACTAATGTACTTTCACTTTACCACTTACACAGCTAACACAGCACTCACGAGAAGACATAGCACTAAACGTTTGCTGTTCAAATTATTATTTATTTCGTTATCAACTCAAGCCCGAAAGCGAGAATATACAAACAAAAATAATACAAAAACTTGTGAAAATACTGAAATAACGACCACAGCAAGTAGTAAACAAAGCGCGGCAAATCACAATGTCTAGGCGACAGGCGACTGATTATTGTGACGTCATTAAAATGACAGATGGCGGCGGTGCGATACTAGCGCTCGGCGCAAACATAGGAACTAAAACTGTCACAGGCCTGCAACCAATAGTGAAGAATAGTAGCAAAGGTGAAAGCATTATAATGCCAAGCATACTTTAACATCTTCTCTTCTATTTAAAATTTCACCTTTGTCCAAAATCCATCCCAATGCTTTTACACATTTGCATCAGTCTTGGCTTAAATAATGGCTTTGTCAACATACTTTCTTAACAGTAAGCACATCATTAGCAACAGCTTCTTTAACAAAAAGGTTACGAATCCTGATATGTTTTGTTCTTTGATGTAATTCATAAGAAGGTTTATAAGCAAGTTTAATAGCTGACTCATTATCAATATGCAATTCTGGAATATTTGCTATTGGCTCGATATTCTTAATGAGTCTTGACAGCCAAATAATTTCTCTTGCTGATTCACTTGCTGCCACCACTTTTGCTTCAGTGCTTGATATAGCAATAGACCCTTGTCTATTACTTTTCCAAGATATAATTCCACCATTATACATGCAGACCATTCCTGTTGTAGAACGTCCTGTCTCTCGATCGCCTCCATGATCCGCAGCAAACTAACATCTTATCAGAATTTCTTGTGTATACTATACCCCAGTCTATAGTACCTCGTACATATCTCAATATACGCTTCACTTTTACTATATCTTCCTTACTAGGGTTTTCTAAATGTCTAGCTGCAACACCCACAGCATAAGCTATATCAGGTCTTGTAGTAATCATTAAATATCCAAGTGCTCCTACTGCTTGTCTATATGGAAATTTCAGTACATCAGTATCTTTTACTTTAACGCCATCATCTTTCAATATGGTGTCCCAGAGGCTTTACAGTTATTCATACCAAAACGTTCAAGCAATTTCTTGGAATATGCACTTTGACCTATTTTAATTGATCCATCTGCTCTTCTATCGATTTCTATACCCAAGAAATAGTCCGCCGGTTTACATTTAATTTTGAATCGACCTTCTAATTCTTTCAAAAATTGATCAGCTTCTTCTTTATGAGAAGCTGGTAATAATCCATCATCAACATAGAGGACTACTATTAGCCTTTTCTCTCCTCTTTGTCTTAAATAAAGGCATGGATCTGCTTTACTCTCTACAAAGCCAACATTTAACATAAACTCTTTAATACAATTATTACAGCATCTTGGTGCTTGTTTCAGTCCATATAAGCTTTTCTGAAGCTTACACACTTTGCCGGATCCGTCGTCATAACCATAAAGGAAAGCGGTAGATACGTCAAATTGTGTCAAATCAAATTACTACTCTAATAGTACTCATTTTAGCAACAGGACTGAAAGTTTCAAAATAATTTACGCCCTCTTTTTGTGAGTAGCCTTTAAAGACGAGTCTAGCCTTGTAACGTTCTATAATCCCATCTGGATTAATTTTCAATTTATATATCCATTTACAGGCAATGGCTTTTCTATCTTTTGGCAATGGCACAAACTTCCAGGTTTTATTTACATTTAATGACTTAATCTCATCATCCATAGCTTCTTTCCATTTCTCAGAATGATTACTTCGGATAGCTTCTTTATAATTTTGAGGTTCCTTTAAATCACATAAATCGTCCATAACTGCCATTACATAATCAGCAAACCTTTTTGGTCTCCTGAGTTTAGAACGATCTCTTAGTGTCATATCATATTGTACCTCAATTTAATTCTCAGACAATAAATCATTTCCAGGTCGTTGGTCTTCAACATCATCCATTGTATCTACAGAATCATAATTACTATCATTTTCATCTTCATCTTCATTTGCACCTTTCGGCAAATTCTTATCATCTACATTAGACTCTTCAGTTTCATGATCTGTCTCAATACTAGGCATATTTACAATTGCATCTGTAACATCTAATGGTATTTCTATTTGATGATAAGGTTTCAGAGTATTTTCATTAAATATAACATCTCTTGAATAAAGAAGTTTGTTTGTTTCTTTTACCCATACTCTGTATCCTTCTTCATTATTATAACCAATTAGAACACCCTTTACAGCTTTCTTATCCAACTTCTTCCTAGTTACTTTTGGAACGTGTGCATAACACGTGCTACCAATAATTCTTAAATGGTGAATCCTCGGCTTCTGTACCATATTTCATAAGGAGTCATATCCATTGACGTTGGTCCTGTTCTATTTAAAATATATACAGAAGTATTTACAATTTCAGCCCATAAACCCTGCGGTAAATTCATCGCATGCATTATTGTTCTAGTCGCTTCAACTATATACAGTCCTATTGTCTCTTTCACAACTGTTCTTTTGAGGTGTATACTGCATTGTAAATCTCTGTATTATTCCTTTATCATTTAGTATCTTTCTCACCTTATGATTATCAAGTTCTCCTGCATTATCACTCATTATACATTTTATTTTGTGTCCTGCTGTTTCCATTTCAGCTAACACTAATTTGAGCTTTTGACATACTTCAGACTTTTGCTTCAAAAAATATACAAATCGAAATTTCGAGAATTCGTCTTTAAATAGAACAAAATATCTAAATTTTGAAAATGAAAAACAAAAGGGTCCACAAATATCAGTATAGATCAATTCTCCTATTTCTGTTGCCCTCTCTCTTGCTCCAAATTTCAAGCGATGAGCTTTTCCATAAATACATCCTTCACATATTTCGCTATCAAGTTTCAATTTTATACCAAGTTCTCTCTCAACTATTTTCTTTACATGAGCTTTGCTCTGATGTCCGAGTCTTTCATGATAAAGCTGTAGCATATTCTGAGATTCTAAACTGGTAATCTCTGCTGATTTGACAGTCCTTAACTGAAGCTTGTACAGACCACCTTGTCTAGGCCTACTTCCAATTAGTAACACTTTATCGTTTACTGTCATCTTACACGTAGTCGCTTCTGATATGAAAGTACTGTCGGAGAGTACAACATGTGCTGCCAAAACAGAAAATAAATTCTTCTTAATAGTTGGCACATACCACACATCATTTAATGTAATCAAATGTTTACGTCCTCCGACATCAGCTTCTACTTTTATTATGCCTTTTCCAATGGCTTGTATAGCATTTCCGTTGGCTGTCGTCACTGTATGTGAATTCGAAAAATATTCAAACTTCTCAAAGAAGTCACTCTTGTTTGTAATACAAACCAATCTATCTCATTTTTCTCCACATTACTAATATTCACAGTCATTATATTCATATGTACGGTACATTCTCATCACTCTTTGATGTATATGTATTTGGTTTCGGCGGACATCCATCAGCCATCCATTTAAAACACTGTTTAACTCTGTGGCCAATCTTCCCACAAGTGACATTTACATTTATCTATCTTGTCACAACTCTTATTTTTAAATGTCTTCTTTTTATTATTTCCTTTTACATACAGAGTCTCTATAACTTCACTATTCTTTGCTGATAAGGCTCTCTCATATGCACACAATGTACTAGTTAGGTTTTCAATTGAACGATCTTTCTTTGTCATTAATAACAAACTTGACTTAAAAGAAAAGTATTCATCAGGCAGTGTGTCTAAAATCTTACATATTATGAACATTTCTGGCATTTCTTTTCCTTCAGTTTTTAACATTTCCAGCGTTAACTCAAACCAGATATTCTTGATTTTTGACAAATGAGTGGCCATATCGTCATCTGACATTTTCTTGTATCCGAAAAACTTCATACATAAATCATATGCCCGGTCCTCTGAAATACCATCATACAGCCTATGCAACTCTAACCAGACATCTCTCGCGTTAGAAAATCTTAAAACTATTTGTAGACATTCCTCATATAAATTAGTCGTAATTACCAATAATGCTGTACTATCTGCTTTTAAATAGCTCTGTAGCTTCAATTTATCATCCGCAGTAGCATCCTTTTTCTCTTCACATTTGTTAACTTTTCCTTCTACAACATGTAGCACGCCCAACCCTCTAAGAGCTATGCTTACTTTATATTTCCACGTTGCCCAGTTTTTATCATACAAAAGACCAATCTGCATCTTTATTGCATCAAGTATGGACCTAGATTTCTCCATCTTTTCCAACTTTTCAACATAAAATATTATTTGATCATAGAAATAAAAAACTTGACACTTTTACTTCAATTGTATGTATTACTTATCTTGTTTTTCCTGAAACACGAAAACCACGAGAACCACGTTCTGCTACCATGTTAAAGTGTTCGTTCTACCGTTAGATAAGAATAATATACTAGAAATTATAGAAATATACTTAGAAGGAATTTATTAATCGGGTTTCTAACAAAGTCTATTTATAAAACACCATCCATAGCAACCTATAGTAAAGAATAGTAGCAAAGGTGAAAGCATTATAATGCCAAGCATACTTTAACAATAATGGAAGTGAACGCAGATAAAATTGAAGCTCTTGTACCAATGCATCGAAAATATTAAAAAGTAAAATTGTCTAAATATAGGTTAAATAAATTAAAAGCTGGCAACATTTACTAATAGGTCGTCGGTCGAGCTCGCGAGTCGTGTTGTTTTTCGTGTTCTGAATTTTGGAAATACATAAAGAAAGTTACATAAAAATTGTCGCGTGCGGATCGGAGCCCGCGAGTGCGTCGCGCCATGAAAGCGAGACAGTGAAGTGAAGTGATCAGTGTGTAGTGAGTAGCAGCCATGTCGTCCACCACGGCACAGGTGTTGATGAAGAAGGGCAAGCGGGGCGCCGCGGCGTACATCCACGCGGACTGCGCAGCAGGCTCCCCGCAGCACCTGGGGCCTCTCTTGGATGTCCTGCTCAACCCCAGTAAGGCCATCGAGGAGTGGGAGACGATGGATTGGTGTCGCTGGCTGTTGGCAGGCGGACGCACGCCCGACGAATTCGCGGCCGTCGGTAAGGCCTACTTCCTAAAAAACTTAAAAGCTCCATGGTAGGGCTTCGACAGCAACCGGTGACGCTCTACGTAAAACATTTAAAGTCAATGCCAACTGCATACTTACTGCCAACTGCACATTCATGGTTGCATCTTTTTTATCAGAGGTCACTTTAGGGTCTTAGCTAAAAAGTTGTATTTATTTGTGTTTTTTTTTATCTATACATATATTTTAATATATAATTTATTATGAGTCTTTATTATCAAAATCGTGTTGTTAAATGCAATAAGTAACTCTTTTGTCATGTTTTTTTATACCAGGAAACTTATAAACCCCTTTTCATTAAATCTTTAGAATATTAATGAAATAATATTGTGAATTAAAATGTGAATAAAATAAAATTACATAGATACAATGAAGAAATAAAACTGAACACTGATTCATAACCTAAAATGTACCTAATTTATCAACTAAAATTATTATTTTGCAAGCAGGTAGGTATGCAGTTTATTGTTTATGTTTCATAGATTGAAGGTAACCATTTTTAGAACATAGGGACACATTACATTTCTTAGATAACATTTATTTTATATTATAAATTGAATAAAACATATATAGGATGTAGGTATAATACCTACTTGTTTAAATGTGGTGCAATATTCAATTTGTAATTTTTATATTGTTTACTAAAAAACAACTAAAGCACCTGATTTTGTTTGACCATTGCTCTCAGTCATCTTGTACTCCAATATTAACTGAGATTTGTCATATTTTTGACAGTTATAAGATGACCTTGACCAACAGCCCTTAAGCCAAATGTGTACTGCATTTAGATGACAACAGAGTTTATTTGTAAGGGAGATTAATGAACAATGTAAATATGAAGACTGTGAATGTGTTCATTTGTTTGTAAGAAGTAAACTTAGATACGGCCGAAATAACTTGGACCAGATTGGCAGGAGATAGAATGAAATGGAAAAAGATGGAGGAGGCCTTTGCCATTAGGCAAACAGTTGCCAATGTGTGAAAAATGTTTAGATTTAAGTGTTTTTTTATGTATGTCTGGATAAATAAAAGGCTATTATTATGTAACTCAAATTTCACGGGCACAATGCCTGGTCCTTTGTAAGGCTTGCATGGGGACATAGGTCCGTCCAACACATAGAGGCCCTTTAGAGTGTTTAATCTAAAGTGTTGTGACTAGCACCAGTAGGGACCTATCTCTGCTGAGATATTGCGGAGATAAACTTAATTTAAAATTTTGCTATTATTTTGGGATGTTTTAAATGGATTGGTTAATCAAGTTTATTGGTTGAAATTACAGTCACCTGCCAGTATCATTCATCTCATGAAACATAAAGTTAGCAGGTGGTGACTGGCCATTACTGAATGGGCCTCTTAAAACAACCAACAGTAAGACAGACAACATTGGTGTAAGTGGCTGGGGGTGTGGAGAGCTATACATCTTGCTTCCCTGTTATTAAGCCTTTAGACACATAATAATATTCTCTAAAGACTCCACCCTGGACAGCCAAAGCAAGGGGCAAGAGTCCTAGGTCTAGCCACCTACTGCCTTAACATCACTCTGATACGACAGTGTCGTTACTCATCTATGGCTCGCCACAAGCCACCCTGCGCCCTTATTATTATTAAGAAGTAAACTCGGAAAATCTTCTTACTTCACTACATACATGTATGTAGGTTCATACCTGTTTACCAAATGATGAAGTGACACTTCTCTTGATCTTTGCATACTTCTCTTGCTTCATTGACATCCATACATAGTTTCATACATGTAGTTATGTCTATTTTTAGTACTGTGTTCTTGACCAATTTTTAGGTATTCATCAGATATTTGATATTATAATGCCTGCAAATTGCTAGTGTGTGTAATTATTATTGTAAATTGGTTTGTCTCTATAGATTTTCTGGTTTGATTGTTGTTATTTTTACTTATTATTACTTTTTCAATGTTATGTTTTAGTTTAAAACAGCTTTTCTGTGTCATTCAGAATTTATTTTTATAAGATTAAAAGCAGATTACCAATTTGCAGGGGTTATATAACTGTATGTCTTGGTTGTCCTTTCATTCCCAGTTTTTTGGTACTGCAGCTTGGTCATACTTTCATTATGGAAATGAGCTGTTTTATTGAAAAAAAAAAAAAAATTGTGTGCCACAATATATAACAAATGTTTGTAACCTAAATGTGAGGATTGTTATTTTTTTCCTTTAAAAAAAATGTCCTGATCGAATGGTGACAGGGGCTTCTTTTTATCCTGCAAATCCTTTGGTATAAATTGTTTTGTCTCATTTAAAAAAATTCCATGGGTGAAGCCAGTAAATTTTTCTAGATTTGTCTTATTTAGTAAACAAACTTTGCAGTTATTTTTTAAATAAGTTTTCATTTAAAATTATTAAAAGACTATTAACAATTTTACATATTAACTAACATTTTTAACCTATTTTACATTTGCAGAACTAAGAATCATATTCAAATACCAGTAAATATTATAAGCTGTAGTTAAATGGCACCAATGCCATTGTAGATATTATGTAGTATGTACAGACAATACTAGGTATATTATTTGTTATGAGCAGTATACAATGTAGTGTTATTTTATATTGTTTATATTATACTAGCATTCCGTCTCGGGCTTCGCCCATGGAGCCCAAACGAACTTCCATCCCCTATTATACCCCCTTAATACTTAAAACACAAATTTCATTAAAATCGGTTTAGTGGTTTAGCTGTGACAGTGTAACTGACAGATAGAGTAACTTTCGCATTAATAATATTAGTATGCACTAGTATGTAGGTATATGTATAATCAGTATAATTGGATGTATAATCTGCTTATTAAGGATAAGACAAAGGCAAAATAAAAATCGCGTTTGGGTGTGGCTACGTAAAATGGGCAGTAACTTTTCTAAGATCACAGAACCAATGCTATTTAGTCACTCGTCAGCTTAGAAAACATAGAGCTTCGAAAAATCTTAGAGGCGGTAACATTTAGAAATTTTAAGTCAGACAGACAGTAATTTTTATGAGATACCTACGCAAAAATAGACAAAAATTCTAAAAACTGTTGTTTTGACTTCTAAATGATAGAAATAAGACCATGAAAGAGACGGCCCCTAGATAATTTTATTAGATATATATTGATAAAAAAATCTGATACGAGTCTGTTTCGTGGAATACTTATATCCTTACTAATATAAATGCGAAAGTAACTCTGTCTGTCTGTTACGTTCAAGGGCTAAACCACTAAACCGATTTCGATACAATTTGATATGGAAAAAGCTTAAACCCTAAGAAAGGACATAATGCTACTTTTTCTTTAAATACATCTAAGGGTGTATAATAGGGGTTGAAAGTTAGTATGCGGATCCCACGGGCGAATCTGGGGCGAAACGCTACTTCAACATAAATATACCAAAACCAACAGAATATAGAGCTGTTCAGGAAAATAGATAAAAACACAAACAAAGTTGATGAAGTCGATTTATTGCTTTTATTGGTACAATTTCTTCATAAAGGCTAACAAAAAGATGTGCACAAGAGTAACCTAAGGGAGTGTTACAAAGGCAAAGGGCACGCCGTAACAAATATGAACCTATTAAAATATATATTTATACAGAGTTTAGTGCAAGAGATGTAGATAAGAAAATAATTAAAATCATTTATACAATGTATTCGTGCCCTTGTTTCACTTGTGTATATCTAATATATAAAATTTCCGTGTCACAAGTTAGTTGCCATACTCCTCCGAAACGGCTTTTTTATAAAATTTTATATTTATATTCGGTAGGGCCGACAATCGGTCGTAAACTATTTTTCACCCTCCTACCTCCACCCCCCATTTTTTTATTCGCTATTTTAGTATTTTTGTATGAACAAGTGCCAGGAAGTCAGCAATTTAATTACCTTCTATCCCTGAGTATACTGGTACCCATTTAAGGATAACTTAGTTTTTGCTGCCCAGTCTGTTCAGTACATCAACGCAGTTCATGACCAGCTGAAAGGATATAGTATAGAAGTTGATGGCCAAGAGAGCCGCCTTGCTGTATGAGTGTATATACATTTTCTTGTTTATGTAGTGCTTTTGTATATTAGCTTCAGCACATATAATTAGTGCGTATAACTCTGCTTGGAATATACTGGCATGTTTGCTAATATTGATTGCCTCCTTGAAGAGTCTATACACTATATATTCTACAGCCTACATTATGTCCCATTTTAGAGCCATTAGTAATTTCACAGTGTATAGTTTAATAAAATTGTTATGCGGGGGCATGGTGTCTGCTGTCATTTGCATAACAGGATCATCTTGAGTCGACTTTTGCAACGAAATCAGTGTCTGCGAATGCCATGATGTCACTTCCAGATTTGCTACTCTTTTCCAGTTTTCTTCTTTTCTTTTTATGGTTTTTTTCTGTACCTCGGTATTGTCTTTTATTTCCCATTTTGATTCACCAACTAAGATACAATGAAGATTATTATAAATTTATATAAAGTAGAAATATCAAAATATTATAAGAAACGAAACGACGCTTTGCTAATGACGGATCGCTCGTCGCGGATAGGCGGCTAGCCGGCCGGCCAAGTGGCGTGTCTGAATATTTT
The DNA here is from genome assembly GCA_963924495.1 of Nemapogon koenigi. Classification (NCBI taxonomy): domain Eukaryota; kingdom Metazoa; phylum Arthropoda; class Insecta; order Lepidoptera; family Tineidae; genus Nemapogon; species Nemapogon koenigi. The sequence goes on from OZ004642.1 coordinate 12,313,704, forward strand.
CAATTCTATGGAAGTAGATTTTTATTTGTTAAATTATTTAAATACGTAAAAAAATATCACCAACTGACGTCCAAGAAAAAAGCACAGATTCCACGTCTGAAAGGCCCGAGCGCTGCGGGCAGACTGAATTTGGTGCCAGTTAGGTGTGTTAGGTGTTACTTTTGCTTGTCATAAATTTATTTTTTACTGTAACAACTTTTTACTAGGAAATTCACTAGATATTGTTAATATCTATCGTTGAAAAAAAAACCGTTTTAATCACGTCTCAATAGCTTAAGATAATAGCATTTAAAAATTTAAAAAGGGGTTTACAATATATTTTATTATTAAATAATTTATTAGTTTAGATAAAAACGAATTAGGAAATTCACTAGATAAAGAATGAAAGAACATGATATATTTTTTTCGGAATTTTCATGCCAATACATTCAGAGGAAACAGGATTCAAAATCATCGAATTTGCCTTGGGCTTCCCCTTAACATAAAGATACAGGTGTGAACATAGTTGATATGTGCTGTAATGTGCGTCACCAATTTACTGAAGGAATTTAATTAGTTAATTAATTACTTATTTTTAGTGATCAAAATCTTTTGTAAAAATAATGTCAAGTTATTGTCATGAGTCTGTTTTCTATACCAGGAGAGGAAGGCGTTTGCTATGATCCTGGTATTACCTCTTTCACCTTCTTTATTATGACACCTCTCATTGAATATGAATAATGCAGTTTTTACCATAACAATCACACAGAGCTGTTAAGTTATTACTAGCTTTCCGCTCCGCATAGATTTTTTAGGGATTTTCAGGATAAAAGTAGCCGTATATCACTCTCTGGCATTTAAACTATCCCTGTGAAAAAAACACGTCGATCCGTTACTCAACATACTGCTTTGCCTGTGGAGCCCATAGTAACTTTCATCCCCTATTCTACCCTCTTAGGGGGTGGATAGAAGTAGTTTCTCTGTATCAAATTTAATCAAAATCGGTTCAGTGGTTTATTCGTTACAGACAGTTACTTTCGCATTTATAATATTGGGATGATAATATTGCTTTGTTGTTATTCTTGACATTTTTTTTCGTTAATTTTGCATTTTTTTTTTTAATTTGCGACCCCGCCCCCGGCTTCGCACGGAGCAAATTTATCTATTAGAGATAGAATTTGCTACCGCATACTTTTTTGTAGATCATTTTATTTTACGCAATTGTTTCCTATATCATTTTGTTACAGCATATGCCATGAAAACTCGCTGGGATTAACTTTTTCCCCGACTTGATTCACTTATCCTGTTATGCTCAACTCCTAAACATGATAGGTCCATGTCCATCTATCTACTCGTGAAAACAGCATCAAAATCCGTTCAGTACTTTATGTGTGAAAAGGTCACAGACAGTCAGATAAAATTAATCGCTTCAAATGTTTCGCGTGCAATATCCCTGGATTTCCTATTTTTAAAATAGCCTGTTCAATGACTGTATGAGGGAAGCATGGGTACCTATCAGAAAAAGCTATATTGAGTCAGCCTATTACGATTGTGTGGTCCTCAATTCACTTACACTCAATATGTAAACATTACAGTTACATAATATTACCTACATCAATAAGAGTGCATAAATTTTATTTGGAATTAGCTTTCCGCCCCCGGCTTCGCCCGTGGTAATTTTCGAAAATAATAATAATATGTATATAGATTACTCAGGGATATTGTAGATTTCTATTCGTGAACAAATTTTTTAGAATCGGTTCAGTAGTTTCTCGAGATTACGCCCTATAAACTTACAAAATGTCTTTATAATATTAGTGTAGATAATAATATTATTTGGATTTAATCTGAATTATTTAAGACATTTTGCCATTGTGGGGCCCGGAGACGGTCAATCCCAATTGAATATGTTTATGTTATTGACCATAGCAATTGAATGTTTTTGCGCTCAGTTTATTACCGACACGATTGTCAATGGTTGTCAATCGCACAGCGAAACCATCAATTGGCTACTTCAATCACGTTTTTCATCAAATCAAATAATGTTTATTGATGTAGAATCCATGGATTGCTTATCAACGTCAAACCGAAATAAATAAAATAAAGTTACATTTAGGTATAACAATTTAGTCCCAAGCTTTACCATCCTTCAAATAATCATCTATATTGTAATATGGCTTAGACAAAAGTTTACTTTTAATAAATAATTTAAATTTCTTATTTGATAAATCATGTAGGTACATGGGTTGGAAACTTGGAAGTTTGTTATAAAATTTCACACAACAATATGGAGCCTAGCAGAGAGCGGTGCAAGCTTATGATTACTTCTTGTACCTATTTACATTATGCCTGTCACTATTTCTTTTAAATGTAGAAATATTTTTACGGACATACATTAAATTTTCAAATATATACTGACCATACACAGTCATTATATTAATACTTTTAAATTTTTCCCTTAGTGACTCTTGTGGACCCATTTTGTATATTGCACTAATAGCCCTTTTTGTGAAATAAAAATACTATTTACATCGGCGGCATTACCCCACACAATAATTCCATATAACGCTGTGAAAGTAAGTAGCTAAAATAAACCAATCTAGCCGTCAATCAATCTATTACGTCCTTTTTTTCAAATATTACTGTTTTGATCTGTGAATTTTCTTCTGGGGCGCCTTCGATCAAACTCTTCCGGTCTGAACAGCATTGCTGGGTATCGTGACTTTGTTTGTTGTGTGCGTGATATCTAACTTGTGGTCGAGGAATAGCGCCCCCTCCTCGGCTTTGCAACAGTCGAACAGTTTTGCTGGATGTATAATTTAGTTATTAATTTAATGCAGAGCTAGCATCGTTGGGGCAGCGGCCGCGTGACGTGCACTATAGTTTTTGCGACAAAAAAATGGTAGCGCGTGGCGCCCTCGCGCCTTCAAGGTCATCGCCCTGGATGTGGTCGTGACCTAAATGTATTGTACTCTCTGTCTAGCCTTGTTTCGTCGCACCGTGATGCTCCGACCTTAGAGTGCATATACCTATATCTAATACACATCACTACATAAAGTAAAACAATGTCCCCCGCCGTCTCTGTTTGTCTGTCTGTGCCTTTTTCACGCAAAAACTATTGCGGATTTTGTTGCGGTTTACGTAACGGTAACGTGGACCTATCATGTTTAAGAGCTGAACATTAATAGTATTATAGTATAGCTATAGGTGAATAGGGGGAAAAGTTAGCCCCAGTGAGTTTCATGGCGTATGTTGTCTAATCCATCAGAGATACAACAAAATGATGTAGAAAAGAATTGTATAAAATAAAATGATCTGCATAAAGTCCGCGGTAGCATATTATATCTATCTCTATTTGATAAAAAGTTATAAGCGTATTTATGTAGGTATTCAAATTGTTTTAAACCCATATTGTACCCGTGCGAAACCGGGGAGGGGTCGCTAGTGTACATAAAAGGCAAAGTCCCGACTGACTGATTGACTCATAATCGCCCAGCCCAAAACACTTAGGTTAAACATTTTAAATTTGGAGTGGGTGTTGATTTGATACTAATGCTATAAAGAGGTAAAGTTTGGATGTGAAACTACTGAACCGATTCAAAAAAATATTTCACGAATAGAAAGCTACGATATCCCTGAGTGACATAGGCTATATTTTATTTTAACATATCCACGGGCGAAGCTATTTACATTTTTATATTGATTTTTAGCTTTGTTAAATGTCTGCTTTACTATTTTTTATGTGTAATGAACTTACAATTGTGACATTTTGTGGGATGTCATTTCGTGAAATAGGACGGAAATGGGTGATGTCAAATGGAAGGTATATAAGTGTGTAACCGGAAGTAAAGAATATCATGAAATTGGAAACCAAATTTTTGTGGTTCTTGCAAATGACTCGGCGTACAGTGGTCTACGTAGGTACTACCACCGAGAGCGCAGGCAATGCTGGCCTCTAGCTAGAGATGCCTTTTCACTTGTCGTTTGAAGGAAACATGGAGGTAGACGGTCCTTTCCACCTTTCAATAGCACGACAAATAAAATAGGATAAGAAAGTATGGTTTATTCCACCTTAGTATAATTGAGAGCGTAGAGCCAACAGGTAGTTTCTCAATACAAACACGATAACAGTTATCAGGTAGAATGTTGATTGTTGTAGTTTTACCTCAATAAACATTAGGTTTGTACTTATCCAGAAGTTTCTTAGGGCTCTGTCTACCCCGGTAGGATTGGGGTATGATAGGATGTCACTTTGTAAAGTAGATTTACTTAACACACATTTGGATGTTTGTATGATTTGGAGAAAAATTGGAAGATAAAATAGTTTATGCCCTGAATTAAAACTGGAGGCTGTTTTTAAGGATCCGTGGCTCTCAGTCATCTTGTATCTGTAAAAACCTTTTAAAAAAAAGTGCACCGACTTCAAAAATTTGCACTGAAAAGTAAGAAATAATAAATATTTCGTCGTAAAACTAAGTAAATATCTAAGAAGATAAAGATCTGTTCAATATTATCTATGTTTGTATGTACCTACTAATGATCGTAGGTTCCTAATGAATTGTCTATATTAGTGAATTTGGGAACTAAGTTGTTTCTAATTTGGCACCAACCGTCTTCAAATTCTACGACGAAATATTTATTATTTCTTACTTTTCAGTGCAAATTTTTGAAGTCGGTGCACTTTTTTTTAAAAGGTTTATTTTACCCTTTTAAGTGATTTTGCTGCCTTGAGAGACAAATAATAACGCAACTAAAAAAATATTGATGGAAAATTAAAAAAAAATACCCCTGTGGATGTGATTTGAACCATGTAATGTGCTTGTGCATCCTATGCACATTTAACCGCTAGACCATCGTCACGAAAATTGACAACTTCGTGTCAATAGCAACCGTTGCTAAGGCTTTTTCTGATACATAATTTTCAGCCGTAAACAGAAATTAATTACTGAATTCCTGAAAAACTACTGAACCGATTTTCGTCATATGTCTGTGAGATAATGTCGAGAAATTATTATATCTTGAAAAAAATAAGTGGTCAAAATCGGTACATATTTTATCGAGATATCAAGAAAAATGTACTTATAAAGTCAGTTTTTTCAAAATTTCTGAAAAACTAATGAACCAATTTTTATGAGATAAAAATGGGACCAATCCGGAAGAATTATCTGACGATTAAAAAAGAAACCATCAAAATCGGTTCACAATTGGCGGAGTTATCGACGTACATACATACATAAAAAAAAAAAAAAAAAAAAAAAAAATACGGTCCGAATTGAGAACCTTCTCCTTCTTTTTTTGGAAGTCGGTTAAAAAATATGGCAAATCTCAGTTAATCCTGGAAAGGTGAGTTTATTTATACAACATTTCCTCACCACACAATGATAGTTATTATTTGAAATTGGATTGAGCCATATTTTTATTATTTAGGGTTCTAAAGAGCCGTAGTTTTCAATACGAGCAGTGCCTTTGCGTTTTGGAAATAATTTTTTATTACTATTATTTAGGGGCTTCAAGCATATACCAGCCACGGTATTATTTCGACGCGGGTGAAACCGCAAGCAAAAGCTAGTACCCATGTTATATTTTAATACCAGCTGTTACCTGCGACTTCGTTCGGGTGGAATTAAAAAAAAGTTTGTTCAATTGCCCCTAAAAACAGTTCAACAAGTTTTTTTACATAAGAACCCTAAGTTATAAATGTATCAGTTCTTACAAAGTAGTCTACCTGCCTGTGCAAATCCCGTTAAAATCTGTTCAGCCGTATCGAAGATTAGTCTGGACAAACAGAGACAATTATTTAAAAAAAACGAGTGTGGTCTGCAACGTGCAAAATAATAGTTATTATTTAGTTATGTGTAGGATCTTACTGCAAATAAAAAAAAAGCACATTTCCCATTAAAAATCCTGTTTGCACAACAAAATACTTACCTCAAAATATACCCCTACGTGAAAGGTCTAACGGACTCTGCCCAGGGTGGGTTTATGTGCGGTAAAAAGAAAATTTGATGTGAAATTAAAAATAATACTTTATTTATTTGTATAGCATATACCTACTTATTCCCCCCCCCCATCCCCCTATACAAAGATTAGAATAGATGAATGATATGATCGATATTTTAGGCAAACTAATTACCTACTCTTCATAATATAAGTTAGAGAAGATAATTATATATTTGCCAAGAATGGCACGCGATCATACTGGCGGTAATTGCCGGTACGTGCCACTCGCCTATCCTAAATTAAATCTATCTTATATGCTGTTTTTATATCGCATAGAGTCATTTTACTGTCTTGTGATTCCACTTACATTATGCACTAGCAGTTACCCGCGACTACGTATATGTTGTATCAGGAATACAACATTTACACCATATTTCATTTTATAAAAGGGTTGATTTTCGAAATATACGGAATATTAGGAATATACCTTCAAATTTTCATATTATGTAGGTATATCTTCTGTGGTTTAGGCTGGGCGTTGATTGTCAGTTAGTCAGCGACACGACGGTTTTATATATTGACATATCTACTAGGTATGATATAACGCAAATGCACACGTTTAGCAAGCATGACAGGTGCAGTGTCTATCGCTAGATTTTGCGCTACTGTATAGATAGATTGACAAGAGCTGGCGTCAACAAATGCCAACAAATCAAATATCGAACGTATCATCTCTGATCTGATGATGAATAACATTTTTAATACCCAACATCGACGATTTATTTGCTGGTAACCGTGATCATGAGCTTACTTTCTAGTGTAAAAAAATTTTTTTAACAAAAATGTTTAGTACCAATAATCCTAATTTTTCAAACACTTCTAGAACAAGTTCGCGCCCGTTTTTTTTTAAAACAAGGCAATTTAAAATCCTTGGATCCGTTGGTAATATGAAATAAATATGATTTAAATCAAATACCAGTGGTATTAGATTTTGGTATTAGAAGGGAATAAATCGATAATTTTATATCATTCCCTATTTTATGGTACGGTACAGGTTTTTCCCACTATGTCGTGTGAAGCGTGAAATAGCACCTCATTAGTCCGGCAGATGCGAGCGACGGATGATATTATTATAAATTCAGGATAAAGAAAACCTTTTCCTTGATTCCTTTTCAAAATTTATCTACTGATCAATGTCAATAGAAGTTAAAACCGAAATTCTACCCCATAGCCCAGTTGGTAGTGTTCCTGCTTGCTGTGTTCGTCGATCTGGATTCAACTCCCGACCGGGGAAACGTTTATAATATTAGGTAATCTCTGAAACTACTGATTCTGAAAATTCTTTCATCCTATATAATAGGAAGCTACATTCCTGAGTGCTATAGCCTATATTTTATTTTGTTATACGTATACGGGCGGAACCGGGGGAGAAAAGGTAGTAGTGTGAAATAAAATTGTTTGTTCTCGGGTTTTGGATACATGGAATCCTAGTTTGGGGATGAAAGTCACAGAACAGAAAAATATGTGTAGAGCGGCCCGAAGACGGTTAATCGCAGCTGACAATGTGTTTACGTTATTGACAAACGCAATGAGAGGTTTGCAATCTGACAGTTTAAAAAAAACAAAAATAGGAACGACATGACAATTATGAAAAACTCCTGAGGTGGAGAAAATAACAGTCTGTGGTCTGTGAGCGTCGTACATTTTTCTTTCAATTTCTTTAAACTTAACAATTTCAATTCAGCTGTAATCGTGCTCAATCCATTGGATACGGTACACATTTTATTTTTGACATATTACTAGACCTAGTCGCCATCTATTGGCGTTAAATCGTCTTTTTAAAAAAAATGTCATCTTGAAAACCTCTCATTGAAATGGATATTGATGTAGTTTCAATGGATGTAATGTTTTTTCGATCGTTAGATCTTCATTTCGAATGACAGCTCTTAAAATAACACGTTCGTTTTCTATTTTTAATACCGAAGTTCATTTCCAATGCTCTTTGAAGGTCATGTGCTGCATGAGATCTGTGATTTTTTGCGCTCAGCTTATTACGGAAACGATTGACAATTGGCTATTTCAAGCAAATTTTTCATCAATTGCTTTCCATTACAATGCGAATGACAATAGCTTTAATTGGATTTTTAAACGAACAATTTCCACATAGTATTGACAATTGCAATTGATCGTCTCACGGGCGCAAGTGTGTAAAATATAAAACATTAAATAGGTATTCCCAGCCCCCTGTTTGTCCTAAGGTCATCATACAATTTAGTACTACATACATTAATTTGTATACATACAACACAATGAATATTGCTAGTTTTACATACATATTATGTTTTTACTGCATTATTTAAATTGTAAATACGTCGTAAATAACCTAGTACAGTAGGTATTTTTATCCCTGACTTGATTTACTACCGTTTGTAAGTTATAGCGACACTTTACCTACTATTATAATAAAATGCGAAAGTTTGGATGATTGGCTGAACGAATTTTGAAGAAACTTGGAGGTATAGTTCATGTGGATTAAAAAAGGTCACTTTTTGGTGACTTGGAAGACCAGATGAGCTATTAGCTTAACTATTAGAGAAAGAGAAATAATGCTCAACCAAAAAATATTCAGTAACACTTGCCTTTCCTATGCGCGACAGGAAATTTTCTTTTTTGGTCCATTTCCACGCGAGTGACACCCCGCCAATAGCCAGACAAAACATACAAAAATGTGGTTGAGAAGAGTGATAATCGTATCCTGAATTCCCATGTACAGTCACAGTCCTAACTCCTACTCCTAAATACTTGAAAATGTATTCAAATGAGTCATTTAAAGTTTATCCGCAAACATTACGTTCATACGAATGCGATTTGTTTATCGTACACCTTTTGCTGTTTTAGAATTACTGTGCATGTGGTAAAAGATGACAATTACAATACATACATGCTTTAACGCTTAATACCCATAGGAGTAGAAAAATAACAACAATCTATATTGATTATCGCCAAGTGTGAAAGATGAGTCACATCACATACGAACTCTGTGACTTGCATTATTTCGAGCGAGAATGGCCGTTATCGGTTCCCAGGGCACTCAGCGAAACATATACGTCAATTATATTTTTGATTTAGCAAGTGGCACGCTTTTTTGAGGTATTTTGAGGTGGTAAGGTCTCCTTAGCACGGTTTCCTCTTCGGACCATTACGTCATCTATTTTCATTCTCTTTTCAATTACTTGAAAAATGACTCCTCCTTTGAGTGCCTAAGCAAAACCACCAGCAACAATCGTTACCCTTCTGTCTACCACTGTATAAGTCAGCAGTCGTGATGGTAACAAAACTGGCATCGCTTGTAGCTCTAAACGGCGGTGTCTGTTGCTGGTCGGGTGTGAACGACCTCCGTCAACAGCTGATTGTGGTTCAGTGGACACGTGCTGTTGACTTCCCCTCGCCACCTCGCGGACTGTCTTGTTCATTGTGAAGAGCCGGTGTGTGTGGAAGATGCGTCATAATAAGAATTAGGAATTATAAAAAACATTGGCCCCATTCGGATGTACCAGTGTTTAATTGGAAATGTTTTTTCGATGGTTTCTGTAGGGACCCCTTTTTCAGCAAAAGTGCGACATGCCGATATCTCCGGAAGTTGGAAGTTGAAGGAGTTTCCATTGAAAATTTGAAAAACAGTATAATTGAATCAAATCGGCTAAAAAGTTAGCCTCAATGAGTTTTCATGGCGTATGTTGTCTAATACTCTAATCAGTCAGAGATATAACAAAATGATGTAGGAAAGAATTGTGTAGAAAAAAATTATCTACAAAAAAGTCCGCGGTAGCATAAATCTATATCTAATAGATAAGCGTATTTACTTATGTATACTAATGTATAGGTATTCAAATTGTTATAAACTCATATTGTACCCGTAGTTAGTCTAAAGGTAGAATAATATGCTATCTTTAACTAGACTAGTTTTACTATATTGTCCTTCCAGTACAAGATTTTGGTTACACCGGTTTTCACATAAATATGCTATTCACTTCTACTCTTCTTTATAATTTTCTGTGGCTTTAAACCCACAGAGCAACGATTCAACTAGTAGGTAAATAACCATTGCAGTAAAATATATTGTTTTGTAGTTAAGTTAATTTTTAACTGCACTTCACTAAACTTTTAAGTCGATTCTTTAAATTTAATTAAATCTGTATGCCTGAATCCCCGAAAAGATTGGTAAAAACGGCCGGGCTATCACTGTCTACCTCATTAGGTAATAAACAACACAGCTATTTGCGTTAAAATATGCTACAGGCACATTTAGGCGATAATAGAGTCAAACTTGTCTTTCAAATAAAAATATCTCGTATGGTGTTTGTGTTTTTCCTGAAAGCGGGTCGACGTCCTCTATATGAAGAAAACATTTACCAATCATACTGGTAGCGCGCAGAGTGTCTTAGTATTCTGAATAACTGAATTATTCCTAAGGCCGGGCCGTATTTAATGGGATCTTTATTAAAAAAATAACTTTTTCTTCTATATTAGACGTGGAAAAAGTTTTCTAAACAAAATTGGTTGAAATCTTTAAAAATCATTCGGGACGTGATCATGCAAATCGACTTCCACAAAATCTCAATTTGGGCTGTTCGTTTTGTCACCGTGGCAAGTGTAAAACATTACTTCTAATTATTTCTCAAATGCTTCCGCTTGATTTGCCGATTTTGATGACTCCAATCAAACGATTAGAGATGAGGCTAGGGCTTTAAAATACCACAATGTTTGCACAACTGTGATATCGGTCCTAGGGTACCCAGAGTCTCCCTCTTTTAGATAATTAATTTTATACCTACTAAGCTTCCGCTTAAAAATGTTACATCTTGTTTTAAATATGTCACCGGTTATCTATTAATCTATTTTTTTTAATAATTAGTATAATAAATAACGTTATTTCTAGTAAGTATATCATTATTTGTGTATTCGAAGCGCCGTCAATTAAGTGGCTGGTCTACATAATATGGTAATTGTTTGAATGTCACCCCCTATATTTTATTATTGTGCTCCAGTTAACTTGTTCTGTGGTATTTAGTATGCAGACGTCAACGGTTATTGACAGTTAATGGTACAACTACGCCTTTAATATCGTGAAGGGTGATGTGTTTTTTAACATGTATTATTAATTGTTTAATTCGTTAGAAAATGGCGACTCTTGTCATAGATCCCTCAAATATGGGATATCAGGGAATGTAATATATTCTTGGTATCAGGGACATTTCTTGTATAAAAAGACAACATTTATCCTACTTTTTATTTTTTGATCTATATTTTTGAGATATAATTAATATAATTTGACTAAGTTCAGGTAGACTGTTGGTATTTTCCATATAACATTTTTGTCATGAAATTGCTTACATGTCATGACCAAGATAATTGGATGTAATTCAAACAATAGAATTGGCTTGGTGGTACATAATATACTCCTACTGTATAAATAAACTCTCAACATCCTTTGCATAACTAAGTATTATTGTTTTTTATACACACAAAATTAAAAAAAACGCGAAAGTGTGTTTGTTTGTCCTTCTTTTACGTTTTACGAGCAACCGATCGACATATTTTTTTTTGCACAGAGATGGTTTTTATCCCGGAATACCTTATGGCACAAATTTAAAAAAAATCAGAAAAGTGTGACAGTGAAAAGACAACAATAATTATTTCAAATTATATGAAAACAGATGTGGGACTCCCGAAACCGTGTTACGGTTCCAGGGTACCCAGCGGAATACCAAGTCTCCCTCGTTTAGCCGATGGTATTTGTGAGGCTATGGCTATAACCTAACGAGTGGCTAGTTCTGTTGTCATCAATCAAAATGTGGGATACATAAACACAATAATACTACACTGTCTGTGCTTATTTTAGGTAATATTTAGGTGTTTAATGGTGGTAAATCAACATGCGCTCTTTTGTGTTTATTTTTAATCTCTGAGTATAGATAGCTACCAATCACATAAACAGTGGCTACAGATTTGGGGCGTTCTCGTTCTTTAGCCAATTTGGGCTGAATTTTTGAGGAAAATGTGAGGATAAATCTTGAACCACATTTGATCAAGATTTAACATACGGGTTATAATAAATAGACTATCAATCTCACTTTGGTCTCCTTAAAGAATCATTTCTGGTAATACTTATTTTGTACTTAATAATATTATTCAGATTAGGTGCCGAATATCAAAATATCTGTATATTTTGTAATCTGCTTTATCAGTCCGACAATTCTCACATTCAACCAATTTCACAGCAATTACATAGCAACTACCACTTGATACCTTATACCAATAGATATAATCTAAAATCTATGTAAAATGTACGTCAAATGTATACCACCAGTTTGTCATCAATCCAAACAAAATCACTGATGGCTTATTGATCGTGTAAGGGTCAGCGTAGACCGTCGGTAGTGGCGACCAATAGCAGTCGTGCACCACTCGAATGTGATACGAGACGGCACACGCCTGTTGTTCCAAATTGAGCCTAAAAAGTTAAATAAAGTTTATAAAACAAATATTTTCTCTGTATATAAAAAATCCATTGCGCTCGTAAAACGGCGTGATAGCTTACCTATTTGCATTAGCTACAGTATAGTTTGTAATTGTTCCAGTGCGCAGCTACGACAAGCACGACAAGTGCGGGCTGGTGTGGATCCCGCGCGTGGTCGCGTACCGGTGTCGCACGTGCGGCATCTCGCCCTGCATGTCCATCTGTCGCGAGTGTTTCCACCGCGGCGACCACTCGACGCACGACTTCAACATGTTCCTGTCGCAGGCGGGCGGCGCGTGCGACTGTGGCGACAACTCTGTCATGAAGGAAGATGGGTTAGTGTGCTTTGGTTTATTTGTCATGTTACCGGCCCTAAGGTACCCAGCGGAAAACGTACGACAAGCAAGTGGTCAGTGTGTTAAGGTATATTAAATTTAAAAAAACCATGGCTTATGACTGATGTGGAAATATTCTGAAAATATTAGACACATGCGCCCGCCGCATATGAGCACACTCGCACGAGAAACTACGCGAGTAACACTATGTTATAAAAGAAAATAATGCGCTCTATATAAAAAAAATGTATCGCGGTTGACGCCAAAATGTGTTATCCAAAGTGTATTGATACAAGTTTGTTTTAAATCCATACCTTTAGCGTCGCATTCTCCGCCCCGATGGCGTACTTACAACGATTTCATACTTCATATGTCTAACGGTATATCTATTTGTTGTTCTTAACTTTATGGAAGGGACCATTCTTAAGTTGGTTGTACACCAGAGCCAAGAGAAAACCTTGCATCATTGTCGTCTTTTCCCCACAGCTCTAGTGAACAGCTAGCCTAAATCCAGTATATCACTGCACCGCTGCAACGCCGGATGGCAACGATATAAGAATATATTACATAAATCCCCCATTACACATTAAAATGTAATAGAACTAGCGACCGCAAACGAGGAGTTAATGCAGCAATTAGCGAATACCGCGCGCCGTAACGCTCGGCTACGTAATCTGTGCTCACTCTTACGTACGAGCCATTTTTTTTGCTGAAAGTCTCTGTCTACCCTTGTGTTATGTATTGTCCGTGAAGGCACGCGACTGGTAAAACAGCGATATATGCTTAATAAAATGTTTAGTATGCTAAAAAAGTCCAATTCTGTGAATGACCAACCAATCTAAAAATTACCAATGCGCATTTTTTGCCTAAATTATAAATGACTAATTTTTTTGTGTTTTTTAATTATTGCGATTTCTGACATAGTCTTGAAAAAAAAAACCCCTATAATTGATAGACAAATAACAAACTAAATGACACGTGCGAATACTTCGCACCGTTAGTGGTGTCAATATTGTTGTCATAGTTTAACTGATCTCCAATAGATGACGTCTTTTACAAAATAAATAAATTAGTCTAATTTTAAAAGAAATTGTTTATTTTTAGTCATTAGTTACAGGGAAAAATAGCCTATTATCACACATTAATTTGATTCCTACAAAAGAAACACCCTTGAGAAATAATATATACAGATGACTCAAACTGGGATTCGAACCCGGAACATCAGTTTGTTTGTAGGATCTCAACCACTAACTATAAGCTAAATCGGTCGTCAAATTGTCCAAAGTTGTTTATTTGCTTTCATTTTATAGTATCGCAAAGTTACATACCATTGTTTACAGCAACAAAACAATTTAGGTAGATATTTAAAATTGCGCATACGTGCTACAGGTGAAAACGTTTATGTAACACCTGTCACTTGCTATTACTACTTGCTAGCTTAACGTACAGTCTTAAACATTACTAAACTGTATTCATTTAATAACGTAGAATTCACGCCTAGGGTAGGCAGAGTGTAATATCTCCGCAAGCTTTAAGATATGTAATTATATATTTTTATTTGTGATGGTTGTGATTTGTCAGTGATTGTGATAATCTTTCAGTTTCGTTATAAAGAGCGTGCACTGTATGTTATTTAATTTTCCGACTGTACTTTGAAGCTACTACCTACTATACTACTTTGTATCATATTATAGTTTTTTTTGTATTCCTGTTCCTTATTGACAAATAAAACTGGTATAAAGGTCGTTGTATTAGTAATAAATTAACTTTAAATAAAAAGTGTACCGACTTCGAAAATTTGCACTGAAAAGTAAGAAATAATAAATATTTCGTCGTAGAATTTGAAGACGGTTGGTGGTTAGGATACAAAGTAATAAACGTCTAAGAAGATAAAGATCTGTTCAATATTATCTATGTTTGTACTGATGATCGTAGGTCTCTAATGAATTGTCTAGATTAGTGAATTTGGGAACTAAGTTATTTCTAATTTCAAATTCTACGACGAAATATTTATTATTTCTTACTTTTCAGTGCAAATTTTTGAAGTCGGTACGCTTTTTATTTAAAGTTAATTTATTTTTCCCTTTTAAGTTATTTTGCTGCCCTGAGAGACAAATAATAACGCAAATAAAAAAAAATGGAAAAATAAAAAAAAAATACTGCTGTGGATGGGATTTGAACCATTTGCACCATACCATACCTTTAGCCGTTAGACCACCGTCGATACAAAAATTGACAACTTCCTGTCAATAGCAACCGTTGCTAAAGCTTTTCTCTGATACATAGTTTTCAGCCGTAAACAGAGACAAATTACTGAATTTCTGAAAAACTACTGAACCGATTTTCGTCATTATGTCTGTAAGATAATGTCGAAAAATTACTATATCCTTCGTTACTATTAGTCGACAAAATGGGTACATATTTCATCGAGATATTAAGAAAAATGTACTTATAAAGTCAGTTTTTTCAAAATTTCTAAAAAAACTACTGAACCAATTTTTACTAAAAAAAAATGGGACCACCTGTGAAGTATACCCTTTCAAACTAATAATTCCAAATCGGTCCAGGCGTCTTCAAGTAATCGGGGAACAATACATGAAAAAAAAATAAAGATTTCGACGAATTGTAAACCTCCTCCTTCTGTTTTGAAGTTCGGTTAAAAATAGGAATTATTTTTAGCTAGAACTATTTCTGCCCTCCCTTTTCTTGTAATCGTTTAAATTAAAAAAATAAATTGTGACCCCAAAAAGGGGTATATAAGATACAAGGCATATTTTTTTAGTTTTGTGACTTGTAACCTTAAATTCAGACCCGGGCTTCAAAATACCGTTTACTATTGATTGACTGCTCGTGGATAATTGGTAAAACGTTATCTTGAAACCAGGTGGCCCCGCGGGTTCGATTCCCAATGGTTCCAAAAATGCTAAGCACCAATTTTCTTTAAGAATATGCGTTTTAATCGACTCGAGGAGGGCTTCGGAGGGCACATCTAGTTAGAGACAGATAAATGCTACCGCGGGCTTTTTTGTAGATATTCTCCTCAATTCTTTTCTACATCATTTTGTTATTATTTCTGACGATTAGACAGCATACGCCATAATAACTAACTTTTTTCATCAACTTCTAAAAGTGATGGGTCTATGTTTAATGCTCGTAAACCTGAAACAATAATCTACATACATAAACCAGGGAAAATTGTGCGTAATTCTGGTTTATCATACATTGCAGTGAGAGCGAAAACAAATATCTCTCTAGGTACGTATTTGCTTAGCAATAGCTAAGACGAAGATTCAGTAAACACAAGATAAAACATTATATTTATCCGTGACATATAACTCCGTGAACGTCATCCGCCTACGATCTGCCGTCGCATTTTGTCCAAATTATTATTCTCAATATACTTACTATCTGTCTAGATTTAGCATGTAATTTGCTCAGATTTCATTAGATATATCTAAATAGCGTAGACAGAGACATTTCCTGCTGACCGTGTTACCGCCACAGGGTAGCCAGCGGAAGACAAGTTTTCCTCATTTATGACAATTTTGAGGACAGTTCTGTTGAGGCATCTTAAGATACGTACTGTCGCACAGTCCCATCTTCCATATACAGCGCCATATATATACGCCGCACGCAGTCTGTTCTAAGACATTATAGTAAACGGCTAATAGAAAGGTCACATGACCAACGAGCTGGCTCTTTCGGTCAACGAATCCATGCCATGCCAAAGAGGAATGCCATAATATTATAAAGAGGAAAGATTTGTATTTTTGTATATTTGTTACGAATAAACTCAAAACTACTGGACGGATTTTGATCATTCTTTCACCATTAGAATGCTACATTATCCCTGAGTAACATAGGCTATATACCATCACGGCATGACGACGGGAACCGGGTGGGCAGAGGTGAACATGACAAAAGCTATGTATAAAGTGTATGTTTGCCAACATTCTGAAATAGACACGTACGAAGTCGTGGGAAACAGGGTAGGGGTAGGCGTAGTGATAGGGGTATGATTAATGTCGGGGTAGGGGTAAGGGTAGGGGTAGCGCAGGCAAGCCATTATCTATGAGTGCTGTAGGGTATATTTTATTTTGTTCGAAAATATCCACGGGCGAAGCCGGGGGCGGACAGCTAGTTTAAGATAATTTTAATAACAATTTATTGTAAATAAGAAAAATGTAAAGTAATCTATACTAAATAATAAATCTGAAGAATTTGTTTGAACGCGGTAATCTCTAGAACTACCAGTCGGATTTAATAAATTATTTTTGCATTTGATAGCCCAATTGTTAAGAATGGTTATGGCTATATAGCATCACGCTATGACCCACATCGTGATAATGTGAACAAAATTCCTTTAGTAGTTTCGGAGAAAAACTAGCTTGAACAGACAGTGACACATATATGCCATACCTACAGTATTTATCATTGACCGACAACTCATTTACTTGTTACATGACATTTGTATGAATTTATTTATGATCGATTTTCATTATTTGTACATATGAAAATTATTCGTTTACAGTAGGTTTGTTTCATGAACTAAGTTGCTATAATGGACAACATTTCATTTTTTTAATCACCCATTTTTATTACTTTAATTAAAAATCTATTAAAAAATAAGTTACACGTATTTTTATATTTTATTTTTGGTTGAGTTTTTATATTTTTAATTTAATTATGATTTTTTATAAATTCTGAGGACTTATAAACTAAAAACCTTAGCTATGACTAAAATTAAGAAATATAAACTGTCAACCAAAGAAAGTGACTGATAGTGTCAGTCAAGCCACAGAGTATACGTTATAGAAATGCAAAGAGTATAATATACCGTGTTCCAAATAGGTGTTGCCGTAGCCGGAACTCAAATCGCCTACAACATTATTCATAATGTATATAATAATACTAGCTTTTGTCCGCGGTTTCACTCGTAAATATATTTCCTGTAATAGCCCATTCGAAACTAGCAAAACTTCCAAAAAATATTATATACAAGAAGTATTTTTATAATTATATTAAAAGAATAATTATTAATTTAGCTTCAAATGGAATAAAAATGGGTAAAATTAATAGAAGGCAACACCTGGGTTCATTAACTAACAACTCTGCCAACAGACATTAGTATTTTTAAATTAGAGGGTTAGCACAGATTAGGGCACCTATTAATCCTTATTTTTCAATATTTCAGTATTTTTAAAATAACTCGAAAATTAAAGGATATAAAAAATAAAAAAATGAAATATAAGCTTTCTAGCATGTAATCTCCAAACGGTTTTCGAATTTTGGTACCTTACGAAAAATGAAATGTTGTCCATTATCTGTCAAGAACAAAATACTTTACGGTTGACCCCCGCGGGGTATGAAATTTGAAGCATTCCAAATGTCATCAAAATCCGTTAAACCGTTCAAAAATTATTGAATGATTTCGCGTTTATTATTATGTGAACTGAACTATCGTATGTTTATTTTAGATCCCGTGACTTATTGTTATTATTTTGATCGTTTCAGGTTTTGCAGTAACCATGGCAACAAGTGCCCGCGGCCAGGCTCCGCGCCTGCAGAGCTCATGTGTGTGGCAGAGGCGATGATGCCGCGTCTCATACTGAGACTGTTGCAGCACTTTAGAGAAAACAGGTATGTTCCGATATACGTTAATCCTTATCAGATTTAACTCGCAATAAACTCTTTCCAAACATTGAACTTCCAAATCGGTTAATTAATTTTTAAGTTGTTGCGCGACAAACGTGTTATTTATTTATCGTACGAAATTATAAGAAAAGGGTTGGACGCTCAATACAGCGCGATGGAATTTTAGGATCTGAAAACGTCGAGATCCGTAGAAATCTCGAGGTACAGAAATCGGTCCGAAATCAATAACTTTCCTATTTATTGAAAATCTTCAATAGATGTCCATTGTAGTCCTTCCTCTGACTCCTTCGGATTTCGGATTCTGTTTTCCAAATAATCGGTAGCTATTCTGTATGAATGTTATCTGGCTTATCTTAAGGTCAACCCTCACACTGACGGAGAATATTATTTTAGAGCTATGTAATCTATATACTAACAATAAAGCTGAAAACTTGTTTGTTTGAACGCGCTAATCTCTGGAACTACGAGTACCAGTCGAATTTGAAAAAATATTTTTGCATTTGATAGCCCAATTCTTAAGGAGGGTTATATAACATCACGCTACGGCTCAAAGGAGCTGAGCAATAAATATTACATTACTAGCGGACCCGAGAGACGTTGGCTTGCTTCAATAAAAAATAAAATTCCTAGAACCCGATTGCAGCGCCACCTACCGGGTCCAATTGTGAATCTAAACCATCCACTCAAACACACACAACAAATTTCATCAAAATCGGTCCAGCCGTTTAGAAGGTGTTCAGTGACATACACACGTACAGAAGAATTATATATATATATATAAAGATAGGACGTTTGCATTGGCACACAAGAGTTTCCCAGGGTTGAAGTTATTTTCTAACTTTTCCGTTTACCTTTTTCCCCAGCTTTGGTACCCGTACCAACTCGGACAGTTATCGTATCGCGGTGCAGGAGTGCGAGGACTACGTGCAGATGCTGATGGAGTTTAACAATATGGGTGACCTGATGAGGGGCGCTATGACTAAGGCGCTTATCAATCCACAGGTATGGTCAACGGCAATCTATCAATTTTTTTTATGGAGAAGACAACATTGTAGGTGGTTGGCGCATGACTGGCAGAATAAATACAGTCGCGACCACTATGCATAGATCCTTTTTAACGCTTCGCTTGAAGGACCTCAGATTGTAGGAAGCAGGAAAGACCGACGCCGGAAGTTCGTTCCACTTTTTGTTAGTACAAGTCACCAAACTTCTTCGTTCGTATGCAGAACGTGTCAATGATTACAATAAAAATTATTCCTTGACTAAAAACTAAGCTTAGATGTATTAAAAAATCCATTGCTCCGTGTTTTGATGAGAAAGAAGGACAAAGACAGACAACGAAACAAAGCCTGTCCATTTCTATAATTTATAACTGTTGTTTGTTTGACTACCTGTTATCGGTGTAACTGCAGCTTAACATCTGGCGATGCCAGGGTCACATGTTGAGTTATGAAAAATATTTTTCCCCGAAACGCGAGGCTAATTTATTGCTTCGCGTGTCTACCTACATTTATTTATTTCTAGCGATGATGAGATATTTCATAACATTAATCAATATTATATAACATTAGTTCTAATACCGAAAATATCATAGTATAAAAGGAAGTCCCTGGCGCACGTCTGTCTGTCCGCCTGTCTATGATTGAGCTTATTTCGATGGCAATATTAAAAGTAGGTACACACAATCGCCGAAAGGTATGATGAATATAAAATAAGGAAAGAGGTATGTCAGGATCGTAGCAAATGGCATATACCCCTCTTGGGATAAAACGCGTAAAAATCTGAATTTCACAAGAAAATTTTATCGGTATTAAAATTTTCTCCATAATAATCCTATCGCTGCAAAAACTAAATTGTAATTGTCGAATCTCTAGTTATTATATACCTGCTGTGCCCGCGATTTAATGCGCGCAAACATGTATCATTACGCATGAGGAAAAAATAGCAAAGTTTGCATTGCTATAATTTAGTAGGCGCTTTTATTTGTCAACCGATTTAAATGAAACAAACACAAAATTTGAGCCCAATATTACTGATAACCACACAAAAAACGCACAGACAGAAAAGTGTTTTGGTATAGATTATCTACATAATTTTCAGATGTATCGCAACCTGGTGGAGCCTCCGTTTCCCGAAACTGACTACGGCCTGTACATGGCTGAATCCAAGAAGATGTATGAGAGCGCAATAGAGTCCTTCCCCGCGCCGGAGCCCCCTGACGAGTGAGTACTCTTTAAGCAATTTTTATGAGACACTTATCGAGTCCTCTGAACGATGTATGTGAAAAGAACATGCCGCGAACCAACCGCAAACATACAAATAAATAATGGGAATTAATATGGCTATTGTGTAAAGCGAGATACCCATACAAAACCTGCCGTTCTTTATCTGGGCGGGTTATAGACTACTGTGAGCCGTGCAAGCATGACGGTGTAGAAAGAATTTAGACAAAATCTCAGCTAGAAAGAGAAATATATAATTTCCCGTAGTGACAAAGCAGAACAAAGAGTAGCGTCGCGGAAACCGGTCCTTTTTGTCTCGCTTTATCTATATATCTAAATTATATCTTTCTCTTAATAGCTATAATAAAATAGGAGTCGATAGTCTAATTTTTAGAGCTTGGGAGGCCCCGGGTTCAATTCCCACTCGTTCCAAAAAATGCTAAACACCAATTTTCTCTTAAAGAATATGTGCTTTAATCTACTCCTCGTGCTTCGGAGGGCACGTAAAGCCGGCGCGGCGTCCGCACTTCTAAAAAATTTTTTTTTATTTCTTCGTGTTACGGTTCCAGAGTACCCAGCGAAAGACCAAGTCTCCCTCGTTTAGCCGATGGTATTTGTGAGGCTATAGTACCTAACGAGTGGCTAGTTCATATTTACTCGAATAACAGATATTTACGTCTATTAAAGAAGTGACACATCTAGGTCCATTAAGTCCAGGCTTGCCACCTGTTCTGTTCAATATGGACAACTGGGACACTGTTACTGCATGGTGTCTCTGGCCACACCGCAAGATAGCTGAGATTTTGTCTACCTACACGGTCGCACGGCAGGTGACATTATTATTAAGTATCGTATTACAAGCATTTAGCTGCACGTGTTTTCATTAATGTAACTTACTAAATGTTTACAAACACTGGCGGCGGCTTAGGGAAAAGTCCTATTTTTTCACATACATTACTTTCTGCTTCCCAAAGAAGTAAGCAGAGAGGAGGGAGCGTTACTTCTATCGATATTTGCATATTGATTTTCGCCTTGGTCTTCATTTCATTGTCAGAGCTTTATATATTGGCGATTCTTTCAACAAATATTCGTTCAAAATGTCCAAACCATGTTGTTGTGAGTTATTAACGCCGTATATAGACACGTAGCAATAAAGGTAGTTTTCAAAGTTTTGCATTTTCAATAATATTGATATCCCCTTGCTTCCTAGATACCAGCACCTGCCGGCGCTCTCCCTGACGCTGCAACACAACACGCTCCTGGACGAGTTCATCTTCTGGACGTTCAAGTACGAGTTCCCGCAGAATGTGGTCTGTTTCCTGCTCAACATGCTGCCGGACCAGGACTACAAGGTATACTGGTGACCCCCGAGACTACATCATCCTTAATTCTGTGTTAATACTAGCTTTCCGCCCCGGCTTTGTCCGTGAAAATATTTGAAAAGTGATATAAGATATCCCGAACAATTTCCAAATTTAACTTTGCGGCACTGCAACTATCTCGGTGCAAAAAATAACGTCGATCCGTTACTCAGTTGTGACGTAAAAGAAACATAAACAAAAAAAGTAACTTTCGCATTTATAATATAAGTTAGGATTAGGACGCTGGTTAGGACACGTTGAAAGAATGAAGGATGAAATATTGACTAAAAAGGTTTATATGGCTGAAGTGAAAGGAAATGCTGGCAGAGGACGACGTAGGTGTACTTTTATTGAACATTAATTAACAAAAAATATTAATCGATGGCAATATTAAAAGTACACACAATCGCCTACATAATATGAAAGGTATGATGATTATAAAAGAAGCAAAAGAGGTATGTCAGGATCGTAGCAAATGGCATTCGATAAGGCGTGATGATAGATGGATAGGATTAGGATTTTAGGCATAACCCATCGACGTGTCTATCCGAGGCACCTTTAACAATACCATCCCCTTTTTCCCACAGGAGCACTTGACCCGCACCTTTGTGCTGCACTACGCGCGCATACCGCTTGTGCTGGAGCAGGCGGCGGACCCCGACACGCTGTCCAACCGGGTCGTGCACATGTCCGTGCAACTGTTCTCCAACGAGGCGTTGGCGCTGCGCTGCGTGCAGCAGCTGCATCTGCTGCATGTTATGGTGATTGCTAACTTATTGTACTGACATTCACGTAAATCTCGAATTTAATATTGTTGAAACCGATATCTTAAATTACGATTGCAATTAAATTGAAGCTAATTGTAAACCCCAGGATCTGAAACTCGGCCGTTCTCGCCTCTTGCCACAAACCGAGAATTTTAGCCTCGGTAATAGCTTTTTGTAAGTACTTAACTATAAGACAAAACTGATTACCTAACCAAAATAAAAAGGGCGCTCATGGCATTTGGTTTTCGCAGTGGGAGATATGTAGTTGTATTTGGCAGGGTTATATTTCTGAACTTGTTATAGCTTTATTATGTCTGTAAGATCAGCAAATAAAATGACAACAGCGCTCTTTTTATATAACACGACCTATAGGCTATACTATAACTAACCCTGACAGCTTTTTTTTTTATTCTGTTTTAAAGTTGTTTTTCCTGTCGATTCCAGGTGCTCTCCCTAAGACTGATGATGGGCAAGATCCTCGTCCAGAACACCTTGCACGACCCCAGCAAGAACCTTCACTACGTCATCGACTGCACCAAACGAGTCATGAAGGAACACTGCTACTGGCCGCTTGTGTCGGATTTCAATAATGTTCTGTCACACAAGAGCGTCGCCCTGCTTTTCCTGCAAGATGATGATCTGGTCGATATGTGGTTCGAGTTCCTGTCTATGTTGCAAGGTTAGTATACTATCTTCTTCTTTGCCCATGGAATTTTTTGATATGTTACGTTTCATTCACACGGGACCCGTCATTGACGATTCGTTAAGAAAAACTATTTCGCCCCGGCTTTGCCCGTAAAAAATTTTGATAATGTGACAAGAGTTTATCTCAAAGGATTTCCAGGCCTCCAACTATATGGCTCATTCACACGGGACCCGTCATTGATAATTCGTCAAGAAAAAACTGTGACGAATCAATGTCAATCTCCGGCCCTCCAAGTACCTCTGTGCAAAAAAATACGTCGATCCGTTGCTCTGTTTTGACAAAAGGACAAACAAACACACTTTCGCATTTCTAATATTAGTTATGATGCGATTAAAACTATATTTTCCTTTCGCTCCTCTGCCATTATGCCATTATATGTGCGAGCGAGATGCAAATAGACGTGTAATTAAATAATAATTAATACCTTGCTTAATCTGTTGCTATCAACATTAGATTAGTAGCGATTTCACGTCATGTCATGGCCGTAAACGTGTGACGTGATGAGGAATCCAGTTTAATCCCGTCCGCGCTGTGATCGTTGTGATTAGTCAGTGATTAATAGGACATTTATCGGCTATTGCTACTGTGACGTCTATATACTTGGCATTGGCAAATTTATGGATACATTGATCAGATACTGCCACTGGAAGAACCCTTGTTACCGATCATACTCTACCATTGATGGAATAAATATAGAAGGATGCGAAAAATATCATTGCCACCCATTGATCAGTGACAACTTGACATTGGCAAATCATCGGAAGCACTGATGGAGAAGAAGATTAGTAGCATTGGCCTTATAAACGGTTTTTTTTTTAGGCATGAACGTGAACGTCCGCGAGGTAGGCGGCCACATTGAGTTCGAGCCGTCGTCGTACTACGCGGCGTTCTCGTGCGAGTTGGAAGCGGCCGCTTACCCCATGTGGTCGGTGCTCAGTCACCTGACTGATGAGAGTCACGCGCCCCTCGCGACCAGAATAGTGGGAGCGGCCTTCACTTACCTGCAGGAGTGGCTCGGCGCTGTTAACTTCACCTCGTCGCAGATGCAGCGGGTTAGTACATATTGTTATAAGAGGCTATACCTAACGAGTGGCCAGCTCTTTTGAGGTATGTAGATGGAAAAGCCTCTTTGTACTGTTTGTCGGATAATTTACATAGATTTTTTGTTATAAAACCCATTGGTACATGGTCGGATTTGGGGATCGAACCCGCGACTTGTGAGATGACGTTTTACCGACTCCCTATCACATTTAATCAAGTTTAAAATGACTATTATATATACTATGATGACTGATCTTTAAACGATGACGCGCATCAGGGACACTTCTAACTATAATCAAAGTCCTTCATCAGATAGCCACGAGCGATAGGATTTTGGTATGACCTGGAGACTTATAGATATTTCGACCGATGAAGTTGAGGAGCTGATAGGTCGCAGTCATGATTTTCAGTATTGAGGGTCTCTGAAAAGAGGGATCCTAGTAAAAAATTACATCCAATCAAATGTTTGATATTGTATTATAGCACGAACCAGGAAAAGGAGGAATAGGTTAGGCAGGTGTCAAAAAGGTTTGCGTCACCTGTACCATATATTTGTATGTCGTTGACAGTTGGGATGACTATAAATGATTTTATAATATAGTACAGGTTATGTTAATAACCGAAATTCCTTCTATTTGTGGCGCTTGCTACGGTCTCACTTAACCGTGTTGTTTGCCCCCCAGTCGGAGGTGATGCACGCGTCGTTCCACTTCCCGCTGCACCGCTACCTGGCCGCGTTCCTGTGTGCGGGCGTACGACACATGCGACTGCGGCCCGCCAGCTTGCTGCCTGCGCCTGACCTGCTCGCCTTGCTGGCCAGCCATCCGCTACGGGTCCAGGTAACTAATACTACTAACTTAAAGTGGCCTTAACGTGTTTAGAACCCCAGTAGCATGTTTAAACTGTGGTGGCACATCGCGTCGATAAAATATTTAATATATGTACTGGCATATATACAACTATCTAGCGACACGCGTTGGGGAGTATTCCCCTTTACTCACAGTTGTTGGATTGTTGTGTGTATTGCCACTTCTATATTGGTGACTCCGACGTGAATACAACCCAGCTTTAAGTTATACGACACGGAGAAACGTTGTCGCGTTTTAACGGGTCAACTACACCTTTAAATTTGATTTAAATTGATGCGATCTCAGAATACTTGAGCAGACCTGGCTACTCGTTAGGTAGTCTGAAAAAATACTTTGGCTAAACGAGAGGCCAGTTGATAACATGGGAGCCGTGCTGGTATAAAAATGGCATCTGCTCACCAGTTATAAACTGAGTGAAAGTTATCTACTATATTTTTACATTGTTGTTTACGTATTTGTTGTAGTCAAATGTTTTAGAAGTTAGGCATAGATTAAAAAGAAAATGAACAAATGTTTAAACTATCTTATTCTGCTTTGTCTCTACCTAAATCAAGATGCATTGGCATCATTTATCACGTGTCATGAACAATTTATTGCCTGTTATGCCTAATTATAATTATGAGAAAAACAACAAATTACGTTCAGTTTTTTGACTGAATTGTGTATTTCGAAATTAAACTACCATCTACCTTATGTTAATTCGTTTAATATAAAAAATTACGACTAAATCTATCTTATTATACAAAACTTAATTAATAATTGGCAAAAAGTCCACATTATCTGCTTCCTCGTTTATGGAGGAGGGGGGCGGTTCGGCGCGAACATGTCGCGAGTAGTCGTACGTGAACAGTTTGACTGCCACGAACCCTCCGAAGCCGGGTGCGCCTCGGTGGATTATACCGGCACCGCTCAGTAAGCTGGACCCTGGGAAAATGGGAAGTAGGGTTAGTTGCGAACGAGAATTGGAGATGATGGGCCCATTTCGAAAACAATCTTCCATATCGTCCATAGTTTCAGGACAATAACACAAATCAGGAATGCATTATGGTATATAACATTACATAGTTTCTACTGGGAATCTGTCTATTCTGAGATTACCTTTAAGTAGCAACCTGTTTTAACCCCCTTACGAGTTAGATTGTCGTAAATACTGAAATAAGTGTTTCATTATTTGTGTTGCCAAGTATAACGCAACTAACCATTTCATAGATATTGCTCGACGATGATGAATCAATCAGTTGTATTACTCACCCTGTGTAGGCATCAGCTCTTGTATGTCTATAAATGGCACCGTGCTCTGTGCGACGTCGCTCTCCAGGTCGCTGTTTGTAAACTCTACGAACTGGTCGTGCTTCGAGTCGACTGGCAGCGGTATCCTCGACCGGGTCGGGATGTCTGGTCGGTGTAGCATTAATTGAGATCTGGAAACAGCAACAATATTACCCTCAGTTCAATGGTTTTCGCTGGTTAGGACACATAAAATGTATGACAAGATGGTAGGAAATGAGATTCGACTGTCTTTACTAACGTCTCATGGGATAAAAGGCGTAATGGTAGTTGATATTTACCGTGGTTTGTCAGCTCCCTCCGTGTTGTCATTGCTGATCCATTGGCTGCGCTCCGGGAACAGCCGGCCGCTCGTGAAGTTGAACGGTGTTGATCTTATCTCGAAGTGGAGATGGGCTCCTATCATGCGGAATCTTGAAAATTGTACAAAATTTAGTTCCTTAACACTCGTATAGTAGATAGTCACGGATTGAGAAGTCTGAGGGACTAAAATTTATGTATAGACTTTAGTACTCAAATTACCTGACGCCGGTGAGGATGTGTCCTTGCGGTGAATCCAATTCGTCCAAGTCTATAGCTCTTCTCTCGTATGATAACATGTGGTAGTCCACGTCTGCCGTGCGACCAACATCTTCAGGGTCGAAGGTCTGTACCGGTACCCATCCTTCAGGAGTCACAGCTCCGCTCGGCCCCAATGTACCCTCGCTCACTTGCAGGTGAAACACTCTGTCTTTTTTTACCATCCGAAGCCCTGTCACTACCCTGTTCCGATAATAAAAACATAATTATGTCACGGCACAGTCGTACATGCGATCCCATAGCAATAAACCACTTTGACTTTGATCATGCAGTTAATTACTACTAGCTAAGCTATTAAGAATGTTATAAGGCACCCAGGCAGCGACGAATCGAAGAATGAGCCAAATCCAAATATACAGAAGAGATCAAAGTTAGTGACATCCCAGAGTGACCCGTACAACCGACTGACAACTACTGACTTGTTCTTTGATTCGTCTGACAACGCCTCGAGCATGCTGAAGAAGCGTTCGCTGCGCTGCGGCTCCTCCTCGCACAAACAGAAGCAGTAGGAACAGTGAAGGAGGTTCCATTTCCACCACGAGTCCACCTTGAAAGTAAACGGTCACTTTAGAGTACCCTCGGTGGACCCTTAAACGAAGAGTTGATCCCTTTAACAGTCCAACCGAGCTACCCAAGAACAAAACTTGGTGTATATACTTGTTGTTGTGAACGTCCGCCGTCGCCTCCTGCAAGCTGAAGTACCGGTGGGAATCGTGTCTTGTCTCCTCCTCACAGAGGCACATGCAGTACGAACAATGCCAGAACAACCAGCGCCACCAAGAGTCCACCTGCGGAAACTTCACGTTGCTACCCGTGCTCCCGGAACCGTGGGGGTATCCCAGGGATGCAAGTATTTCTTATTTTAGCCCAGGTCTTTATGGACCTGAGGGTATATCCAACGAGTGGCTAGTTCTGTTGAGGGTTTTTAAGGGTATACTAAATGAGTTGCCAGTTCAGTTAAGGTATTTTGAGTATGAATGCCATTATCTATCTCGTTCAGTCAGACCTACATTATTTTTATAAGAAAATATTTTTTGTTTACGTTTAAAGAAACATTAGTTATTGACCCTGCTGAGATAAGCTAAAGTAAACATAGTTTGAATTCATATAAATATAGTTGTAATTTATAAGATTCTGTCCCAAATTAATATCGTTATTAATTTAAAATTGGTAATGTATTTTACCTTTCGTGTCGAATAACTGCATGTACCACTTTTACCCAAGCTTCGTCCATTCTCGTACTCTATCCAGTCATATCTCCTGTTGGTTTTTTTCTGTAAATTGACAAACAGATTGTGTAAATATGGCGTATGTTTCATATTAAGCGTTAATGACTTGTGTGGGGCAAATAAATTGGTTCTAATTAGCGCTCGTTCAAAGTTGTGGATGTTTAATAGACCGTTTAGCCTTATCTTCATAATCTTGATTATTGCTATGTCCATCAGAAACGAAATATATAAAGCTAGCACTGTACACTTGCTTTGTCCATATTAATAAATATGTATCTTTCTATCATATATAAAGGCATATTTGTTATGTAACTAAACTAAAAGTTCTATTTTTGCATGGTGTCTCTCGAAATACTTACATGAAACTATTCTCGCCCCGGCTTCGCACTGGCAGAAAAGTTATACGTATAATAAATTTTTCAAGGATAAAAAGCCTGTCACGTTCTGATCTATCTCTGTGCAAAAAATCACCTGGTTTGAAAGAAGTACAAACAAACGTACTTTCGCATTTATAATATTAGGATGATCTCCAAAATAGCCCGGTTTTAGACTGGATGACGTCCATCTAGCACTAAGGTCAATTGTGTCTCCCTCTACCGTGTTGAATGCCATATTAGTTAAAAAGAGACGAGTGACTTACCGATGGACAAATAGTCATATCTGAGTCAATATACTGACAGTTGATGATGCGTCCCCTGCACTGCCTCTGCTTGGAGCAGAACATGTCTTTGAAGCAGCCGTGACTCTCGGCCAGCGTGTAGTAGGCGCAATTCTCCTTGCACGTCCCCTCGGTGTTCATGTCCACTTCGTTCTCTATGTAGCCCTGTAGCAATAGCGTCACTTCGGCGTACGTCTCGCCTGGAAATGTGCGTCAGATTTACGTATAATTAAGGTTCACAGAACACTGGTGGGAGTTTTTGAAATGTGACATAAAAATATTCCAGCTTCGCCCGTGGAAAATTGGAGTGACAATTTAAAATAAAACGGCTTATGAACGTTTACGGGGGTCTTACCTTCGACATGATGTACCGGGTCGCATCTGTTCAGATCCCGTTTGGCCATGGCCAGGGCATTCCTTGCGGCAGTAGCAGTTTTCACCGTTCGCTCGCCATAACGCTGCCTTGTCAGACTGGCCTCTTGTGTGAAATTGCCTGAAAATGTTTCGAAGAATATGTCATGGAAATAGTTCAGACATTAACAGATCATTTTCTGCCCCGTTTCTGAACTCAAATTGTCTTACTTAGGACCGCGTGGTCTGGTACTGGTCTAATTTGGATTACACTTTAAAATACGATTACCTTTATCATAAATCCTGAGCAGCATCCAAGAGAACTGCATCATAGCGTACCCCTTGATCTCAGTGAGTGAAATTGTATTGTACATGTCGTAGATCAGTTGGTGCTGCGATAATTGCATGTCACACAAGTATGGGTGCTCCTCCTGCGAAAAGTTTGGAGAAAAAATATTAAAAAATAAGACCACATACGTCATTTGATAACCCTAGAGACCTTATGTTCTATAATATAGTATAAATTAGTTACAAATAAATAAAATTAATTTAAGTATTAGTAAATTCAAAATTAGTATGTAACAAATTTCTGAATGGGATATCATATTTAGTTTACACGATATTCACAACTTCACGACCTTTGCCTTGTGGCCAGAGACACCAGTAACAATGTCCACTTTTTGCCAGTTGTCCATATTGAACAGAACAGGTGGCAAGCCTGTTGCTGCACTTAATGGACCACTGATATGACACGTTGAGTTAGAAAAATCTAAACGAAGATAATGAATTTTAATAATTAACTAACCCGTGAGCACTTGACAGCATTTAGTAAAGGAAATACGCTATTATTTTACAGAAAAAGTTGTTTATTAATTTAGTATTTTCCATCTTGCTATATTTTGTAAAGTTAAATAAAGTGAAAAGTTTTTTTTTTGGATCGGTCTATTACAAACAGACTCACACTCTCTCTTTGTAATATTAGTATAGATTGTTGTAAGATATTGCAATATTTCGCGTTACGCTTGAAAAACACCGCTCATTCTTAGTATTTCCACTTTATATTTGAAACTTAAAATGTCGCGACGAAAAATTTGTTCGCGGAATTCATTAAATATGTTATTGTTATTGTAAGTTATTTTGTAAACTCAATTACCGCTTACCGGACACTTTGTTTATGAATATCGTGTGGATATTCTGTATAATATCAAACGTGTGAAATTCGTCGGTATGCAACTGAATGTGTTTTTGCGAGTGTAATAGCGATTCGCCCCAGCTTCGTATTTCAGTTTTGTCGAGAAAAACAAACAAAGAAACGCGCATTTATAATATTAGTATAGTCTAGTTACGAAATGAAATGCCCTAAATACACTAGGTATATCCTACGCAACTAATTGCATGTTATGCAACTAGATGCATAATATCATAATCACGGCTGCAGCAACGTTTGTTTTCAATTAAATCTTAAGCGACTCTGATAATCAATACGGTAGGGCTATTTTAGAACGTAAACATCATTACGCATTCGGTAGCCGACACCGACGTCGTTATTAAATTGTCACTGGAACTCATTACAATACGAGACGGTGTGTCAAGTAACAGTGTCCACATTTAATATACCTGCAAGACTGTCCTGAACAAATCCCCATGCTCTAAGATATCGTCCAGTTTCCTCACAGCCTGAACCACCGAACTCTTCGGATCCATCAGCACATGTTCTGTCAGATCCAGCCAATTCTTCATCGGGGCGGGCACGGCTCCCTGAGGCGCTTGCCTTTCCGAAAATTCTAAAAACTCCTTATACAGCCCGTTGATGAGCTGCAACTTCTCCGTCGCCTTCGACCACAGCCACGAGTCCGTCAGCACCGGCTTGTTCTGCTTCGGCACCGATTCGATGTCTTCGTTCAGCTTTATGAACGCCTTTGTCAGTTCGACGTCCGCGCCGAGCTCGACTTTTTCGTTCCATTTCGGATCTGTCGCATTCTTCCAGAGATCCTCTTCTAAACGGAATAGTTTTGATCGCAACGAGTCAACCGGCGACACGTCCAAGGAGGTCGCGGTGAGGACGCAGGCGAGTAGCGCACAAAGCGCCTCTAACCTCATTGTTAAACAGAAAGTGAATCTTGCTTGCCGATTGGAGGTACACTGGCAATACTGGCATGTGCGAGCCGCGAGGGGAAACGAACGAGCGACGTCTTTGTACGGTGGTGGGGTGATCTAGTGATGCGATTGTGCTCGATTATTTTTCGCGATAGATTTGCATTTTTTTTGTATGTTGTTACAGTTTCGTACATACGTTGGCAATTTTGTTGGTAACTATCATTAATACTAATGCAATGATATTTAAGTAATTAATTAAAGTTAAAAATTAATTAGTGAAACACTAAATCAAATTGAAAAAGAAACGTGTTATTCAGTGTCCATTAAAGCAATGAGCAGTAAAACAGTGATCATATTATATTTATTGGGGGGATCTTCGACTTGACCTCGGCTGTTAAAGGTTGCTTATTGTGCATTCTTAACAGACTGAATGACTGAGTTCGCGGTCTAATCGAACAAACGATTATCCAATTGTCCACTGCGTGACTAATTGTTTTACGATTTAATTAGGACGTACGCATCATTTTATTCATTAGTATTTTTTGCTTGTTTGTTTATTTGTAATAAATAATCTCGAAAACTACTGGACCTAGTTATTTCACGGTTATGAATGAATCTATTCCATAGGTTCCCAACCTTTTATGGACAACCACCACCTTCACAAGAAAAAAAATTTGCAACACCCCCTTTTACATAATAGTTAATTATACCAATTTTATATGTTACGTCTATTATTATCTATTAATAATCACAAATTAAAAATTAATTCTCTCTCTCTAACCTTGCTCCTCGTGGTCGTCGCAGAGGGTCGTGATTATTAAATAATTAAAAATACAAAATTAATAAAAACATTTGCCCCCATTTGCCTTTGGACCCGCTACCGCCCCCACGAAAAGCTCCAGCGCCCACTAGGGGGCGGTACCGCCCCCGTTGGGAACCTATGATCTATTCTATGATGTATGTATTGATCATAGATGTAGTATGCTGGCGCTCTACTAGATTGGTAATGTCGCGATTAGAATGAGACCAAAAAATTACATAATTAATCACGTCTATTAATCACTAAATTATATTTTAAAATTAATTTGAATTTGAATTTTATATATGCTTTTGCCCAATTACTTAATTATTTCCATTTCAAATCAGATCAGTCGTTTAACCGTGAATGAGTAACAAACATACAAATTATATTTTTTTTAATATTTGTAGTTATGACTTACTCAGTAAGTATCGATATATCGATAATTATGTGATTTTCCGTGTATGTGAACATCACTAGTGACCCGCATGTACTGTTATTATGATTATTAACGCCCGTGTCAGCTGACTGCGTCACGGCGATCCTGTGTAGACAATAATAATACATCCCCCATATGGGCTACCAATGCTACCATGTTTCGTCACCCTCTAACAAATGTCACATTCAATGTGATAGAGGGAGATGAAACTTTGTAAAACGTTTATTAGCAATATTACACGAAATAATTAAGTTGCCTAAGAACTAGGTAAGAGTCGGTAGCGTGATTGGTAATTTGGTTGCGTTGGATTTGAAACCAGTAGGGCCCGGGTTCAAAACTCACTCGTGTTAAAAGTGCTGCGGTTTAGCATACTTAGTACCGCGACATCTTTGGTTGCGACTCGAGTGTTGGACATTCTTGGGCGTTCCTTGACTTGACCCGTCGTTTTTGGCCTTCGCTTTAAAGTGGACACTCTGGTATAAAGGCCGTGAAGATGTGTTTGTGTATATTTATATTTGTTTATCATAATATCTGAAGTTGCCGCAGGAAACTACATTTGGCGAGTTGCTAAAATTATTCGCCTGTCACAATTCACCTAATAAGGAACATTGACATTATTGGTTACTGCTCCGTTCCTAATGGACGTGGAGTGATGTTTTATAGTCTATAACCTTCCCCGTGAACCACTCTATCTAATAGTACCCAACAGTAACAAATCGGTCCAGTAGTTTTTGAGTCATACGAACAGACAAACAAATATTGATTTTATATACATACATATACTAGCTGATTGCCCGCTACTTCGAGGAATACAATTCACCCCCTTGGGTAGGTAGCGTGATGTTATATAGCCTATAACCTTCCCCAAGAATTGGGCTATCAAATGCAAAAATATTTTTTCAAATCGGTCCAGTAGTTTTTGAGTCTATAGAATACCTACGAACAAACAGATTTTGGTATATTAGATTAGATGTGAAAGCGTATTTTTTTGTTTGTTTGTCTTTGACGTGATTTTTTTTGCACATGGATTAGCTGGAGGTGACATAGACTATTTGTCCCGGGAAAAAATATCATGGAAAATGTATTTTTATAAATAGCTAGTTCATACAAAGCCGAGGCGGGTCACCAGTAGATCCATAGGCCGAACCTAAAATATTGGTTAATGATTTTCAAGAAAATACGTTCACGCCTAAAATCCCATGAGGGGTAAGCATATTATTCTAACATATCGATGCCCACAAATACGTCGCAGGAGACGCGTCACATCCTTACGGTTCGTTATAACTGTACCACGGTCGTATATTTCTTTGTTTGTACTGGTGAGTGGTGACCTTACGAGTAAGTCATTCATACTATATCATCACGCTTTGTTTCTTAGGGGTGCACAGACAGTAACAATGTCCGCAGTTAGCTGAAATAGAAGTCTCTCATTTCACCCGCGTGGAAATAGATCCAAAAAGAAATAATCCCGTGGCTGTAATTTGCCCTCCCCCGCCCGCTTTCGCGGTATAAAAAGTATTATATGTCATTCTCTGACCCCTAAACTACCACTATGCAAAAAAACATGTCGATCCCGTGAAAAACAAAAACAATTCTATCACACGGGAACCATACATTTTCCGTGATAAAAAGTAGCCTATGTGCTATTCCAGACTATAATCTATCTCTGTGCCAAAGTTCATCCAGATCCGTTCAGCCGTTCTGGAGTGATTGAGTAACAAACATACATACATCCATACAAACTTTCGCGTTTATAATATTAGTGGGAAGTGCGGACGCTGGATTTACGTGCCCTACGAAGCATACCTTCCATTTTAAAATGAAGTTTGTTTGTCATTCTTTCACATCAAAACAGAAACGGATCGATGTGTTTTTTTTGCAGAGAGATAGTTGTTGGGCCGAAGATATAGTTAAATTTTATACTGGAAATTCTTCGGTATAAAATCTTGTTTTAAATTTCAATAATTTCCACGGGCGAAGCCGGGGCGGAAAGCTATATATCTATATCTTTCATTCATAGACTAGCCAATAAACCATAATGGGAAATAAAACGTGTTCCAAAGATGTTTGGCTCAGAAGATGTACGTGCTTTAGTATCAATTGCTAAATGTACGTGCTGTGTTTGAGATTTGACCTTTTACGCTTAATTAGTGTTATCTTAACCGGGCTATACTTGTTGTTATTGTGTTATCTCGCCTATAAATATATCTAATGTCTAAATAATAGTGGACACTGTTACTCGTGTCTCTGGCCACATCGCATAAAGCCGTGAAGGTGTGTTTTTTTTATGATAGCGATAGGGCTTACCAAATGAAGAGTTTGTATGTTTGAAAGCGCAATTTTCAGCTCTTACATTCTCTACTTACATTCTCTATCGCACAAAGAATCAAAAAAAAATTTTTTTAGCGTTACGTCAGGTGCATCCAGTTTACACTGAGCTTTTACAGCATCCAACTGGTCTAGAGGGACTATTGTGAAACGAACTTATATGTGGTTTATTGGACAGTTTAGTTAGCTTAACCAGGCACAGTGTAACAGGCCTTAAATTTTTTAATCTTTGCCATAAGGGCCGTTGGTCAAGGTCATCTTATAACTGTCAAAAATATGGCAAATCTCAGTCAATCCTGGAAAGTTGAGTTTATTTATACAACATTTCCATTCCACACCGTTGATAGTTATTATTTTAAATTGGATCAAGACATATTTTTATTATTAAGAGTTCTAATTAGCCGTAGTTTTCAAAACGAGCATTGCTTTTGCGTTTCTTATGGTCCTTAAGTCACACCTGTTGTCTCAGATAGATACCAACATTTTATTACAATCACTTGTTCAAGCACGGTCCTATTGAATGAGTCATGAACTGACTGATCTCGGCAAGTTTCTAGCTAAACTGGTTTATTATAAAAAATATATGCGTTTTTCTAAGAAATTGGTATTTTCCGGGTACATTTTGGCAGACTTTAAATTATATTATTAATATATATTTATTTATTCATGGACTCGCCATTATACAATTTTCCAAATATTCCAGATAAACATAGGCTATGTTTTAGTAAGGGAAACTTAGGGTTCCGCAATATATCTAACTATTAGCGAAGTGAAGCAATTTTTGGTAGGGGGAAATCTTATGGATTCGCGACAGGTTTTTGGCATCAGACCATGGATTGCCCGGCCCGAGAATGCTCGGCATGAGAATGTCCGGGCAGGAATTCGTGTACTGGCTTTCAATTGCTGAGACTGTTATTCATAGTTTTCACTTCTGATTGTTGACGTTTTCACTTACTGCTTGGCTCCTTTAGGTCGTAGCGTGAATAAACGGGCTATTTCGAGCTATATGTGTATAGAAATAACGGGAGTGATTTTTCTTGCATTTTAAGAAATTTCCACGAGCGAATACAAAATATTTACAAACTCCCTGAGAATCGGTCGTCGCCAATCAGACTCTTGTATCTTTGTTTAAAATACACAAAGTATTGTGATTGAACACCAGAGTGGAGCGATAATGTGAGTCACCCATTGTCGCAGGAAGCGGGTCAAGCGCCTCCCAGTATGGAGTGCAGCCAATTGACAAAGCTCGCGTTTATGATACAATTATTATTATCAAGTTGAAAGTAATGCGTGTGTCTGTCTCATATAGGCTGATTTGTTGTTGAGGCAGTGTGCGGAGTGTCTTGATTCACTAATGCTGTTAATGCTCAGCTCCTAAACATGATAGGTCCATGTTTAATACTCCTAAACCTGCACCGTGAATCAACCTATATAATTGTGAAAACCGAAGAAGTAAAACCTATGGGGGTGTTAAGGCACACACACCACCAATACAATCGGCATACAGACGATCTAAGAGATACGGCGTCTCCTTTATTTATATGTCAACGGTATAAAAGTGGAACGGCCTACCTTCCTCCGTGTTCCCAGTTTCATACAACCTTGGGTCCTTCAAGTGAAACGTGAAAAGGCATATTTACAGTGAATGTGACGATTGCTATTCTCGTCAGTAGTTGCCTTCACTCATAGATAAACCACTTTAGCTCAACACCAGGCGGTGGTAGAGTCATTTCCTTGCTTGATTCCATGGTATCCAGCTGAAGACCAAGTCATCCTCTTTTGGCCGATGGTATATGTGAGGCTATACCTACCTAACGAGCGGTCTGTTCTGTTGAGGTATATTTTATATGTGGTGGGATTATGTACCTACATGAGTTTATCATTATAAAAAAGTCATTCGTACAAGGTCGGGATGGAACTGTGGTCCGTTACATACCAGACGCCTTAACTACTCGGCCACCGACGCACCTATATTTAGATGTAACTAATAATAATTGAAAGGTTTATTCTTAGAATATGTTTGAGAGATGTTAATATTAACCGAGTTTATATTTTTTTAACTGGACACGATCACGCGTTATCGTGATATACTTTGACCGACATGGCATTGTCAATAATGTAAGGATAGATAAAGATACTTAGTAATGAGTTTATATATAATTTATATTGTCTCTTGTACTCTCGTATCTCGTTCATCGTACCATATACAACATATTTTGCACCTTTTGATTTATTACTATGCTTGTCAAGAATAAAATTTCAGACCTATGAACAGTATGAACTCTCAAGGATTTTCTCTCAAAGCATTCCTTCAGTTATGGCCTCAATACGAGCCTAACTTACAAATTTGACTATGTGTTATTTTGCAACATTTTTATAACTTTGCTAAAAATATAATTTAAATATTATTGATACTGTTCGTTTTAAAATACTTTGTATATTATATGAATGAAATTACTATGTTCGCATGAATGGCGGTCGATTAATCGCGTGTGCTCAATTCATAGAATTACGTTATCTTTCCGGGAGATTATAAAATGTATATGATGTAAAAAAGCGATTTTAGCCACATCTAAACTAAAGAATCTCGAAAATTGAAATTTACTTCCGGTAACACACTTCAGCCCATTTCACAAAATTACAACAAATAAACAAACCTCCATATCGCGAATCAGCATGTCGAACACCCCTCGTCCCAGCAGGTGTCCATTAGACGGTCGGACTAGCTCGTGTAGCCGCTCCAACGAGCCGGACAAGCTCGCCGGGTCGTGAGACACGCACCACGAGGCGAAATCCTCTAAAGTCCGCCGCTCCAGCTCCCGTTGCCTTCTGACATATTCCTTCATATTCCTGTCAGCATGGTTTACTCGCGCTATCAGCTCGCCGATTTCATTAAGTCTGTCTTCTAGAGGTCCACCGCCGCGAGCCCGTGCTGCAGCCGCTGCCAGCCAGTTTCCTCTATCGACAACCATTTCTAGCTTCTCTAGAGCCTGCGCCACTATCGCTAACCTGGGTGACAATAGGGTATATGCTTCTTACCCTCTTAGTAATAAACGTTGTACAACTTTGTACAGCGTTTATTAACGAGGTTAGAGTGCGTCTACACTCTACACTGATGAGTTTCGCTGCAGATTTCGCGCTAATTGCCCAGTTATCTATGCCTACTAGCTTTCCGCCCCGGCTTCGCCCGTGGATAATTTGGAAATGTTACTTAATAATTTATACCGAAGAAATATGTCACTTTCCAGTTCTCCCTGAAAATTTTCACGCCGATCCGTTGCTCTGTAGTGGCATGAAAGAAAAACAAACAAACACACTTTCGTATTTATAATGGTAGTTAAGATGATATTAGAGTCCATTATCAGGTCTTCTAAGTCTCAATTTCCATAATATTCATCATCCCGGTGAATTTATGAATAATCTACTGGTATAGCATATGCATTTTTTATTCAATCGGTCACATCAAATTACTTAAGAGGATCGTGTAGCTCAGCGTACGCAGCGAAATAGGTATTTAGAAAATCATATTCTGTCTCAAGCGCGCTCTTCCCACGGGCATCAGTGCGACAGAGAACACTGCAGCTCGTGAGTGTTCGTAGGTATGTTCTTCGTTGAAAATTGCGTTTTGGGGGAAAACGATTTACACCTACTAAACTATAACGAAACCTTATAATTTTGGTGTCAAACGTTTTAGCAGATTATAATCTACGTACGTACGTTTTGCTTTTTTTGAAATTTTGCTTTGTTTCTCAAATACAGACGGTTTATTACGAGCAAGTTATGAACCAAAAAAACCGAGATTTGAGGGGCTTATAACTTTTGACCTATTACGAATTTTGAAAAAAGGAAAAAATACGTACGTAGTTTTTCATTATGTCAGTAACATATTACAAAATCGTTAAAATTAAATAATATTTAGGGGTAGTAAAACGTTTTCTTCGTTTGTATGGACATGGACGCGGTACACTACACTCTTAAAACTCCCGCTCCCCATGCCTTCTTGTAAACGAGTGACGTCACGATAAGTAATTATCAAATTATCAACAATCTCAAATCTACGCTCTCTGTTTACATTCCGCAATTACCGTTATTTTCAATACATTATACATACACTAATTTTGCACCTCGGCTTCGTTTGAAATGTATAAACAACGCAACCTAATGTCTATTTATTTAGCTTCATAACAATGAAATAATTTTTCAAACGTCTTACAAACAAAACAAACTGGACGCTACTCCTTAAACTGATGCATATAATCGTATTTAGCAACAAAATCGACTAATCTGACCTGGCCAGCACCAATCTTTCCTTTCTCCCCTTCAGCGGTAACTCCACCCCACCGCTTGTGTTCGTACTCTTGGCAATCACATCCCAGGACATCAGCACTTCCTCGCCGACCTCCTTGCCTATCCTCAACACTTCCAGAGCGTCCTCGATTAACCCCATCGAACCCACACATAGCGACATTAAAATTAGAGCCCATCTGCACATGGCGACGACCGGTCGTTCACTGAGTGAGATAGCTCGGATCGCGGTTACCACGCTCTTGTGTCAACAAAAACATTTCTCTGTGAATTGTATTGTAAAATGCCATTTTAGTTGTATCGAAAAAAAACCTGTTTCCGAACTGGTTGGTTGGTTAAAGAACTATTTGTCAATGAAAGTGAGTTGATTTTTGAATTTTTAAGGTTGGTAGTCAGAATGTTTCTTCCCAAAGATTGCTTAGTTAGATATTTTTTCAAGTACTTTTTTTTTAAATTAACTATGTACTTACTTATAAATATGGGAGGACTGTCACTTGTATAAAACATCTATATAAAACTTGTAATAAGTCAAAATTATCTATTTGAACAAAAATATCAAAGGTGATCATAGGATCGTGCTCTTTGTTTCATCTCGGTAATCATAAATAATATTATATACACGAAAGTGTGTTTTGTTTGTTTGTTTGTTTGTCTTTCACGTCAAAACGGAGCAACAAGAGCAAAAGGGTCGAAGAGTGACATGGGCTAATTTATATCCCGAAAAAAAAAACCGGAGCGGAAATCTGGTTACATAATAATTGAACCTTAAGGCTGGCTGTTCCCCCTCTTGAATAAAACCGTCAATTTGTTATCTGAACTCACAAAGGGTCACATTAGTTAACAAAACCTTTTTTTCTGTTAGTTGCCCCTACCCACATGTTTTGTGCTACCTCTGTACAATATACATAAAAAACGGCCGCGCGTTGGTCCCGCCCGATTAAACCTAGAAAAAACATTGACCGTTTGTTTGCCGTACGGCATCAAAGTATTTAGATTAGATTTTATACTCTTGGGCTAAATGTAGTCATTGTTACTTGTGTATCTGGCCGCTGGCCACGTGATGGCAATATGGTACACTGTATGAATTATGTATGTAAAAAAATACTTGCTTTATTTCCGCAAATCAATGTTTTGTTGTATCATTCTCAGAAGCGAGAAAAACATTGTCTATATACTGTCTGTCGGAATACTAATGGAATCACTTGTGTCCGTCCGTCCGTCCGTCCGTCCGTCTGTCTGTCTGTCTGTCAGTATGTCAGGCGATTTACTACAAAACAATATTTTTTCACGTGTTGCCATACAACTCCCAAAACCGTGTTATCGGACCCAGGGCACCCAATGGAAGACCAAGTCTCCTTCTTTTAGCCGATGGTATTTGTGAGGCTATACCTAACGAGTGGCCAGTTCTGTAGAGGTATATATAGATGGAAAAGCCTAAGTGTGGTTTATTGGATTATGTACATAAGTTTTTAATTAAAAAACCCATTGGTACATGAACCGTGGTCCGCCTAGGTAATACCAGACGTCTTAACTAACTCGGCCCAATCCACTATTCGACGTCAAACTGAAAACTGCGGACAGAGAGGGAGGGGAAGAGTATCTAACTTACACATTATTCTCTCGTTCCCAGAGCCTGTTCTACGAGATCCTGGCTGGAGTATGGGTGAGAAACGGCCTCCAGATCAAGGGCCAGGCGATGACCTACATCCAGGCGAACTTCTGCAACTCGATGGTGGACATGGACATCTACCTGTTGCAGGTGTGCGCGGCTCACATGCCCGCAGATCAGTTTCTGGAGATGTGCATCGACACGTAAGTATACCATGCATCCAAGACAACTTAGTTCCAATGTAGTAGTCCACAATTTTATATCATTCGGGGTTGAATAATAGCTTCGAAGAACGCACTGATGCGACTATTCTGCAAATGTTGTTTGGAAGCAATCGAAACAATTCGACTAAAAACGATTAAATAATTAAAATTCTAAGTCGATAGTGATGGTTAGAGCAGTGGACTTGAAACCGGATATCCCGGGTTCAATTCTCGCTCGAGCCGAAGGTCGTTCTTGAGAGGGCACACAAAACCGAGATCCACGTCTGAAAATGACAGTTGACACTGACTTAACATGTGATAGTTTCAGGCTCATTTCTAACTGCAGCAACAGGCTTGCCACTTGTTCTGTTTAATATAGACAACTCGCTAATGTGGATGTTGCAACTAGTGTTACTCGCCTCCCACCTCAAAAGATCCCAACTTGACCCCTGCGACTTCATTTGAAGGTTTGGCGTGCGCGAATGGCTGAGCATGGCCAGCATGACGCCGTCGCAGGCAGCGGAGCAAGACGCCATGGTCGAGGGTCTCCTCACATTCCTGGCCATCCTGGTGTCATCCCGGACCAACTTGGGCAACGACGAACTGACCCAGTCCCGCCTCGAAGTGAGCACTTTGCTAGCGGCCGGTGACAAGACACACTCCCAACTCCTCGAGCTGATGCCAGAGAGGTCCGGGAATGCTCACACGAGGAACTTTGAGACTGTGCTCAAGGAGGTAGGTTGATGATCTTTAACATTTTGTGGTAAGTGAAGCCGGCTCGAAGGACCAAACAATGTACGATCAGAGAGCTACTTCAAAATATTAATATCCTAAGATTTATCTCATTACAATGGCGACAGCAGTGACAATCATCGAATTGTTTTTTTTTCAGCTGTCTACGTACAGACCGCCTCCGAAGGGCTCGGAAAACTTGGAGCAGGGCTTGTTCGTGCCTAAACCTGAAGTGTGGGAGCGGTACTATGACCCGCTACACGTGCTGCGTCGCGCTGTGCACCGCAGGGACTTCCATGCTTCCATGGAGAGGTTTACAGCTTAGTGAGTGATTTTATTGTTTGTTTTTTTTTTATATTAAAGACCCTTGTAACGACTCCGCCACTTTATTTCTGTCACTTCTCGGAATAATCTTTGAAATACGAGCTTTTTTATAGAACAAGAAAAATAAGCTTCCAGATTTACCATCTTTTTCACAGAAATCAAATAGCTGCAATTGAGTACTTTAAGTTTATCTGAGATCATTTAAAGGTTGACTAAAAAGATTTATAAAGGCATAGCAGAAGTGATGATGAGGGAGCCCTCGATGTTCTTTTACTGATAACATTTTAAAAACTTAATTATTGAGAGCAATGTTCAAAACACTTACACAATCATCAAGCATGAGAGGTGTAATGAGTACCTATATAGGAGGGGTGAAAGATGGATGTGGCATCTGTCTACCCCTCATTGATAAAAGGCATGATGATATTAATAAAAATTAAATGAAATAAAATAAAAAGAATTCGTTGGTAAGGGTCATCACTTGAGAACGGCTGGACCGATTTGACAATTTTTTTTTCTATATTTGACCGAAGGGTTTTTAGGGAACGAAATATTAGAAAAGTTGCCCGTAAAATTGGAAAACTAAAATATATAACTATAATAAAATATTGAACAACTATAATTACCTTACAGTGTCCGAGACAAACAGAAGAACTCGTCGGGCGGCTCTAGTGCGGACAGCGGCGGAGAGGGCAGCAAGGCGAGCACGTCAGCGTTGTGGCCGCCACTGAGACCTGCGGAGGCGCCACCGGACCCCGCGCCCGACCCGCGCGCTATATGCTCATCTGGTATGTGCCGAACTGTCTTTTTTTCTAGAAAAAATCAATTTGAAAATAGTTATCGTCTCTGTCTGTTTGACTGTTTGTCCTTCTTTCACTTTCACGTCAAAGTCTAGCAATGGATCGACGTGATTTTTTTGCACATAGATTGGACCGGAGAGTGACATAGGGATAACATTTTATGACACATTTCAAAAATTTGAGCTACAGTGATGGGCTAAAACGCACATAATATTCCTAAAGTAAAGACTGCGCAAGTGACCTTGATAGAACATAACAAAAACGGCTGAACTGATTTAGATGAAGTTTAGAACTAAAATAATGCGATTTGATTTTTTTAATAGGCTTGAAATATAATGTAACCATATTTTCCACGCGTTTCATTCGTTTCAAAATTAATTTAAAAAATAATCAATATCATCCCTTTCAGGCGTCCTACACGGCGCCCTTTTAGTAGTACTACACCGCGGCGTGCACCGTCGAGCGCCCGACGTCTCCCCACCACACGCTCCTCCCGACCACGTGTTGGCACTGGCCGTGTTCCTGCTGCGTCAAGCAGCAGCCGTGCAGGCCGAGCGCCGCGCCGAGCTATGTGTCCCAGGTGCGCCGGCCCCGCGCGTGGTGTCCGGCCGTCCGCTGCTGGGCGCGCTGTGTGGCGGCTCGGTGTGCGACCACGCGCGGACTGTAGTCGCGAGCGTGCCTGCAGCGCCCGCGCCGCCTGTGCCGCCCGCTAGACACTATCCTGCGCATTATCTTTCTGACAGTACGTACTCGTTTAATAACATACATTTATGTCGTCATTAATTATTTTAAACTGGACAGGATATTAATATAATATATGTACGAGTATGTGTTATTTCGTTTATTTATTGCTCTTAGGAAATCTTATAGACTAAACTCCTTACTAATAAATGCTGTACCTGTAATTCGTTATCACAAATGGCATCGGCTAAAAGAGGGAGACTTAATCTTTCCTTGGGTATCCTGGTACCGATAACACGGGAGCC
The DNA here is from genome assembly GCA_963924495.1 of Nemapogon koenigi. Lineage (NCBI taxonomy): Eukaryota > Metazoa > Arthropoda > Insecta > Lepidoptera > Tineidae > Nemapogon > Nemapogon koenigi. Next base: position 12,357,825 of record OZ004642.1, read on the forward strand.
GTAAGGTAACCCGTGAAGAAGAAAAAACATTGTACAACTTTATACAGCGTTTATTGCTAAGGGGATTAAGTTATCCAACTTGTAACAACAATGCAACTTTGTGATTTAGGAACCAAAGTTACAAGTACATATATGTAATAATTTCGCAGGTGACCTAGAGTGGGAGCCGTCAGAATCTGAGACGACCCCGGCAACCCCCTCCGTGTTGCCGACAGCAGACACAACCAACACCACTACCACAATAGCTGTGCCTCAACCTGTGGTAATACTCGACTTTATTCACAATTTCAAATTTGCAAGAGCATTTTAGAAGGCAATTTTCAGAAAATGATAATAAATTATTCCATTTAATAGCTTCTAAAGTGCTCGCCAGGAGAACATTGATAAAATTTTAGGTGATTGCAACATTTTTCATGGAATTTTGTAGCCATTTAAAATTTTTTTCATGAAATATTTATTTCATAACATGAAATTCAAATGTTAACAACTTCTGTAATGGTTACAATTTATTTCCATATTTACCTATATTACCTACTATAAACCGGTAAAATTTAATAGTTCATAAGTTCAGAATAACTTGCTTTAAATTGTCTACTCAGTATTTCTATTTATTAGTAGTACATATGTAAAGGAATACCTACCTAGGATCCCTTTATGTTAGTTTGAATTTAGAGCGCTTTGAAATGTCAGTCATTAGTACAAACAGTTGTCGCATTTATTCAATAGATGGCGCTAACTGTTGTAAACTGTATTTGGAACGCATTAAGCTGTTTACCAAACTAAGATTTCGTGATTCTAACTTTACCTGATTTTTACTTTATCATTTATTTGTCAAAATATATTTTTTATATAATAATTTGACAGGAGGAGAGCATGGAGTCCGAGATGGTGGTAGCGTTACCAGCGCCGGACAATCTCACAGTAGCCCTGCCGGACCCCGCCGGGAGTGATGCACTCACGAGGGACTCCACGGAGCAGATCGACTATGGTCATTATAACACTACTTTATACATATTTACAACAATCTTTCCGACCCGGTTTTTCCGTGGAATTTTTCACCATTAACACAGCCATAATGGGCAATAATATTTTTTTCTACGAAACCCTTTAAACATGAAACAGCAGATTGTAAACCTATATCTATTATCCCTGAACACAGCTACCACTGTAATTTTTTACTTTTACGCACCCTCCGAAGCACGAGAAGTCGATTAATAAACGTATCCTTAAAGTAAAATGCCTCAAGTCAGGATTGTACCCAAGACTTCAAGACTTCCATTTCAAGCCCAACGGTCTACCCCAACCATTGTACTATCGTATTAGTCGAATATCTACTTAATACTCTATTATATTTCTTTTAAAAATCAATAAGCCGCCATCCGTCATGTCAGTAAAATGTGTGTGAAGATGAAAATTTTCACGCACTGATTTAAAAAAATACGTTTTCAGAGGTTGAATCCGAAAGCAGAGACTGGCAGATGTTGTTGAGCAACACACCGATGTTAGCACCGCCGAGTAACCAGGTCACTATATTATAATTTTGCTTTCATACTGTAGAGGCTTTTTGACCTTAAAATATCCAGAACTGGTCTCCTGGTAACCTTAAAAATGGCTTGGACTAAATGGGGAAGATTTGTTCATGAAACCGCGACTCAACCCATGAAGATAAATCTAATAATAAAAAATGATATAATTATCTGTTCAACATAAGATGGTATATGCGTGACAGGTAACTTTTGAGATATTTAACAGAGTAAATCATATTTTCATAAATCAGCGTTTAAAAATATTTATTTATTATGCCTATACTATATATATATTAATATGTTTTTTCTTCATTTATAGTTTATCAGCCATACTATCATATAATGAACAGAGTGTAACAAATAACCAGAAAGACATTGCATCAGGCTTTACCGTAACAATACTTCACCCAATTTCAGATCCAAGCGGAGGTGTGTGACGAGAAATCGATCCCGGTGAATGAGTCCATAATATCTCTGTTGTTGAAGCTACACTCGCAACTGTCGGGGCGGCTCGACTCGTTCTCGTTAGAGGAGGAGGACGTCGTAGAACCCGAGGCCGGAAGCAGCGCGCAGGCGGTTAATGATGACCGCGCGCCTATAGGTGCGATTGGTATTAATGACATTGGTGTTTGTTGCTCAGTCACACCTTAACGACTGAATAAAATTGAATGAATTTTACTACCTGGATTAGCACAATTTTATCACATTATTATATACTTTTTATCACGGAAAATGACAGTCACGGAGTTATTTATATATTTCCTTAGTTCCATCACCACGCAGGTAATAAAAAAGTCGTTTAGATAGATTTAAACACGACATCAACCAACATATGGCGCCGCAACTTTTTTTATTTTGTATCGCGTATATATATATATTGTTCTAAATTGGTGAACCCTATATGACGATAGCACAATGGAAAGCACATGTGTATAATGGAACACAGCCCAACTCTCTCTCTATCTCTCTCTCTTTTTTATATGTAATTGAAAACATATGTGCATTATCCGACAAACCACACTTGGAGGCTTTTGCCATCTAAATATACCTCAACAGAACTGGACACTCGTTAGGTATAGCCTCACAAATACCATCGGCTTAAAGGAGACTTTGTCTTCCGCTGGGTACTATGGGACCGAGAAAACGGTTTCGGGAGAAAAGGCAAAATAATTATTTATTTCCTTTTGGTACAGGTGACGGAGCTCACTTTATCGGCGATGTTCTCCGCCAACTGGCCCGGCTGGACTCGCGCTGTGCGGCCAGCATTGCTCACGTTCGACATTCACTGTGGCCGCACCAGCGGGAGAGGCAGGCTGAGCAGAAGGCCAGGTAACAGCTGGGAACTTTTATTATTTTAACCTCTATTTCGGCCCATTCTGTTGTTTATCTCCTGATTTTAGTTGCAAATATGCAATATCTAATGAAATCGTATTTTTAATATATCTGGAATAATATATAATGTGTAAGGCGTATTGACAGCATCAGGAAGAATCATTCAGTCATTAGAGAAGAATGCTGAATGAAAGATTGACTAAAATGGCAGAAATGAAAGGGAACGCTCACTTATAGGCTTTTCCATCTAAAAATCACAACTGGCCACTCCTTAGGTATAGCCTCACAAATACCATCGACTATAATAAGGAGACTTTGTCTTCAGCTGGGTACTCGGGTACTTTGGGAGCTGTCAGGCAAACCGTGAAGAAAAAAGGTCTGAGAAAAATAGTTTGATGTTACCCCGCCAATGTTGAATAAATCAATGAGGCCATTCAGAGTTGCTTTTACATGTGGACATTTAAGGGTTATTCAAACAACATAGTACCTGCGAAGTGAATAATACTGGACAAATTGTGATTACATTGTAGTATATTAAAACTATATTATAGAGATACCGGTTGATACACATACATACCCCCCCCCCCCCATACACAAACACACACCGACACAACACACACACCGAACACACACCAACACATCACACACACAAACATTTGAACAGTACCTAATTTGTAATAATACTATATTTTATACACTCACAGTTTTTGTAATAATTATGTAACTCCTAACACAAGTAAATTCATTACTTAAAAGGAGGCATCAGCATATATATTGTATCTGTTGTTTTGGTTACTGAATAAATATTTTTGTATTTTGTATTTTTGTAAGTGCGTATATGTTTTGTCCGTTCCAATTTCACTATTATCTTATTTTGTTTAATTTACAAGTGAAATCACTTCATTCACCTCCACGTGTTTTGCTAATGCCATTTTGAATTACAGAGAGCGTCGCGAGAAAGAGGAGCGTTCCCGGCGCGCCCGCGAGCGTCAACAACAAGTGATGCAAGAGTTCGCGCGTCGTCAGGAGCAGTTCCTGAAAAACGTGAAGGTCGACATGATGGACTGGGAGCAGTGTCCTCGCGAGCGGGACTACCATTGTGTTATATGCAACACTACCACTACCAACACGCCCGATAATACTGATAATCCGATTGGGCTGTGTGTGCTACTTCAGGTGACACTTTATTTAATTACTTAGATATTTCGCTTACGGAACTGACTTTGTTATACCTAGGCGTTTGTTCGTTCAAATTTACAAACAAACGCTTACCACTTTTTCTTTAAAATAATAGGAAGATTAACGGAACGTCAATTCCTCCAGTTCTGTCATTATTCCAATAATTCATAGCACACGTTTCGTCAGTCGTTACCATTAGCTTGTCTTGATTGATCAATTCAATAATAAACTGTACAAACTGGTGCATATCATCAATTCCACATTGGTGACACCGACGTGATTACAAAGAGACGTGACAACTCCCTAACGTAATGTGTACATTTTCAGTCTACATCAGTGCTGGGTCACCGCCGACGCACGGGCGCTGGCGGTGCTCGGTTGGCCCTGTCGGAGGTGGAGCGAGCTCGTCTGGCAGCTCAACACGAGGCGACCGCCGCTGCTCACCACTACCGTCTACACGATGATCTACAGCAACACTTCGATCAGGTACTCTACAGGACCTGTCTGTGACTTTCATATATTTCACGCTCTTCTGCCGCCCCGTTAATACGAACTAAAAGTTAGGAATAGTCGCCAAAAGTGTTTATGTGATCATAATCTTGCGATTAAATAAAAATACACGTTCAGTATTAAAGCAAAATGTATTAATAAGAAATAAAGTTACAAATCAACAGTACAATGAACGGACACCATTTTTGAGCTGAGACAAAAACCACCATAGTCAATGACATCGGGTCCCTACTCCACTACTCTATGACTATACTTTAGATGCGTTCAATAATGTAGTACATTGTACATTTCCAATACATAATTATAACTTTTTTTTAAGGATGGGGCTTGCCCTTATAAACGTTACAGCTAAAACTCCCAAGTCTATCTAAAATAGTGCCTGAGATTGAAATACCAACTCAGAAACAAAATCGTCGCATAGAAATAGGCCACCTTAGAGGCACGATACCACATTGCCACATATACAGGCTTCAACCTTACTTCCTTTTGCATTGTAGGATTTAAAAAGTTGTATTTTGCTTGTATTTTAGTAGGTGTTAACAATAAATTTTATAATTTTACAGGAGTCGTGGCTGCTATCAGTAAACGTAGGCTGGGAGGGTGGCGTGCACGCGGCCTCCTGTGGCCACCACCTCCACCCGGCCTGTCTGTTAGCCTATCTCCGCTCGCTTGCCGCTCCCCGCCCCGCCGGTCTACTGGTAGAGCGCGGCGAGTTCCTCTGCCCCGTGTGTCGGCAGCTCGCCAATAGCGTGTTACCGCTCGTGCCGGACGTGACGGACATAGCGGATACTGCTGATACTGTAGATCCTGCCGCCACTACTGGTGTTGAGGATGACTCACGGCTGCTGCATATGTTGGAGGATGACGCGGCTCCAAGCCCGCCGGTACGTACTTGGCGTCATTTTAAAACGTTTGAAGTACACAAATAGTTTTCCACACTATATACTAAAAATAATATTAGCGTCAGTCTGGCATCGGATAATACCGAAACGTGCGAAACTTTTTTTAGTGGGTCGAATCCTCGATGAGCTCGAGGGCCGCATATTAAGGAAAGTGGGTTGTGGGTTTCGCAGTACAACCCTGATTTAACTGAATAACTCTTTTTTATCGTTACAGCCATCGAGCCGTCTATTCGAGGCTATGGGCAAAGCGATGGAGGACATGACGTCGACGGCGGGCGGCAAACTGAAGCAGTTCCGCACACGATACGGCTCGTCGCCGGCCGCCATCTTTACGTTCGTCGCGTCGCTTGCGCGCACCTCGCTGGAGTGTGAGCTAGTGCAGCGCGGCGGATCTCTTGTGGCCCAGACTCAGCGGTATAAGCCACGAAACGACTGTATTGGTGAGTGGATAACCTTGGAAAAATTGTGCCAATCTTTATTGGTGAAAATAATACACTTCGTTTTTCAAAGATCATTAAAGTAGCATGTACGAATGCCAAAGGCGCTCCAAATAACCTATGTTTATCTTACGGTTTCGATAATAACGAGCACGCCATTTATTATTTGATTTGTCCGTAGATATTGGTTACATCTAGTTTATTTTCGCGATTTGTCATCTACATTTAGTGAATGTATTTTTCCCGTGACATTCCAGTGCCGCTGCTAACCGTAGTGGGAGTGCATGGACGCGTGCTGCGCAGCGCGAGTCCGAGCAGCATCAGCGGGGCGGAGACGTGGCGCGGGCTGTGTCCACACTTGTCGTCCGGCGGTGCTAGTACCGAGGGCAGCCCGTCCGTGCCGGTGCCGGTGTCGAACCCGGCGCACCCTGTGCCCATGTTGCTGCGTGACCCGGCCGCTCTACTCATGCAGTTGCTGTTGCTCGCCTCGAGGGATCCGCCTTATATTGAAATGAGTAAGTGTGCCTAAAAAAATATTTCAACACATCTTTTGTAATAAAAAGTCCGAAGACGTCTATTGCATGAATTAGAGAATGGAATGTAATGGTCAAAATAATTCTTTGAAAATTCAAAACCACTCAAGCTCAAAAACACGTTTTATATATATCACTAACTCGCCGCCCCACATTCCAGGATACTTCACGTGCATCATCCGCGCTCTCTACACTCTGAACTACTACCAGATAGTGGGCCAGTTCTGCGCGGCGACCACGGCGGCGGGACGCGCCGCGCTGGCCGGGCCCGAGCTGCCCGGTGAGCCGTGCGGTGTCCGCGCCGCCGCCCGCCTGCTGCTGTCGTCGCTGGCCGGCTCGGAGATGTTCACAGAGGACGGACCGCCGGTCGCCGACGCTCAGGAGCCGACGCCGGATATCGCGGCGCTCGAGATGGAGGTGCGAACTAATATTATAGACGGGAAAGTGTGTGTGCTTGTTTGTCCTACTTTCACGTCGACGTCATTTTACACAAGAGATAGTACGAGGGCCGGAGGGTGACATAATCTACTTTTATCCCGGAATACCTTCGATATGATATCTTATGTCACATTTCCACGGGTAAATCAGGGGCGGAAATATATATAGATAATATATAAAGCTGAAGAGCTTATCTCAGGAACTACTAATCCGATTTGAAAAGTTAAAACGTCCGTTATTTGACGTAGGTTACAGCCTAGATCATGCTACGACCCAAAGGAGCGCAGCAGTAACCGTTAAACGGCAACCAGTCAAGAATTTACACGGGCGAAGCCTGGGCGGGAATGCTTGTACTAAAATATTGTTTTAAGGCCATCGTATGGCACCGTCGTGATTTTTTTTGCTGAGCATAATTATGGCGCACTGGTCATTTCATTTTGTAACTTTCCCACACCCCCAGCTCCAAGAGTTGCTACTGCCCCTGCTCCGCGTGGCCGCTCTCCTGCAGCAGCACCTGTACACCCGTCCACTGCCGGACATCCCGGCCGCACACCACGAGTTCTCACGTCTCGCGGTCTACCTGCACCTCGCGCCGCCCGGCCCGCTACACTCCGCGGGGGGAGCACTGTCGGCGACCGCGCCCGCTGCTGCACGGTGCTGGGCGCGCGCTTTAGCTACGGCCGCCGCTCGGGGACAGTTGGCGGTGAGTGGATTTTTGTAGTAATTGTGGGAAAATGTCTGGTCTGGCTAACATGTCACTTGAGAGTTTAAGAAATAGACATAGATAGAAAGCAGGACTACGTTATCCTGCTTTGTCAATACGTGACAAACTCGGGCAGGTCTAATCTAATTTTGATCTCAACGCTAATGTCCTTGAAAAAAATCACACACATCTTCACGGCTTGGCGGTGTGGCCATATACAGTATCCACTTGCAGCTAGTTGTTCATATTAAACAGAACAGGTGACAAGCCTGTTGCTGCACGAATCATTTGAATAGCGCGCGCTTTACAATACGCTTCACTCCCACAGCGATAACAGTGAGTCTTGGAGACGTCCGTCAAGCCCTTATAACACCCTGTCTCTTCCAGGTCCGACGCATGGTCCGCGCGCTGCACGTCCCGTGGGCGCCCGCTGCGCTGCTGCAGCTACCGCGCGACTACGACCGCCTGTTCACGTACTACCACGAGCGAGTGTGCCTTCAGTGCGGCGCGGTGCCCAAGGAGGCGTCCGTGTGTCTGTTGTGCGGGACTCTGGTCTGTCTCAAGCAGCAGTGCTGTCGGCGGCAGGACGTGTGTGAGGCTGTACAGGTACGTCACGATTACTAAGCTGGGTTGTTTTTCCATTGAGGGCTCTACGAAGTACGAGAAATCAATTTAAGCTTGAACTCTTAAGGTGAACTCAGTGAAACGCGCAACTTATTTTGTCTATAACTGTTTAGAAAGATGTGAGCGAGATGCACTGCGATAAGATAACAAATGATAAAATAAGATAAGCCAAGATTCACGTACCAGAAACATGAGACAGAACGATTCCACACTAAACAGACTGGTACAAATTGCAAGTTGGACATAAGTTGTGTGAAAGTATCTAGCACCTAAATATGGAGAAAAATACGAGAATTTTAACTAAACTAAATTTACATATTTTCAGAGCTATATAGAATTTAGATAAAACTAAATTTTATAATTTTCTCCACGTTAGGTTTTAAACTTTCGCGGTAAGATTATCATGGAATCGTGGAACTGCTGCATTATGGTATTGGTATGGGTGCGAATGTAAGAGTTAGAGGCGTCGACTTATGGGAAATTAGGCTTAGATAATGTGGCACTAGAATCCAACACTTGGGTGATCCATGCAGCGATAAATAAATTTGGGGGTTCAAAATATGTGTTTGTGAAAATTAAACGAAGAATCTCTGGTCCACAGCACGCGATGGAATGCGGAGGCGGCACGGGCATCTTCCTGGTGGTGACGAGCACGTACATCATAGTGATACGGGGACGACGCGCCTGTCTGTGGGGCTCTCTCTACCTAGACGACTACGACGAAGAGGATCGCGACCTCAAGTAAGTCTTATCTAAGTACCACTAAGGACGTCTTAGTTCGATATATCATAATAATAAATAAGCCTTCTTCTTTTGATATATGGCAACAGTGCTGACTTATCGTCACAATTCTGCCAATGTCCAGTGTTTAATCTTGTGTAATAGTAAGCCGATAAATCGGTAGCTAAGACTATCCCGCCGACTGTGATATGTCTTATTAATCACTGACTAATCACGACCATCACAGCGCGGACGGGATTAAACCGGATTCCCCATCACGTCTCCGCGGGCGCGTGTGCTATCCACCAAGGTGTGACGTGGAACCTTAAGGCTCCTATCCATAATTTTTCTGGGATAAACTATTTCCAATTTGTCTGTAAATAATCCACCTGTATCACTGTAATTTAGCATATAGTTACTTATTATTGATTTGAATAGGAAATATGGGTGGTTAAACTTTGCCCCCATTTTCTTTTTCATCATCTATCACAAAGCTCTTAAATTAAAAAAAAATAAGACTTAATTGAGACGATGACTAGACCTGGACCCAGTGTAGAGAAGACATCGCCAGGATAAACAGGCAGCCGCTGGCCTAAAGAAGATACCGGGGGGGTCGTCGCTCCCCTCCCTCTCGATCGGAAGCTTCCAACTACTACTACTGGAATAACAGCGCTTTAAAAAAAGAGAAAAAAGAGGCAAAATAATCCTTTATTTTACCACCCATATTTCCTGTTCAATAAAACTAATTGAAAAAATAACGGCTATTTCACTTAGATATATTGAATAAGTAACTATATGCTAAATTACAGTGACACAGGTGGATTATTTACAGACAAATTGGGAATAGTACCCAACTCCCCAATAGATGCATATCAAATTATAAAACGCTTGACACTATGGAACAGGATTGCGTAAAGATGATCCTAGCTTGCTTGTTCGTTTCAGGGTATATTTACAGGAAGCCGGACTTTATTATATTGTATAGATTTGTGGCAGTATTAGATCTGATTAATTAAATAAATGTAGCATTAACATGACATTGTACTGTTTCAGACGTGGCAAGCCCCTCTACTTGAGTCAAGACCGAGTGGAGCTGTTACAAGCTCAGTGGCTCGCTCATCGCTTCGACCATACCAAGCGCACTTGGGTGTGGCACAGAGACTCGTTGTGAGGACCTCACACACTCTCTACCTAGATATATCACAAATATGCTCCATCACTCTCTATATTATTTGTGGCCCTTGGTAGGCTGAACCGGCGTCAACATGCTACGCTGCTGACGGTACAATTTGAACAATCAATTGCGTATTTATACGTTTATATTAACACGCAGTCGCACGTGATTGGTCTTTACAATTATCAAATAAATCGGGCCAATCACAGGCGACTATTTGTCTCGGAAGTAACCTATTGCGCGTGCGCTTGTCACGTCGCTGTCGCGGTTGTAAAGAAGATTTATAACGTATTGTATATATTGATATGTTTGTTTAAATTAATTTGTACATAGAAATGATTATGTTATTATACCGCACGAATATGTACTGTGACAACGAATTTGATGCTAAATGAATGACATGACAATACTGCACTGATTCAGTTATAAAATATAAATTAAACGTTAATATTCATTATTGTATTTTAAATTAATTGATTTAATGTTAACTTTAGTTTGTATAGTTGTTTTGGTTTGTAGTATTACATTATGTTTCAAATTTGTATGTACGGTCAGTGATGGTGCTGTCCCCGTGTTGAACATCCAACTACTTGTCAATTGAATATATACTCATATTATATCGAGTCGTGTGTGTGTTAGGCTGTGAATATGTACATTTCTCATGTCCCTGTTGCGCTATAATATTAAATTATTGTTTTTATATGTTTGTACTATTGTCTCACATATATATATACATACTTTGTTTATACCACTACATATCAGGCAGTGAGAGCAACAGTGGATCTTGTATGAAGATGTTCATTGTTTTATCATCTTAGCTAGTTAAAGGTCAGTGCACATGGACGGAATGGCGGCGTAGACCAGTCGCTTATGTTATATCAGAAACTTCGTTTCAATTAGTTATCGCCGCCAGTCCGTAGGTGTGCGCTGTCCTTTAGTATTATATGAGAACTTGGCGAAGTTGAGTTTTATCTTTGTTTGTGTTCAGTTTGATATACTAGCCACCCAGTGTCGCCCATCCCCTCCCAAGTACATAGATGCATGTAAAGTAACAAAAGGTATGCTTGATCTGAGCTGTGTTGTATTAGCGCATACAAAATTATATTTTGCGTGCAATGTTGAGGAGCAGGCTGTGTTCGAGACGCGAGTAAAACATTATTGTAAAGACAAAAAATATGTATCTCTTGAAATTCGTTTAGTTATAGCTTATATACAATAATATGTAGATTCCTAAGTTTTGGTTTTGATATGCTTTCAATATTATTTGCGTGTATTCAGATATAAAATAATTTGCCAGTTGTAACATTAGTTAAATCTCGAGTAGAGTAGAGAGAGTAGCAGACATCGTGTCGCTCGTGTCGCACGTGTTGTTAACAGTTTGTGGTACATTGTTCTTGTATATACATTATATATTCAATATACTTGTTGATATTTACTTATTGGTTTTATTGGAATTCTTGACATACCTGCAGTTTTGTTGTTAGACAACAGCAAGTGCGTGGAGAACGAGTGCGAGAACTTAACCATAGATTTATCAATAAGCTGGCACAGTGGAGGTAAATTAGATGGCGAACCACATGTGCTATCTATAAAAATATATAGATTGGCTGATGGTATTAGAACGAGACCAAAAATCGATGATCGTGCCCTCTTTATGAGCCATAAAACGTGTAAAAACACACATAAATATATATATTTATTAAAATGAATGTTACTGATCACGGCATAAATACAAAGGGGGGGAGGTAAACGTCTAGTACTAGCCCCTGTACCACTGTATTTTTCTGTCGTTTTATTGTCGCAACGGATTTTACGTTATATGATGATTATGTTAAAATACAAACATAATAATTATAATTAATGATTGGAAACACTATGTTCCCGCAAGTTTGACGCCCTAGATCGCCTTTCCCATTTAAAACATCACAATTAACTATTTTCCTAGAGCTCTGTCTCGCGACACAAAACGATACCAACGAAATCTAAGGTAACTTATTACTGCGCACCTGGTCAGTTTAACTGGTCAAAAGGCAAAAAATTGGCGAAAGGGGGAGCCCGTCTATGGCCCCTCCATAGGCTTAGTACTCTATGTATCAGTAGTGTCATTTCCGTCATTTTGAATAGTGATTTATTATTATTATTTATTACACACAAAATTTATATTTACATCGTGATAGTCAGCAGGCTACAGTTCCACTACCTCAATCACCTCCTTAAATAAAATGGACAAAATAGTTAAAATGTTTTTATTGTACATCAAATATCAATGTTTTAGAGGTAGAGTACATTAAATTATACCAAATTATAATTACGACACACTCAAACGAACGTTGGTAATATCACAAGTAGGCGGAGTGACGTCACACGAGCCGTCACTGATGCGGACTCTATAATGCAACTTCAATGACAAACATTAAATATTATTGTGTTACACTCAGTGAAAGTACATTATACAGTTACAAACTCAAATATGTAAATTATATTATAATCACAATAGTAACTATATAAATGTTGTCACTTCTCAAGACAGACAAACTGTTCTCTCATATATTAATACGTAACTACCTAAAATATATAAATTACTCAAAGCAATAGATACGAATCTGCACTAAACAAAATAATGTTATACAGTTATATACCTACCGATCATAATAAATATATATATATCTGTCAATCCCATACCGCGCCGTCGCAGAGTAGATTATGTAAATATAAATAATAATTTCCTTGTCAAAAACAAAAATAAAATTGTATCACAGAATAAAAATTAATACTAACAAAGACAAAATAATACGTGATGGCAACACAATGATTATGTATGTAAGATATATTATATAAAATTAATTGACTATTGATATTTTATAAATATGCACACGAGGAATGTTACTTTGTGATACCAATACCACAATCATTATTAGCTAGAGAGCCAGTGGAACATTTGGAGGAAGTATCTGACCAAAGCTGAAACATATTACACTCTAAACTATAAATAAAGAAAAATCATATTATAATATTATTCCTATGGTTGCAAAACCAATCTTACAAAATAAAGTTAACATTTATTACTTGTTCCTATGATGAACAGAGTTAGAGGAATTTATATTCGATAGTTCGCGAGATATGAATTTTGCAAAGTGCATTTATTTATTATTATAAAAATTAATAACTTTAAGAAAGTAAAAAAATAATTTATAGGCGCTTCCGCCGTTAGTAAATAGCAGACTTGGAAAATTAATATCTCGCGAACCTACCACGTCAACTATTCAATAATCAGGGAAGGTGAAACTTCCAACTTTTATTAAATACTTCCTCTCAATATTTCAGGCTACATATAAACTCATTTTTTATATATATCTTCTAGTACATATAAGTACAACATGTGTAAGAGTATTCAAGACAATGTGGTATCAGTTGCCGGTCGGCGGCGACTAAACAACATACATCTTCATCACAAGTACATATAGTCAGACGGAGTAGTCCGGCTGTACTTACTATTTACTAACATTAAACATACAATATATATATTATAATATATACACGTTGTATAAAACAAACATTACACGAAGTATACTTACTCAAATAAACACCCTAATATAAAACATAGAAATTTTGAACACATGTCTCTTTCGTTACTACCCGCTACCCGCACTCTCCGCGAGCACTACAAACTGTTATGTATTAATACACACAATATAAAACCATAGACGTAGTACATAGAGGCGCCATAACCACTTGAAATCCGCGACTCGAGCACCCATCACGGCCTTTTGCTGCACTTAATGGACTCATTGCATAGAATTATTGAAAATGCCTGTTTGTGCTTTTGAATCATGTAAAAGTAGAACACAAAGTAACCGACTTAATTATTGGTTGGGCGCCTCTGTGTAGGTACATCTACCAACATAACAAAACCTGATTAATATGGCACATGTTGCAACTACAACTATCACTAGTTGTACACATATATAACCTGGTGGCGATCCCTTGTCTTGAGTTGGCTCCAGGTTTATAGTTAGTTTATAAAATTCTCGTTGAGAAAGGTATTGTAGATTTCGTTGTGCGTTTTTAAAAGTAATGAAAAAAACCATCGCGCCTTTCATAGCGCCAACTAGCTTCGAATTTAGCTACTTGCGCGAAGTGTATGCTTGTATGAAAGTCGTTAACGTCGATATCATCGCCAACTCAAGCGATACTTTCTAACATTGTAGAGGCACCGCCACTCGACCTGCACCAAATAAGTCTCAAACTTATATGGCGCAGATGAAATTGTACAAGTTGTAAATAATCTAAAACTATATGAAATAATAAATTGTCTCGTTTGTTTGTATTATTGATGAACACATTCTCGATATGTAACAATAGTATTTATCAAAATTGACACGTGACATTACAAAAGTTATTATTAGTCCGATTCCGCGTTAAGACATTACAAAACTATCAATGTACCCTAAGTATATACTGGTCACGTGAGATCTGCAGTAAGTCAAACTTCAACCAAACGTCAACAGTTGCGGTACACATAATTCTCATCCCAAACCGTATGGTCCATAGTTTCCCTACAACAACTTACATCTTCTATACTATGTACAAATATACTCCGTAAATATACATTAATCCTTAAATATAATTGGTAAGTGATATTATGTACGCGTTTCAATCTTCTTGTCAATCTATAGTTATTTAATTAGAGTAATAAAAATAAAGTAGTTATATGTTAGGTAACATAGATTATATACTACTGGACCAATATAGTTGAACCAACGCCATCGATACATACAAATACTGAGAGAGAACAAACTATTGTCTCAGATTGAACAACTAATTAAATTTCGCGACTATTTTTCGTCTGGTCACATTGAATGAAGAATGAAATGCTCTTTCACGTAGCGTTCCATGTTGACGTTAAAACTATAATTATGTAATATATTATTATAACCAAATTGACAACCGCCATACAAAAAAAAACGCGCGAAAAAAAATCCAGATCAAACCAAATTAAATTTAAACCAAGCACTCAATTTTTGTAAGTTTCGCGACCGTCACGAGACGGAAATGACATCAAAGCAGACATTAGAATTAAGGCGCCATCTTATCGACGTAATTGGAACACTGACTCACTCTTTTAAGTTTAGTTAAGGCAGTCACTCACCGACACATACACTATTATTAGCGCCACCCTTAGTGGCATGATAATAGGCAGCCTAAAGAGGTCACAGAGGAGACACAGTCGGCGCGCTTACTGACTGAATATTAGTATGAAGTATTGGCGTTAGTGTACCTATGTTGGTAGTGCTATAAGAGTGTAATAATCCCCCCGCACCTCTGTTATAAGACATGCGGCGTGGTCATCTCCCGCGGACGTGGACAGTCGCACTGCGGCAGTGCGCGCACCAGGAAGTTCCCGTAGTCGTCGGTGAGGGCGCTGTGTGCTATAGCGCCGCACACGTGACCGTCGCTCAGCGGCTCCCACCATCGATCTGTCAATCACATTATATTAACAACTACTAATAAAGACAGCGCTAAACATAGCGTTTTAGGGTCGTCATCGGGGCGGAGTATGCGGGTGAATGGTGAGGATTTATAACGTTTTGTCGTCAAGATGTGTACTATATACACTTTATTTGTATGTTAGAGTTAGTGCGAATTATTTCCTAACGTTTTCTTTGAACTAGATATTCGCACGTGGATTGATTGATATCACTGCTCACCAGCGGCGAGGAGCCCATACAACCCGATTCCTTTCGGCTTCCCTTTAGGAATTTGTAAATCTATATAGACTAACGACATTTTATAAAATAATATCATTACAAACCTATTTTATCAATCCAAACTTATTCTATAAGTCAATTTTTATAAACGCTTCCCGATATCCATAAGCAACATAAGTAAATAAGCCGATACAACACCGGCTTGCTCGCCCATACAACCTTACTTCATACTAAGCAACTGTCTCTTTCATTTGTATTGAAATCCGCGCACGTTCCCTCTCGTTTTAGCACGCGCAAATAAGCCGATGAATTCCGGGTTATTACGAATGTAACCGGTGGGAATATTGTCTGCGATTAGAAGTTGCATGTTGACTTGCGTGTTTATTTTATTTTTTAGAATTATATTTTTTAATACAAGATACTACTTAAATAAAAAAATAGTTTAGGTAATTTAAATCCCTATCACTAAACGATAAATTACTATTGTCATTGGTCATTGGTGCATTTTGTGTTAGAGAATAAAAATTTAGATCTAGCGTAGCATTAGTTGAGTAAGCTATTTTACGGCTTCCCTTCTGAACATATTCACTCTTCGCCACTGCTGCTCACTCCATCCTATTAACCCGATATATGGGCAATACATTTTTTTAAATAATGTACTTTAAGATATTGAAATGAAACAAATAAACTATTTATAGACTTATATCGCGGCTGTAATATTAAATTCACATTTCTTCCCCGCCTCGTTACAAAAGCATATATATATATATATACATATTACCATTACCAACAAGGGTGCAACTAAAAATACAATTTTATACTACACCTACAAGGAAAATACAATAAATTAACAGTTTCAACAAACGCGCGCCATTTTCACTTATATTGAAGACTTGGCTGTATGTAAGATCACTTTTGCCTTTTATACTGGAACTTACAGAACCAACGTTCCAAAGTCGTTTCTGAGCTATTTTTGGTTAAGTAAGTAGGTACTTCTCGACCAGGTGTAGTATAAAAATACTTTTTCACTTCTCATGCCCGTAAAGTTGTTCTTTATATCGAGAGAAGGCTGCATAAAATGGGTTTTATGTACTTGTGCATAAAGTGATTTCGATTTCTTCTTTTAAGACTAAGGCAATTAGGCCTTACAGCCACATACACAATAGACCTTCATTTTATATCTTAATTTAATTACGACATATGTATTACTATCTAAATACAAATTTACGAAGTGAAAAGCAGAGTGTAAAAGTCGTGTAAAAAATGGCTCGTTTTATGCTCTTGTTGTACAATCTACTATATGATAATAATTTGTCATTTTCGAAATAATTTTATAATATGAATAAGACGTTAAGGTAAGTATATATACAATGTTATTTCAACCTTACGAGGCTCTTCAAAGCTTGTGTCATATGTACATATATTCACAAAGTACTGTTTTCTGTCGGTAAGTGTAGTTTATAATAAAAAGTAAGACTAACCACTACTGATGTGTTCGTCGATGTCCTCGTTCATGAGCGCCGACAGAGCGTCGTCCGTGTGTTTCACTTCTGAAATTTACAATATTCATTATTATTTATTTTAGATGACCGGCTAAACTTCGTAATAATAGCAGAAGATTGTACTACTGTATGTACAGAAAGATAATTTATTTACTAAGTATTTAAATTTTATTATCTAACTACAATTTACGCCGAAGCAATTCCGGGATAAAAATAGCCTATGTTATTCTCCGGTCCTCCAACTATTCCTATGGAAAAATATCACGCCGATACGTTGCTCTGTTCTAGCGTGAAAGAAGGACCATTTATAACATAATATATTATTATATATTTAGCAAAAGCGGGGCAAAATAAATGTGTTGCCTTGGCCAATCTTGATCAGCATGACAATAAAAAAGTCACGTTATCATTATAGCTTGGCCAAATTACATCTCATTACTCATATTATTATTTTTTGTATAAGTTTTGTACAAAATAATCTCCAAATGGTTTTTAAATTTTGTTACCATACCAAAACTTAATGTTGCCCATTGAGGGCGCCGCAATTATGTTGACATTTCGTCATTAGAAAAATCTTGATTCTTCAACAAAGAGCCTTTTTTATTTTCAAAATCTGGCTCTATTAAAAATATAATTAAGAATTAAATATACTAAATTATCTATTTAATATAATGAAATAATAAATAAATATTAACATCTGTATTTTTTTTTAAATACACCTTACGCGTATCTTTTCTCTACCCCTGCCGCCCTCTGTATCTATGGTTTTATTGTTGTTATCGACTCAATGCGATTATCGAGTCGACAATTGCTTGTTTTTGCATTCACTAAGCCTCTGTCAAAATATCTATGTCGTTTTTACTATGGTTTTCTGTTTGACACGAAAGTTTAGGATGTAGTTTCGAGGTGGTTTCAATGTAGAACGACATGCCACCGACATTAGTGTCGATAGGTTTTAAAAATCATAGATAGAGAATAGGGCCCTTGCCTCTAGAAATTTCACGTCAAAAAGCCACGTCAATTTTCCATGAAACAAGTTCACTGGTGCTTTTTAGGGTTCCGTACCCAAAGAGTAAAAACGGAAACTCTATTACTAAGACTCCGCTGTCCGTCCGTCTGTCCGTCCGTCTGTCACCAGGCTGTATCTCATGAACCGTGATAGTTAGACAGTTGAAATTTTCACAGATGATGTATTTCTGTTGCCGCTATAACAACAAATACTAAATAATAGAATAAAATAAATATTTAAGGGGGCTCCCATACAACAAACTTGTTTTTTTTTGCCGTTTTTATAGATAATGGTAATGGTTCCCCTTCGTCCGCGAGTCCGACTTGCACTTGGCCGGTTTTTTTTTCAAATTACACTTGAAGGTGAAGGAAGTTTTGGAACCAAATCATTATAATAATTGTGTCTGATATAATCTAAAATGATCCACGTTATCTATGGAAATCTACAAAGAGACAATCAGTAAGCATTCATTATCATATCACAATAACACATCCAGCCCAACTAAAAGTAAGACAGGTGTTCAACAGATAACGCGCTACATGCACTAATTACTACATAACACATTGATTAATTGTGTACTTTGATTGCGGAATTACATTTTTGAGATAAACAAACCTATTTATATATTCTAAGTAAAGTAAGCGTGGCCACCTAAGTGATCTGTGATCTGGCACGTGACTTGTCACTCGTCTCAATTTCCTACCATAAATGTATGAAGTGAAGCAGCGCCCTGCAGCGTGCCGTGACACCGGTATGATGTGACGTGTCATTGGCGTGCTACGTGCTACTAATGACACGTATATAACAAGAAACTTATAGTGAAACTTAAGCGCTATTGAAATTGATAGTTTGATTGTTTGGTGATTAGCCAATTGAGATGCGTCGGTGGGTAAGACGCCTGGTATTAACTTGACAGTCCAAGGGTTCGATCCCGGATATGTACCAATGGCTTTTCCCATCTAAATATACTTACCTTAACATAACTGGCCACTCGTTAGGTATAGTCTCACAAACACCATCGGCTAAAAGTAAGTGGGACCGTATTACGGTTTCAGGAGCTGCAAGGACAACACCCGTGAAGAAAGAAGAAAAAAAGCCAATTGAAGCGATTGTCAATTGCATTTACGTGATGGAAAGCAATTGATGAATAATTTGATCGAAGTATGCGAGGAAGCCAGAAAAAATCCACTAATAAGATTGCTTCATTTTTCAACCCTCGCAAATAAAGGTGGATTTTTCCCAGCTATTTTGGACATCTTTGATGTGAATCTCGTAAGATGGGGTACTCCAAGTAGTCAAAATTCGATTAGATATCGTCCTAACGCTACATGAGTTATATACTAGTATTCATATATGCATAATTATGGATTCAATCTGTTCTTAAGAGCCCTATATCCTAAATTTGTATGGGGATAAACTATTCCCAATTTCCTTGTAAATAGTCCATTTGAAAAAATAACGACTATTTCACTTAGATATATTGAATAATTAACTATATGCTAAATTACAGTTACACAGGTGGATTATTTACAGAGAAATTGGGAATAATTTATCGCAGAAAAATTATAGATATAGGAGTCTTAACGTATGAATGACGATTAGAAAAGAATTTTTTTTTGTATTCTCATGATTACGAAATCAATCAATTATAATTAGTTCGGATAATCGACATAATCGATACGTCATGTAAAATAAACATTTGATATCTATAATTTCTTACGATGAATAAACATGTATTACGTCAGACGGGGTCACCAATATAGGTGTGGCAAACATGACAATCCAACGAATCAAAGGAAAATGGAAAACTTCCCAACGAGCGTATGACCCCCCCAATAGCCTGGTTCCGCCCTTGTATGTCTATACCAACCAAACTGTAATATATCACATAAACATAAAGGGTATACGAGTGATAGGATGACACTTTATAGTATAGAATTCTCTTTCTATAGCTCGATAATGCACAACATCCTTCCTAATATTATAAATAACATAAAGCGAGTTTCTTTGTTTGTTTGTTTTCCTTACGCGTCAAAACAGAGCAACGGATTAACGTGATTTTTTGCACAAATATAGTTGTAGTTCCGGTGACTGATATAGACTATTTCTTATCCCGGCAATCCTATCAATTTCAAAAACTTCCACCGGGCGAATACGGGGCGGAAGGCTAGTAAACAATAATAATGTACTGACCGATATCTAGTGTGGCAGTCTGCGTGGCGTTGACCGGTGTGAGGGGCGGCGCCAGCGGTGTGGTGGGGGTGGTCGGTGTAGTTGGCGTGGTGGGGGGCGTGGTCACGGCCGGCTGCTCCCCACTACTGTTGCTGCTGCACTCCGGGCTGTACGGGGACATCTGTACAAATAAATATTATGAAAAATTAATACAAATATTTCAGTTACCTGATACTGAAACATACTTATAAAGGAGATCGATGTCATTTCATACATTCTTGGGCCCTGCCCCGCGAGCATGACCGCGAAGAGGAAATCTACAGATTGCGTCAGTTTGTCTATTTATGACATTTGTTTTCTACGTTATATCAATGTAACCTTTTAATTTAAATATATTTTCAAAGCACCTGAGCCCAAAAGTCCCCGTTTCCTTAGTGTAGTTTGCACAGAATAGGCTCCGAAAAAGCTGAATGAATTTTAATGAAACTTTTAGAATATGCTTTTTATTTCATCGCGATAAATTGTTACAAAAAAGGTAGGCAGTAATATAAAAAAAATCCTCAGGCGAAGTATATAGGCAAAGTTTGCCAACTGAGTTTTAAGTGATTTCCTATTTATTCTAAAATACTTTTCATAGAGCAATCTCGGATATTACTTAAATGTCAAACCATTATACATTTTCACATATTTAACTAATCGTCTATTAACTTTTCAGAAATTGGGCATTAAAGTATGCTACCGCAGACTTTTTTGTACATCATTTTAATCTACACAATTATTTACTATATCATTTTGTTATATCTCTGACGGATTAAAAAGCATAGGCTATGAAAACTCGACGGGGCTAACTTTATCCCTGACTTGATTCACTTATATCAGCCATGTCAAACATGCGGCCCGAATAAATTTTTAAAACAGCCAGATAATGAGCCCCGCGAGGTTTTTGAAACGCGCGAGCAGCAAACAAGTGTCCTTTTTATTGAAAATTTAATAAAAATACATATAATAAGTATTATTAAAGGACAACAGTTTTGTTAAGATTTTCAGTACTTTTGTTTCCATTCAAATTAGGCTTTGCGGCCCACCTAGTTTACGGTCTTTATGCTTTTGGCCCACCAGTGACTTTGAGTTTGACATGGCTGACTTATATTCTCAGCTCCTAAACATGATAAGTCCATATTTAATACTCGTAAACCTTCCCAGTGAATCAGCCTATCTAATAGTGCAAACCGTAAGAAAATCCGTTGAGTAGGTTCTGCATGAAAAGGTCACAGACAGACAGAGGCGGCGGAGGACTTTGTTTTATTACGTAGTGAGAATGTTGAGTTACCCGGGTGCTCTTTCGTCGTCTCGGCGCCACGTCAGCCAGTTTGTGTGTGGTGTCCATGGCCCAGTAGGAGCCCTTCCCGGGATCCTCCTTGGTGCGAGCCACCTTCATGAAACACTTGTTCAGGGACAGGTTGTGTCGGATAGAGTTCTGGAACATGCAATGTAAGGTCATTACTACTAAATGTTGATACTTGACGTGCGGTGGTAGTGGGAAGTCCGCGCAGTAGTCACAGTCGTAGTATATAACTACTAATATTATAAATGCAGAAATTGTGTGTCACATCAACAGACCAACGATCCACGTAATTTTTTGCACAAAGATCAGGCGAGAAGCTAGTTACATCCTTATACCCTTTATCCTATCTGTGACAATATGTATTGTAAACTTGTCTATCATGTTATTGCAAAAATAAATAATTTTATATTAATTGCCTAAACTTAGGGTGCTGTAAGACATATCTCTACAACAACTGAACCTATTTGGATGTGGTTTTCAGTGATGTACTGAGTTAAGCTTGGGCTAACATTTAGTGCTTGTTTCATTTAAATTAGTTGAAAAAAAAAATGTCATAGCAATCCATACTTTGCTATTTATTTCTCAGGCGTTGCGCGTATGAAATCGCGGTCACAGCAGCTTGCTTGTAATTAATTAAAATGGGAGGGTTGACATTCTTTCTCATTTCAAAATATTTTCTTCACAGGTTATCTTACAGCTCTAGAAAACTGTGTTATTGGTCCCAGACCAAGTCTCCTTCTTTTAGCCGATGGTATTTGTGATGAGTGGCCAGTTCTGTTGAGGTATAGGTATGAGATGGAAAAGCCTCTAAGTATTGTTGTACATAAGATTTTAATTATAAAAAGACTAGTTAATTAACTACCTATTAATACCAGACTTCATAACCACTCGGCCACTAACACATTATATAGAGATATAATTACCATCCATCCTTTCCCAGCATCCTTATAGTATGGGAATGCATTACATATATAATTGTATATCTCATTGAGAGTCATCTTGCCACTAGGTGAGCTACTAATGGCCAGTCTTATCATACTTGCATAACTGAAATCAACATAACACAATATGTTATTTAAATAATAAATATGTTTATTAAAGATGGATATCAACATCATTTCATTCTACACAATTATTTCCTACACCATTTTGTTATATCTCTGACAAATTAGACACTAAAATACTGTTAGTGCTCAGTTTAAATATAACAAATTTATTACACATAAACCATCATTTTGAAACTAAAAACATGGAGACAAATGGAAACTGTAAAAAACTAAAGTCAGTGATATCACAGAACACAGGAAATCAAAGTGGTGATAGTGTGGTCATATGATGAGATCAAAAATATATTCTATAGGTTGGATTTCACATCCGGTCATGGCGACATACGCACGCGTTTTCGTCGTGGCGTGATGTGGAATCCAGTTTAATCCTGTTCGCGCTGTGATGGTTGTGATTAATCAGTGATTAAAAAGACATATCACGGTCGGCGGGATTATCTTAAATACCGATTTATCGGCTATAAACACTATAAAGGCTATAATACTTGACATTGGCAAATCACCGATGAACATTGGTGGAGCCATAATAAAAAAAGAAGAAGAAGATTCTATAGGTTACATTTTTTTTTTTGACATCTTTCGCTTTTTAATATAAAAACCTTAAATCAAATCTAAAGATTAAAAATAACTAAATAAACCAGGTCCGCGTGGAATAGTGGCAAGAATACTGGCTGCATTTCCCCGCTGAATCGCGATGCTGATTCGTTGAGCGAGGAAGGAGCCAGCCCTCTTGTCACCAGAAGAGATGATCAGTCGAGGGGATACATCTTTAATAAAATTTTTGTCATTTGAACCTCACGGACCTAGAGTTTCTACACCAAACGGCACAAATTAGTAGTTTTCAATAATTGAACTATATTTGCGCCATTTGTTAGACTCTGCGATTTCCGCCGCAGCTCCCGCTTTGATTGCTGTTTCCCTGAGATGAGACGGGGCTAATGTGTCCACGCACGTAGCTTCCCATACAAGGGCCCGACCTCGCTCCCAGGGAATCAGAGTCATTCCATCGGGTCTCTTGCCGTCTTTTGAAGAGCATGTAACTAGTGGCCAGATTACATATTGACATTAAATTGTAAGTGTATATTTGTGTGCCTATTATGTAATTGTTTAGCTTTGTAATAATATTTGGATAGAGTTTTGATTTTTTATTTGTTTTTTTCTAATTTGTGTTAATTTCAAATAATATTAAACAATAATAAATTATAAGAATAATATTGTACTCCTGAAAAGGTACCACATGGAAGACACAATTTTATTATGTACAACACCTTATTTTGATTCTGTGTGACAATAAAATATATTTGAATTTGAAAAAATAACAAATGGACCAAGATCGTCACAGAGTGTACCCAAGAGAGAATAAGAGACGGGAGGATGACATGTCTAGTGGATGGAGGAAAAAGACAGGAAGCCGAGAGAAAGGGAAACAAATGTCTTGGGACAACCTGATGCTAATGATAAAGTAAGGACAACAAGTCAGAGAATAAAGACTCTTTTTATTCTATTTATTTTATAAAAGCGAAAGTGTTTGTTCTTCTTTGCGTCAAAACAGAGCAATTGATTGACGTGTTGTTGCACAGAGTTAGTTGAAGGGCTGGAGAGTTACATAGCCTACTTCTATTCTAATTACATTACAAAACTTCCACGGGCGAAGTCTAGACAGATGGCTAGTCCATGAATATTATACCAAATTTAAAATTAGATATTTACCTGTAAGCCGGCTTAGGATGTACCACTTTATTGGAATTTTCTTTCTGGTCACTACTATTGTTATTCTCATAGCCATTGCCAAGGCAGCCTGGGACATCATAGACAAACCTTGGCAATGGCCCCAGTGGACTGTGTCGAGGAGGCCCAGGGCTGTACGCCGGCAACCACTCCACACCTCCGGGTGACTCCCCCATGATCGCCGCACAATCAAGAGACGCCACTTTTCATTGTTTTACTAACTGTAATATGTATAGAGTTTATTTAGATGTAAGAAACTAGTTGGAAGGCAGAAATAGAACTGTATAATTAAAATAAAAAACATATATTATCATCATTTATGACTTGTGATATTACATTGTTATCTGTAATACAAGATAGACCTAAGTTTAGATAGTGACGGGGAATAACATAATGCACCACACATTCTTACTTGATAATCCATATGGAATCCTGCTCCATTAGTGCTATTATCAATATGCTAATTACAAACAGCCAAAGTCCTTATTCCACATACATAGAAATTGTGGATTTAGATTATCAAACTAATTATCCTAACTAATAAGTATTATAAATGTGAAACTTGTTTGTCCTTCTATCATGCCACAACAGAGCAACAGATTGATGTGATTTTTTGCACAGTGCACTGTTAGGCCTAAATGAAGTTGAGATAAATTCTTGTCATGTTTCAAACATTTCCACAGGCGATTCCAGGGCGAAAAGTCAGTTTGAGAGTGGCCATGAATAAAAAAAAAAACAATTTATACAACCAATGCAAAAACCAAGACTTGTCAATTTAACTGAAAGTACCTGAGGGCAGTTGATGTTCCCAATTCCAAATATGTTGTAAGATATATGACTATATTGATGCTATGCTATATATGGGGGTCATAGCTCAACCCGTGTGATACATTTCTTTTATAGCTAGCCAAGAATAACAAATATATATCTTATAGGATTTTGTGTGTCGAATTTATAATGCTTCTAGTAAAGTATGTGTCATGAAGATTGTCCTTGTCCTTGCTAGTATTGTTCGTTCACGGAAGATATAGTCATGAAATTGTGTCTGTTATTGAAGATATATTATGACGAATTGTATGGTATAGTATTATGTAGACAAGTAGAATAGCTAGACATTGTTTTAGTAAATGTTTATGCACCTTGTTATAAATTGTGCGCACTCCAAAGCGCGCCAAGTCCTTGGAAACAAACTGCAACCACTGATAAGTTTTATAGTATAGAAGAACTAGTAACTCTTTAAACTTTTGAATAACTACAGAATATATTAGTCAGAATTACTAATAAGAGACTAATAAAATAAAATAAAAAATAGTATTTTCAGGAAATTATTATGACATTTGAGGCGCCTCCTTCCTATACAACAAGTAAAATGGCGTCCTATCTCTAGTGATGTAGTATTATATTGTTAATTATTGTTAGTGAGTGATTGATTTATTATGTACTCTTTGATGATGTTACGAGTCAAGCAAGTATTATTCGAGTTGACTCGAGTTAGGTATATAATGATTCAACTCAAGTAGCGTTCTGTTCTCAAGGGCCGTTGGCCAAGGTCATCTAATAACTGTCAAAATTATGGCAAATCTCAGTTAATCCTGGAAATTTTAGTATATAGTAAATAGTATAGTTTCCAAAACGAGCACTGGGGAAATCTTACAGGTTTTCGTCACGACATGCATTCGGCACAAGACAATGGATTGCCTGACCTGACTATGTTCGATCCGAGAATGTCCGGGCAGGAATTTGTGTATTGGTTTCTAAGTTCCATGTATGCCTGGGTTTTTGGCTGAGCATTCCTGGTCTGCAATTCTTGGTCAGGGCCGAGTTTTTTTATTGAAAACTTATTTGGGCGCGTTATTAGATGGCGTTATTATAATATGTTAGGTATATAATACATATAAATTGAATACCTACCACTGTTACTCATAGCTATATTTAAGTTATCACATCTGTCCACTACTATTATATGTGTCGGCAGTGATGCCTTTTTTTATAACAAAATGTTGGCATAAATAACAACAATAGGGTTCAGCAATAACATTTTCCAATTATTTTATTAGATATTTTATTTGATGAATATGGTATCCTACCGCATTGCAGTGTTCAAATAAACAAATCAATAAACAAATAAAAACCATTATGTGGTCATATTTATGTCACTCATCTGTCTCGAATAGAAAATGTATAAAACAGTTTATATGCTTAATTTTATTTAGTTAAAAGATACAAATTTACGTCTCAAAACCCCAGTCGTGCTTTCCTTTTTTTTTACTTGCTGCGCGCTATATTTGTGTTATACACATGAAGGGTCGTCGTAGGTCGTCTATGTAGTTAATTTTGTAAACTTCCTCAACTTTTGTATCGAAATCGATTTATTTTGGTTAAAACAATTATTACTAATTAATTTTAACGTTTCAAACTACAGGTTTTTATTTCATACCTAGATACATTTTTGTTTATCTATTGAACCATTAATCTACAGTTTTTATTATACTAATTTAAATGTTTATTATTAATGTATACAAAATGATAATAATAAGTGAATGAAAAAAATAACTATAACGTAAGCTAGTACATTACTAATGCTCAATATCGAATATTAGAATGCATAATGGCGCGTTCTATAAGCAAGCTCGATGCGATTTAAGAGAGAGAAAGAACTTGACTCGAGTTTCCAGCGAGTAGACGGCAGCTACACGAGTTAACTCGAGTAGGTAGAGGATCAATTCCACACATCACTCCATCAGCTTCATGGACTTATCAGCCACAGAGTAGGTAAAAGATTTTATAGTCAAGAGAATTCTGTATACAGCCATTTGAGGTATAAAATCTACGAGCAAGTTTTATATTATGTCTACAATGTGTAGCTTCATATTTAGTTATTATAAGCCTCAAATTAAGCTTTTAAAAAGATCCTGCAACATCGTAATAGTAGTTTATGAAACGGGTTCATGATAGGGGTAATTAAAATACAAGTAGAATTTTAAAAAATGAGACGAATTAAAAAATCTCACAAAAACAAATATAAATAATATCGTTTTTGTATGAAAAAAGTTTAACATATTACAGACGCGCGTGTTTCACTCAGTCGAAAGTTCTGAGGTAACAAACATAAAAAACAGTCGAATTGAGAACCTCCTCCTTTTTTTGAAGTCGGTTAAAAAATGCTAAGCACCAGTGTTCTTTATGAATATGGCTGTGCTTTAATCGACTACTCGTGCTTCTTCTAAAAATAACAGATATTTACATCTGCTAAAGAAGTGACCATTATTGTCCATTATGCGTAGCAACAGCCTTGCCACCTGTTATGTTCAATTAGTGGACGGACACTGTTATTGGTGTCTCTGGCCACACCGCAAGATATGAAGGCCGTGAAAAAAGATGGATTAGATGTGTGAAATATTTTATCACGCGAGTGTACATATCGTACCGAAAATACATAATGTGGAATAATAAGATTATGTAATAAATAATAATGTGTAAAATAAAATAATGCGGAAAATTCGGAATATGTAAAAATAAGAATTGGGAAAAATAAGAATGTGGAGTAATAAGAACATGGATAATTTAGAATTCGGACTCTAACTCCGACACCGTTTATAAAACATATCAATATGAAGTACTAGCATTCCGCCCCAGCTTCACCCGTGGATATTTACGAACCAAATAAAATATACCCTAAACCAGTGAGTTGTTATATGTATAGAGTCGCAGGCCCCATAATAGTCTGTGGCCCCATGCATCTTATTGCAATAAAATTGGCATAGTCCACGTCTTTAAAGACGTAGCTTTTGAAAATCAGCAACAAGCATGCAAAACGTATACTTGTCTCGCTTTCACCTACCGTGGAAATTACTGTGACATAAGGAGTTGAACAAAGATAGAAATATAATGAATGAAAATAAATTAGTGTTGCCCCCATATTAAAACTTTTTTTCCGACATTGAATGAATGAATGAACGAACATTAATGAATGGTATGACCAATGACTATGGCTAAATAAAAATTGAGTATGCAGTTTTAAAGCACCAGGGGAGTTAGCACAGATTTTGACAGCGACACTTTCGTTTCGGTCGAATGGCCTTGAACAGGCCAAAACGTTCATGTCCAACAAGGACCGGCCAGAGATAGCCCGGGACCGAGAGGTCTGGCCCAACAATGTGCGGGCAAATTCCGTGTACTTGTCTTTGTCCGGCCAAGCAAATTGCTCGCATTCTTGTGCAGGGCATGCCCGGTCCGGGCTATCTCTGGCCGGTCCTTGTTGGACATGAACGTTTTGGCCTGTTCAAGGCCATTCGACCGAAACGAAAGTGTCGCTGTCAAAATGTATGCTAACTCGGCCGGGTGTAAGTCGGTATTTGGCTCAATGGATTTTAATACTATAACTTGGAATTAGATAATTCTAGTATAGCTACAAAACGGCTGAATGGATTTTAATGAAACTTTAATTTTAAGGATCGTTTAAATTTACTTATTGTAAACATGAAATAAAACACAATTATAAATATAACCTCAAGAAATTTCACTTCTTACGTGTATGTACTTACACTAATTACACGCATCGCATTTTTTATATAGCTATAAGTGTATGTACTATATTAAATAATAAAAGATTCTATTCCTCAGTACGTAATTAATATACATATTTTCTCAAAGACACAATGTCATAATAATAATATATTGGTAAACACGTCAAGCCAGTTTAGTGTGTTGTATATGACTAAACACAACTCAGTCATATGACTTACTTCAAGTCTTGCCATTTTTTAGGTGCTTAGTACCACTCTAGTTATATAACAACTTACTGCCCTATACCTACCCCTACCTCCACCCCTACCCCAATTTTTTTGAAAATAGAAGTCTGTCTAATGAATCGTGGCATTT
This sequence comes from Nemapogon koenigi, assembly GCA_963924495.1. Taxonomy (NCBI): domain Eukaryota; kingdom Metazoa; phylum Arthropoda; class Insecta; order Lepidoptera; family Tineidae; genus Nemapogon; species Nemapogon koenigi. The sequence continues at coordinate 12,387,312 of OZ004642.1, forward strand.
GGTTATTTTAAGTTTTAGTATGACAACTTTTACTTGCTCTGTGATGACAACATTTATACTGTCACTTTTATAGTTACATGTGTGTGATACTTTCGTTGATTTTGGTAACCTGTATGCAGCGAACGTATGTTGTATAAAACCTCAGTATAAAACATTCACCTGTATGTTTGTATTGTATTGTAATCTGTTATGCAGATTTATGAAGTTTGTTCAATCTGTCATTCCGTATAAATACCGTTTACAGTTTTGAAACGAATTTAAATAAATTTTGTAGGTACATAGTGTTGAGTAAGTATGATATAATCACAGATAACTCTAATATGTACTATAGAATAACGTACGTAATATATGTAATACCCATTCAAAATTTTTTAACTCCAAACAATCGAAAAAAATAGGCTAAAAATTGTGAAGAGCAATATACGTATAGATATGGTCTATGGTTGTCTTTGTATGGTCTCTATATGTATTCTTATATTAATAAAACCTCTGATAAATAAAAGTATTTTAATCAAGTATCATCATAAAAATTGAAAGTATCAAGTCTAGTGCTTAAGATTTTTTAAATTTGCCGCTCTTTTGAAATGACACGATTCACTGGACAGACCATAGAGTAACTTATGGACAGACCAAGGAGGTCTTCTCTATAATATTCTTGGGACAGACTTTAGCCCGTAGACAGAGTATAGTTAATAGACTGCGGCAGAGTGTGTCACCGAAAGGGACATAAAATATAAGTCAGTGCCCTCTATGCAAGGAATATACTACTCTCTACGCCTCTATGAGTACATCAGGGTTGCCCTCGTAAAGGTATTTTTAAAAATATTGGAATTAAGAAACTTTCTTTTTAGAATCAAGATTCAAAAATTTCTTTAAAATGGAAACTTAAGACGCTGAATAGAGCCAAAGACCTTGAGAGATGGCACCGCCCCCACGCCACATACACACCAAGCGACGTGGCTGCAACTAATAATATAGCATCAGGCTGCAGCCGGTACCGTCGGTACACGAGCGCTTACGCACACACGCGTGCAGTGTGTACATAAAATCTCTAAAATGAGAATAAAGGAACTTGCTGAAAATTTGATTAAAAAATAGAACAATATTACGATAGTATATTGCTAGATAAAAAATCTGTCAAAAAAATCAGAATCATTGCATGCATTTATTTGTAGATAAGGTGCATAGTATAACGTACCATTCTACATTTTCAAATTCTTAGTTTTTGCAAGTAATGAGATGAGAAGCTATCGGGCAGACGGATGTGTCATCACTTTGCTTGATAGCTTTGCCTCACGTTAAAATTAATGTAAATTAAAAAATAAATTTCAGTTCGCGTAGAATGTTGGAGAGTGGAGGTTGTGTTTTGTGTTGCTTAAATTTTAACGGTTTGTTGACAAATTCGGTTGTCCTGTGTACGAACAATTGTTTGTTTTAACTGGTTCTAAACAAATAAATAATTTAAAATCATGGCTACCCAACCAGAAGTGGGTGTATCGGACTTTGTCTTATTGGACAATTTGACGACAGAGAAGTTTATCGAGAATTTGCATCTGAGGTAAGTCACGTTTTTGCAACAAAATAATATCTAAGAGTTATTTATATACATTTTACACATCCAACACGACCTATTCTATTCTAAAGTCATATAGATAGATTTGTTTCATGTGTTGTCATTTGGAATGCAGTACCGTTGCATTATTCATTATAATGATGCACCGTTCTTGACGTCTCCTTTGATGATTCTCACGTTTTTGTCTTATGATGTAATGCTCATATTTCTGTAAAGAAAATTAATTTTCCATTGTACCTAGGTAGGTAATTGTTGCGCTGTGACTAAATGCTTCCATAAAATAACAAACAAAACAGTTGTTATTGTACCTATATGTTTTCCCATGAGGGTAGGTACATGCTTTACAGATTGCATTTCCTTAGACACACAATACACTAATTATGTTGTAATGTTTCATATTGTTGGATGTAAAGGAATCCATGGGTTCTTGGTGGGGTATTTAAAATCCCTTCTTCTTTTTACTTTTTATTTAACACAGTGATGGTTACTAAATGTCCTTTTACCCATAAATATCCTAAAATTAATAGACTGCCTCTAATAATAGAGGAATAATAATAAATAATTCGTATTAGTGACCCACTGTGGCATAGAAAGAAAAGCGCGCCATAATCTAATATCTGTATTGATTTAATTATTTCAGGAGAGAATTTGTCAATTCAATGTCTAAAATGTTATCAAATGTTAGTAACTGATATTGGTTTATTTAAGTACAGTTTGTATATGACATGGCTTAGCTGCGGGTATCTTATCACCTGTGTCAATAACTAATACACATGACATACCTACCTAGTTCCTACATATTGATACTATTACTTAGTGGAATTAACAAAAACAAAGAGAAGTATGCAAAGGTTGAGAGAAGTGACACTATATACTCTCTGCCTACCCCTTTGGGAAACAGGCAGTATATATGTATGTAAAATTTCTATGTTTTATCAATCACCTTTAAAATACTGTGTCAGTATTTCGTTAAGTAATTATAGATTAATTATAATCTTTGGTGTAATACATAATATGGATATTATAGCATACAATATGTAGGTTCCTAAGTAATTACAAGGTATTTTTATACTTTGTTTAAATACTTATGGCCATATTCATAAACACATTTTAGAAGCGTTTTAGTTAAAAACATGTTTTGTCACTCTCTAACATACCTGTCTCTACTAATAATAGAAAGAAACAAAACACATTTTAAAACGTTGCTAAAATATATGTTTATGAATAATGGCCTTAGATGTTAGATGTTATTTGATTTGATTTGATTCAGAATTAGTATGTGAATATATATTCTTTTTTTTCTTCATTCACGGGTTACCTTATAGCTCCTGGGAACTGTGGGTAGGTACCCAGTATATTTTTCTGCCATATTATTTTTAAAGATTAGGTATATTTAGCAGACAACCAATAGGAAAGTGTTAAATTATGGCATCTCCCAGATTTTGGATGTGATTCTCTACTTAATATTTTGATGGAAATCCAATAATTTACTGCTCTTCTTTTGAAATGGCTACAGTGCTGACTTATTGACTCAATTCACAACATTTCATTTTTCGTTAAGTACCAAAATTAAAAATCCGTTTGGAGATCTTCCTTTGCTTAATACGATACACACATTTTTTTTTTATTCAGTGGTTTAAGAGATATTTTGAAAAAACTACACTGTGTAACGAGTACCGCTCAAAGCTACTGTACTCTCTGCCTTCAAGGGAAACTGGCATTAAAAAGTATTAGTTGTAGTTGTAAAAACAAAACAGGATACAAGGGGACTAGTGATGGAGCCATAACACGAAAAAATAGAATAGAATAGATACAAGGGAATTTAATTTACGTGCTTCTCTAGCCATCTTTGTTGATAAAAGTGAATAAAATTTAATTTTAAATTAATAAACTTTAAAATAAACAATAATGAATGAAACAAAAGAACCATGAACGAACTATTGAACGAATGAAACGAACGAACGCACGCAGCTCATGTCATTTCTTTTTTTTTAATACAGAATACGCATAGACACCTGATACTTTTAGCCGTCATCGGCTTTTTCTAAAAATGCAATATATAAAAATTAATTTAGGAGTGTTAAAGTTAAAATTTTAGAAAAGCAAAAAATACGGATACCTTAATTTTTCACCTACTTTCATATAAGCTAATAAAATTAGGGTGTTAAAATTTTGAAATGTTGTGGATTAATGTGTTTTCAATAGATTTTAAGTGAAATAACTATGATTGTTTTATATTTCACTTCCTGGATTCCTGACTGACGTAAGTTGACTGGCAAAGTGACAACTCCACACTTGGCTAATATCTATTAATTAATATTTCTTCATGGGTTGTCTTACAGCAGGCTATACCTAATGAGTGACCAGTTCTGTTGAGGTAAAAGATGGAAAAGCCTTTAAATCTATGTTTACTTTCCATAAAGTTAAACTTTGTAAGCGGGCGGTGTATGTAATAATAATTAGCTAAGTTGCGAGTACGACTCGCGCGCTGAGGGTTCCTTACCATTTTTTCAGTCAAAACGACAGGATTTTTGTTCAGGTTTTCCTATAAACCATAAGAAAAGCTCAATATTGAACAGTCAATTTTCGTATATTTTCTTTAATATAATTTAAACTATGCAAAGAATTGTATTCCTTATTTAACGAGTCCTTTCATTTGATTTTACATAATTCATTTATTTATATAAATAAAATTTCCCCCCCAAATCGAAATTAGTTTATTTACGCCGCTATACGTCCGCGATTGGGTTATCAAACTCTATGTACTAAGTTTCAACTTTTTTCGTAAATTCGGAGAAAATACGCTGTGACAGACGAACAGACCGACAGACACAAGAGTGATCCTATAAAAGAGTTTCCGTTTTCTCATCAGAGATGTACGGAACCCTAAAAATGAAATGCTGATCGTTTTCTAAAGGCCGCTCCATATTCCCGTGCGAATCACGCTTACTCGTAGGAATCACGGCGCAAAACTCGCCGCGCATCGACAAAGATGAACGCCGAAGTTGCTGCTGCGGGTGCGGTGCTACTTACGCATTATCTATATAATTATGATTAAATTAAATTATAACTCCTGTAACTGGACATCAAGGAGGCTTTCTTCTTTTTTAATTCTTCGACCGGTATTTCCATTATAGTGCTTATACGCATCCACGCATCATGATTTTAAAATTTATTTTTCTAATCTTTTACTGATTTTCTTTTAATGAGGTTATGAATGAAAACATTCTAAAAATGACAATTCGAGTTCGTTACACCAGTTTACGGACATTTTATTTGCTCCCAATTCTACACAACAATACAACCGCTCGCGGCACTCGCTTTCACGCGACGTCGCTTGCGAATCGTTCGCGGCAAGTTTGCGCTTCGCGGACCCTTTGTCGCGGAAACAAAAACCGACAAAAATCGGAGAACAAGACGCGAACGAGGCGCGGAGCCGCGACAAATACGCGAAACGGTTTCACACTCATGTATCGCGGGTGGTTCACGGCTTCACGCGCGATTCGCACGGGAATGTGGAGCGGCCTTAAAAGCCTCACTTGAGAAGGGCTTGGTATTTTTTTTAATGTTCCTAATAGTCCAAATCTGTTTTTTTAAGTTGCCCGGATATTGGAAATGCGTGAAAAACTGAAAAGTGCTTTTCTCTATGGTATTTTGTATAAACTCAAGATCATAATAATTATGTTAAAATAAGGGCTCCACGGGGTCGGGCTCCTGCTAGGACGGATGCCTAGTATAGGTACTTAATTTATATATACTACTCTGTGTAAAAAGTATCGGGAATATGTCAATAAAAAGACCCGCGTAAAAGAGGTCGTTTTTTACTGCATGTTGGTAGCACTGTACTGATTTACCGCGCAAAATTTGAGCGGGATCTGTCATTCAATTTGTTTAAAACTGCACTTTTTGTTGGTCATAGTTTTGAGTCTTCCTGGCGCAGAAGGGAGTACAACTGCTGCGCCTTCCACCTTGGTCCCCTAAATCCAATCCCCTAGGGCAGTGGTTTCCAATTAGATTCCCTTGTAGCCATGAAGGTGATAATTAATATTAACTTATATTAGTATTTCGTCATTTAATAAATTTTAATTAAATTGATTGATTGACTCAAAATATATAGCGGCGATTGCTGTGTGTTTCTTACTGAGAATCCTGAGATTGCCGCGCATACCCCCTCAGCAAGCTCGCTTACCCTGGGAAACACTTGTTAGTTAGTAATTTTGTGTCAGTATACTTTGTATTTAGAACATTTTTGGCGTCAAGTACCTAAAAGTACACAATTTTATACTAGTTTTGGTAAGGGGATGTCATATCACTGGTAGTGCCAACGCTATTCTTTTGTATACATAACAAAATTCAATGTCACGTATCCCCACTTTGTTTAATTAAGTATGTGCTTTGTAGAGAAACAATGGCCAGTGACATCGGATTAGAATTGATTAGATCATCACTCAAGGAGTTTATATTTTTATCCTTATGACGGGTACCACAGAAGAAACAATACTTTATTTACTGCACTACCTCTTAGCACGTTTATTTGAAATTCGAATGAAAATACATAATTATGGGATGGCTTACGCTTATTACTACTTATGTATTAGACATAGATATATGCTACCGCGGAATTTTTTGTAGATAATTTTATTCTACACAATTCTTTCCTACATCATTTCAGCATACGCCATGAAAATTCTTTGGGACTAACATTTTCCCCGACTTGATTCACTTATACTGGATGCTCAGCTCCTAAACATGATAGGTACAAGTTTAATACTCGTAAACCTTCCTTGTGAAACAACCTATATAATAGGTAAAACCGCATTAAAATCCGTTCAGTAATTTTTTCGTGAAAATAATAGGTAACTACAGTAGAAAATAATCTCTCGTATGTGACGTAGCGACAGAGATATGAGAGGGTATTATTAGATTATACGTCATGTCATGGCGACAGACGCACGCGTTCCGTCGTGACATCGACATATTGATACCTACTATAAAGGCTATAATACTTGACATTGGCAAACCATTGGTGGAGAAGGATAATAAGATTAAAAGAAAAATAAAAGAAGAGGGTATTATTTTCTGACGGACAGACAGACAGACGCGAGGTCGGGAATTTTTTATTATAATTTTCTTGTATTACCGTTCGGCGGGGCTTCATACATATTTGACGACAGTTCGCGGTCACGTAAAATACACAAAGCTTAACAAATATTGCAAATAGAGTCATTCTGTGATATGCGGTGCGCTTGAGTCGGCTAAGAAATTAATATTGCGGTTGGCACAATATCTACATGAGATATATTGGCGCGGTTTTTTGTGGTTTCTATATTATCTTACCGGTCGTAGGTTCGATTCCGCTTTGGTCCCCGAGGAACAATTACAGCCTCCGGTTTTAATTACAATAGGGGTTGTTGACAATTTATTATTTAAAATTTTATGTTTGTTTGTAATTTTAGGAGAACCTAGCTTCGCAATTCGGACCTTTTTTTTATTTTTTATTTTTGTATCCAACCGTCTTCAATTTCTACGACGAAATATTAATTATATCTTACTTTTCAGTGCACTCTTTTAAAAGGTTTTATCATTAAAAAAAGTCATGTTACATGATATATTTTATCAGTTGCAAAGATATGCAGTTTATATTTGAAGGTAGAGCCTCACAGATTTCTTCGGCTTGTTCAGGCTTTCTGAAGTGCGATCTAAATCTACAGGAGGGCTGGGGGGAAGTAAGGTTAAAGCAAACTGAGTTTTGAAAGCGATCTCTGATTTGTCCAAAAAATTTTTATACCGATCTGTATCTGTAACGCCTAATTTCTGAAAGTCTAGTCAAAGTTAATCAGAGATTAGTTAAATAACAACTGTTAAAACCATACATGATCAGCCGGGGGAGCATGGCGCGTATAAAACAATATCTCTACGTAGTCAAAATCTCAGTTAGAAAGAGAAAGTATATAATTTCCCATAGTGACAAAGCAGGACAAAAAGTAGCCGTAACTTTATGCTTTTAAATCTTTATTGGACATTATGTCTTTCTCTTTATAACTGAAATTTTGTCTACATAGAGAGAATCTCTCTACACGGTCATGCTCGCACGGCAAGAATTAATCTACGATTAGTAAACATGACAGTTGTCAAATACTGAATACGTGAAAATGGTATTGATTTGACCACTGATTAACTTTGACTACACTTTAAGAACTAAGCTGTAGATGCTTCCAGGAGCCGTTAAGGTGCCCACTCATTCGTCCAATCACCGGTCCACTGAAATCGATCACAGACTCGTCCAATTATTGGTCCGCCTAGATTGGATGGCGGCCGGAATGGGAAATTTTCGGTGCGATGCCGGACCAATGTGTGGCCTATTTTAGAGACGACTTGTGAAGTGACAAGGACGAGAAGTTCTTTCTACTTATGAGTGTGACACAGTAGTTTTCTCACTTGCACGCTTGTTTGCTTATCCATACGAATATATATAAATGCGAAAGTAACTCTGTCTGTCTGTTATGATTTCACGGCTAAACCACTAAACCAATTTTGATGAAACCTCAGGGAAGGACATGGCTACTTTTTCTTTAAATACATATAACAGGAGATGAAATAACCTCCTAACTTTATGTCGCTATTTGCTACCAAGCGTGATATAGTTTATTAACTTATGACAACCATGAAAAGCTGTTATGGTGCGCCTAGGTCACAATCGAAGTTCTCTTCAGGCTCGTTAGCCTTGTCTAGATTCAATGGCGCTATAAGTCATCTGCACAGACTGCAAATATATCCTTATGCCTATTATCCACTGATATGTCATAGTTTGATCTTAGAATTAGGTATGTAAAATAAAAACTAAGGTAAGGATGATTTTATATTTTTAATTTGATAATTTTTGTTTTATATGCAGTAGTTTTTTTATAATAAAGTTTTGCTCACAGACGACAAAATGACGCATCAAAAAATACTGTATAGAAAACAAAAACGACCGAGCCTTCCAGTTGTAATAAGCAACATTTAAATTATATTCTGAAAACATTAACACTTTATACATAGCACTGTGATGCGTTCTCCTTCTCTATTTCTCTTTCTTTTTCTCGTCACACATACGCATACACTGTTGGCTGACAGTACCAACCTCTGGAAAAATGGGTTGGTGCATCTGACGGCCAACCATACCACCGCGCGTGCTCATTGGTCAAATCAAAGAACGCACGCTTCCCCGGCTTCCTGTTACACACTACCGTCCCTTTTCACGAAATCACTCCCACACATTGCAGGAAAGATGTTACACATCAAAAATATTCGAATTAGTTTCTTAAAATAGCTTACTTAATCTGAAATAAATATATAAAGCATACCTTAGTTTTTAATATTTTGTGACATGGTCCACTAAAATATTGTTGAATGCTTACAAAATTTAAAGCAAATATTAACATGAAAAAGCTTGCATGGTCTGACAAACAGACAATCATTAATTAATTTAACGTTATGGCAGATATTAGTTGACCATAATGAGTATAATGACCATATCATGCAGTGGTCCAATCCTGCGATCGGACCACGACTAGATTTCAAATTTAAATCTTAAAATCCCGAATTTAATTTCAGTGCGATGATCACAGCAGTGACAATTTTGTTTTAAATCTAGTAGTGTATGACAATATAATCTATCTATCTATCATCACGCGTTTGGTCCCAAGAGGGGTAGGCAGAGACAATCGAGTGCCATTTGTTATGATCCTAACATTTGCTTCTTTTATATTCATCATACCTTCCATACATGCTCGGCGATTGTGTGTACTTTTAATATTTCCATCGATCAATACATTTTTTATATGTTCAATAACAGTACACCTAGGTCGTCCTTTGCCAGCATTTCCTTTCACTTCAGCCATATAACTACACCTTTTTAGTCAATCTTTCATCCTTCATTCTTTCAACTTGTCCAAACCAGCGTAAACTACTTTTCTTCATTTTAGTCACAACATCATATTTCACTCCGCATTGTTCTCTAATGACATCGTTCCGGATGCGGTCAATACGGTTTATATCACACATTCTACCTAAAGACCGCATTTCCACTGCATTCATCTTAATTTCATGCTTTTTATTCCATACCCAAGTAAGTAAGTGATGGAACTAAAGCAGCATTATCTATATAATTTTACTTTTAGTTGTTGTGTATTGACAATATAATACAATTTCAATAAAAATTGTCGCTACTGTCGCCATCATCACAACGAAATGAAACTCAGGATTTTAGGATTAGGACTAGGATTGAAAGTCACGCCAAGAGTTAGTTATGTTTAGATCGTCATCCTAATGTATTATCTTTATACCTACTGTGCATTCACAACTTCACACTTCTCTTCTTGAGCAACGATGTCGAATTCTGGTCCAAATTACCACATAATCTCATTATCTATTTTTGTTAAAATGTGTTTCTTCTCTTTGGAAAGAGATGCGTTTACCTTGACCGAGCTTACCGTCTTATAGTAATATTTTAGAGCAGGTAGTCGATAGCCTAATTGGTAGGACGGTGGACTTAAAACCGGAGGTCCCGGGTTCAAATCCTACTCGCTGCCAAAAAGCTAAGATGTGCACGTAAAACCGGCCGGGCGTCCGGTCACCAAGCTGCCTGCCAAGCGTGGTGACTAGGTATGGCAATTCCTCTCAATTCCTAAATAGGTTCTCTTAGCGTTCCTATAATGAAACCTGGCCTGCTAACAAATATTAGGTACCTACTTGTTTGTGGGTTTCTTGTGGTTATATTCGTGCATGCTAATTTGATATTGTAAGTTATTTTATTAGTAGGACAATGTATACAACAATGTTCACAACCAATTTGTCAATTTGCAAAAAGGTAGCCTATAAATGTTACTCTCCGGCCCTCCAATCTGTCTAAAAATCACGCCGATCCATTTCAATTTGACGTGCTGAAAAACAGACGGACATATTAAACAAATCATCGCATTTGTAATATTAGTTTATCTATCTATCATCACGCCTTTCATTCCAAGAACTTTCATTTTAGTCACAACATCATCTTTTACACCGCATTCTTCTCTAATGACATCGTTCCGGATACGGTCAATACGTTTTATATCACTTACTTATGGAAGCGAGACTTGGGTATGGAATAAGAAGCATGAAAATGGAAATGCGGTCTTTACGTAGATATTAGTTTATTCCCATGTAAATTTCAGATTTATGAATTCGGCCCTCTTGGAGGCAAGCAGAGCTATTTATACAGACGGCCGCGTATATATTTATAGTTAGCACTCACGTAATAATGCAATGTCCCCGTTACGACTCGCTTATGGAATTTTTGTTATTCGATGAGTCCATCTATGTTCATTTTCATTGTTTTCGGTGATTGATCAGTGAAATTGTTTTTTAAAACAGTCTGTACTTTTCGAGTTTATTTACTAGGTACCTACATTACTAATATTATAAAGAGGAAAGATTTGTATTTTTGTGTGTATGTTTGTAATGAATAAACTCAAAAACTACTGTGCCGATTTCAAAAATTCTTTCACCATTGGAAAGATACATTCACCCTGAGTTACATAGGCTATATTCTATTTTCAAAACAATTAGGGATCCTTACTAAAACTCCAATATTGTAACTCAAGGTGTAAAAAAATTACCTAAGAAAATCCTTACATCGCGTGCGCTGCGAAAACTATTGATGATATAGAGGTAGTGGTAGAGGGTAGGGGTAGGAGTAGAAGTAGGGGGTAGGAGTAGAAGTAGGGGTAGGTAAAGGGTATATTTTATTTTGTTCGTAAATATCCTCGGGCGAAGCCGGGGGCGGAATGCTAGTGTTTTATAAAATTAGTATAACTGACCGGGATTATTTCTGACGGGTTCTTGATTCACTAATACAGTTAATGCTCAGCTCCTGAACATGAATCAACCTATCTAATCGTAAAAACCGCGATAAAATCCGTTCAGTAAAAGAGCACATACTCTTTTTGGAAGAGGAAATATATAGAGATTTTATGTTGCCAATTCTTCAGTCTTGCATCAGCGAACACCTATTTTGCTCGAGGATTTTGTCATTTTTATTGGAAAAAGCTATATAACTGCTGACTATGTTATGAATTCTTACTGGGAAAACTCTACTGAGACCTTGCGACACATAAATATATGCTCCGAGGGGCTAGCAAGAGTTTTTTTGCTTAGTCGTATTATCATCCTGTCAGTTTCAATAGGAATTTGACAGCACATTTTGTGATGTTCCCATAGAAAAATCTCTTGCACTAACACCTCAGAGCTGCTTTTAATCATACTTCCATTAGTGAGTACCGTGGCTGAGTCTAGACTCTAGACATTAGTCTTTAAGGTACATGACCACATTCCGAGCATTATGTGCGAACAACAAAGTAATATTGGTGGTATGTGCGCCAGACACGTGGTCAAATGATGCTCGTTAAATGTTTTGTACTTAGTGGGTCGGTCGGTGACCCTGGCTGGAGTGGCTGGGCCTCATAATTGACTCTAGTTTGAATTTAAAAAATTAATGTCATAAAGAAAACCTTTTTTTGGCTGTATAATGTTTATTCCTCTGCCCGGTTTATATCCAATAAGAATAGAATATCCATAATAATATGCCTCTCTCCAGCCAACTTTAGGAATTAGTATACCTCAATACCATAAAGACGGAGCATAAAGAAACCAAATGACACTTACACATAGCCTGAAGGCCAATTATATAATTTTGAAACAGAGCTCTAATTAAGCGATGCCGCGATGGGCTGAGAGATCCCCTAATCACGAAGGACCATAATGTAGTACTTAGGTGAGAGATTCCATGTATAAGGCCTGACTAAATTAATATTAATATTCATTAGGGATTTAGCGAGATTTACCTTCATACCATCGATCATGTCTGTAAAACAGTCGTGTCCTTGCATTCACAATATTGATAAAAAAGTTACGAAATCCAAGTATCGACAGCGATAAGCAAGAGGTAAAACGGTACAATAATATTATCAAGGTGCCTACAGTGATAAAAACTATATATATATATATATACGTAATGCATTAAAAAAACAACTATCCAAATGTATGTACTGTAACGTCGGTCCTCGGGATCTTGCCTTCAATAATACACAGGATATTTCATAATCGTTATTTATTGTATTTTCTTCATGTTTGTTTATATATTATATAACATATTTAATTTTCTAATAGAGATTGCATGTCTGTCTATCTCGACCAAAACACGAACTGTCTCTGTCTTAGTTGTTTTCTTAATATCATATTCATATATTTGAATTTATAAAGGAGTTTACATATTTTCTAACCTAAGGCAAGCAACCTCTTTACAGTACCTACTAACTTTGCCTGCTTACCATATGATACGTTAATGCACCGTGATGTGAAAAGAAAATAATACTCAAAATACCACAACAAAATTGGCTACTGGCTAGGCAGTTTCAAAAATATCATTGACTCAAATTTATGAACGGAAAAGCATGATGTAGTGTCTCTGAAAAGTGGTTTACTCTCTTTGATGGAAGCAAAACCCAATAGGATACAAGCAAGCAAGTCTGGAAGGCCATGAAATTAAAATAATTGACAAACAAGTCTTTGACCTTTTCAAATTTATCGCTCTGTTACCGGCCCTATGGTACCCAGCGGAAGACGATTCCTTGATGACATTTTTGGACCAAGTGGACAATTCTGTTCGGAACGAAAAAATGAGACTATTGCCCAAGTGTGATTGATATTCTAGTTCGTATAGAGATCACTACATGCATTAGTCGGTACATGCACAAGAATCATAACCATAGAATAACATTACATCACCGGACATGATTCACTCTGAGATTCTTACAATTATCACTTTAGCATACAACCGTCTCGGTAAATAAGTACTTCCTCGCGTTTATAGTTTTACAGCCATACATACATTTTGTATGGAAGACAGATATAACCTTATAAAATACGGTGGCGATACTTTCAAATTCACATTAGTATTGGATTGGCAGCGATCACAACATGGCGAAAATAACCCTGTTGGTTGTATCTCAGAGCTGATCTTGTCTTCATGCCATTGACTTCGCCTGATGATGACTGGCCCAACTTAATCGCTTAGTCCAGTCGCTTCTATTCTACTATATCTAAGACCCCTTACGATCCTAAAACCGTCAAAAGGAATTTTCTCTTTTTTCGTATGCAGAACCTAATCTTTGGCTTGTGTGGAAATTTCATCTCATGATTAACTTTCTCGGATAAAATGTTACACTGTCTGCTAATCTAGGATATATCTTATACCTACGCCGAATTTCATTCATCTTTCATACATGCCCAGCGATTGGAAGTACATTGAACATTACTCCAAAGTCCTTATTCTTCGTTTCGAAAGCGTTTCCACTTGTGCCTACAGGGGCTACAGGATAAACAAATTAGTCGACACCAGTTTTATATCGTTTACATTCCGGAAATAGAAGTGTGTTAGTAATGGCCGGTCGAAGGAACGCCCGCTTCCTTTACGACGACCCATCGCTTTCACTGCTCGATATAAATAACTGCCTTTTGTAATAATGTCTTATACAATAATTTAACCTCCATTATGTTATGGTGATTTCACATGATAATAATATGTGGGCTAGACTGAGACTAATAGCATAATTTACCAAACTTTTAAGATCAGTCTAAGGTACTGTTGAGGAATTGCTTAACGTAATCGTCTTTAGTGAAAATGACGTTAAGGGTCCATAGTATCACCTACCTACACCACTTGGAATACAAGCGTGAGCTTATGTATTTATGTGTGCCAGTTTCTATTAGATATTGCGTCGTGTAGGTGTGGTCATTTGCCCTTGCGTGATTGTATCATGTGCTGATGAGTTTTAACTTGGGAATTTGTTATATGGTAATGTCATAACTTTTGAAAATTCTCGGTTTTACATTAATTTGATCCCAAAAATACGGGTTCGGAAGTCAGTATGACTCGAGACAATTTATTATTTCATATTTTTCACCTTCGGTTCCTGACTACAATTTTCAGATTGGTGTATTACATGGAATTTTACAGTTCAGAATAGGGAGTTTATAATATTAACAGTGTTGTAATTATTATGCAGACACCAATATGAGAAGGTTTTTAGAGAAATGTATGAATCGACGAAAATAAAAAACCCCAAATCGCTTCAAGTATGCCTATAAAATTTGAAGAGTTCTCGATTTCTCCAGGATCCCATAATCAGATCCTGAACTGATGACCATGGGGACCACCTGGAAAGTATTTCGAACAAAAAAAAATCCAAATCGGTCCAAGCTCCTTTTTTTGTAATCGGTTAAAAATGGAAAGTGACTACGTAAATGTTTTACTTAATGCATGTTTACAATTTTACTTGTATCTTATGCAATAACCGCAAGAATCCTTGCACATGTAACGCATCGTAATTATTTGCAATATCCTTGTTGCAATCACCTGAGTTTTAAATGTATAGATTGGGTAGTATACTTTTGCGTCAGACGATAGTATCTATAGAATCTATTTTCAACAATGGACAAAACAAAGGCTTAAATAGTTGAGATTTCATTGTCATCTTAATTCATAATCTGTCATTGCCAGGTATGATTCACTAGATTTTTTGGAGCCCACAAGAAACCCCCAAAATATTATATGAACTAAATATATTGCTAATCATGGGTGGCTACTAAGGCTATTGGCTAAACGTCTCTTGTAAAACTTAACATTTCGACTCATATTGTATTCTGTGGGCGTTGCTCGTGATAAATGACACATGATGCGTGTTAAAAAGTTAAAAAGAAAGAAAGTAACTCAAAACTTGCATGTATATCGTATGTGGGCCGTAGTTAATTTCGTTTGTAGTAATGCACCGTGAAAATTTGACGGGCGAATCGCCATCTCAGTGTATTAACATTCGGGGAATAATAAAAGGTAACATGGCCATTGTACCAACTATTGTTTTCGATCGTTTAACAGCATTTCTTTTGCAATTTTACGGTTTGCAGTTAAAAAAGTCTTCGAACAATAACATATTTTGGGAGTATCTCGTATATTGAATTTGGACAGTGATTTAGTTTTATCACATACTATAAACTGTTTGTTCAAAATTCAAACCCCTAAGGGGGTAAGAGAGAGAGAGAGTATAAAAATTTGTATGGAAAAAAAAGAATGCGGAGTGAAAGATGATGTTGTGACTAAAACGAAAAAAGTAGTTTACGCTGGTTTGGACACGTTGAATGAATGAAGGATGAAAGATTGGCTAAAAAGGTTTATATGGCTGAAGTAAAAGGAAATGCTGGCAGAGGACGACCTAGATGTATTGTTATTGAACATATAAAAAATATTTTGATCGATAGAAATATTAAAAGTACACACAATCGACGAGCATGTATGAAAGGTATATGATGAATATAATAGAAGCGAAAGAGATATATCAGGATCGTAACAAATGGCATTCGATTGGCGTGATGATAGATACCTAGATAGTATGGGAAAAAGTCAACTTGGAAATACTTTTTGCTAAAACATCTCCTTTCTTGAAGTCTTTTAAAATATATTCAGTAAATAAGAATATAATAATGAACATAAATATATCTATAAACAGCCCATTAATAGTTTCTTTAAGAGGGAAATCTCGTAAACAGAAATACGTCATTGGATGACTCATCCCTCGGTGGCTACAGTGAATCATACATTTATGTTATTTTTATTTATCTAGTCATGTTTGGTTCAAGTATCTACCCATATATCATTTTTAGGATTCCGTACCGATAGATAGCGAAAATACGATCCTGTCGCGTCGAGATATCGATCGAACCCAAAGCCACTTCTATCTGCAAAGCACTTACGGCTCTCGGAACCGTGTGATCGGCTCTAGGGTACCCAGCGGAAGACTAGTCTTCTTCGAGCTGATGATATTTGTAAGGGATTTTGAGCTGGGAAGGAGGCCTCTTAGATTGTCGGATTGTCTAATTTTTTACTACCTATTCAATATGGTTGAAGACAGACCACCGTAGTCGTTTAAACATAGATGTTATTACTAATTTGAATAAAAATACCGTTCCAATGATATAACGCACTGAATTAGTTCCGTATTTTTTGTCGTGTGCTCTTGCCGAAAATGAAGAGCAAAGGTTTTTTATAGGTAGAAAATTCTAAATAAAAATAATTGGAAACCTCGCTGATATGCTCTCCTTGATCGTCGGAATCAGCTCTAAATTTTGTTCCATCACTTCCTTATTCCTTTGAAATAGACAGTGGCAGACACCAAAGATATATCCAGTCGCTACGGTCCTGACCTCTTCCGCCCTAGATTTCTTCGATGCTTTTATTAAGAGGATCGTGTAGCTCAGCGTAATCAGCGAAATAGGTATTTAGAAAATCATATTCTGTCTCAAGCACGCTCTTCCCCCGGGCATCAGTGCGACAGAGAGCACTGCAGCTCGTGAGTGTTCGTAGGTATGTTCTTCGTTGAAAATTGCGTTTTGGGCGAAAACGATTTACACCTACTAAACTATACCGAAACCTTATAATTTTCGTGTCAAACGTTTTAGCAGATTATAATCTACGTACGTACGTTTTGCTTTTTTTGAAATTTTGCTTTGTTTCTCAAATACAGACGGTTTATTACCAGCAAGTTATGAACCAAAAAAACCGAGATTTGAGGGGCTTATAACTTTTGACCTATTTCGAATTTTGATAAAAGGAAAAAATACGTACGTAGTTTTTCATTATGTCAGTAACATATTACAAAATCGTTAAAATTAAATATTATTTAGGGGTAGTAAAATGTTTTGTCCGTTTGTATGGACATGGACGCGGTACACTATACTCTTAATCCCTCTTTTAAAATGTCACCCAGATCAATACTAAAGTCTGTTTACCGCAACAAAATGGCAACTTGATGATATTGAAAGTTTGTAATATTTCAAAAGTAGAATGATATAATAAGTGTCAGCATCACACGAAGACAGGTTTTGCTGAGGTCTGACCTCTGCGCGCGCTCTTGAACCACAAAGCTGCGCGTGGGCACACGGTGAGTCGGTGACGTCACACACACGGTTGGCTCCTGGCCTCTTGGTCGCTAGACATATCGTCCAACTTATTGTGCGAATTGTTTATAGGTAGGTACTCTCTATAATAAATTAATTGAAGTGGCTGTCTGTGATTTCAAAATAAATAAAAATATTTAACATAAGCTTTTATACAATTCTTGTCTGTCTGATGTTTGTCAATATTTTCTCTGCAGTCCCGTCATAATAGGTAAAGAGATGGACGACAGAAAGTGGTTGTAAGCACTTGCCGACAAAAAACCTATTTTTCGTGTAATATATTTATTTTTTCTTTTAAAGCGCCTCGGCGGCGTACCGACAAGCGCTGGATGGACCCCTACTCGCCTACATTAATTTGTAGACGGGGCTCAAACTATTGGTCCAAGTATATTTTTTAATGAATTTTGATACAAATTGGTACTTATATCATAGGATTAATTTTGTAGATCTTCTTTTTAATTGTGGCTCCATCAATGTAGGGTTGCCATCCGTCCCGATATATCGGGACTGTCACCGTTATGGACCTTCGTGTCCCGACATCCCGACGAGACCCAATTTTGTCCCGATTACGCAAGACGCCGCCGTCGCCATCAACCGTTGCAATCAAAATAAATAAATTTAAAAATATAAAATGCCAGAGACTGTGGAATCAATCTTACAGTGCCAGTTTAACTACAAGTTGACTTGCATGGAGTTTTATACATACGTCAAAGGGAAAAAAAATTTGCTAAAAAAGGTGAAATCTACTTCTGCTGCAAGTTCCATGTAATTTTTTCAAAATAAAAAATATTTCATTTCTACCCATTCCTCTACCTACAAAATGTCCCGACGAGGTCCCAGCTAGATATGGCATACCTACATCAATGTTAATCGATGATTTGCCAATGTCAAGTATTATAGCCATATGTCGATTAATCGGTATCTAAGATGATCCCGCCGACTGTGATATGTCCTATTAATCACAGACTAATCACAACTATCACAGCGCGGGTGGGATTAAACCGAGTGTCGGTTGCCATGTCATGACGTAGCTCATTTTGTAGATCAAATGTATATGTATATGTAATGTATGTATGTCAAAATATTTGTGACAGTGTATCTTGCAAAGTCAACCAAGTATAGCTTCGTATTGGTCATGGGCCCCATTGTCCAATGTTTGGGATATGTCTTGAGTGTGGGGTACACGTGGGGTATTATTGTAAATGAGTCCAGTATTAATTTGTTTGAAATCATCGCCTGTTTCTCTATGAATTTATTATCTAATCTGTTTTGTAGTAGATACAGTTTGATTGCCAATAAGAAGTACTGGAATTTAGCATAGTGATAGGAATTATGGAACAAAGCCTCCTGCTACATCTGCGACATTTTTCTCCGTAAATACTGAACCTATTTTCATAGAACGTTGGGTATTCTATTTGTCAACATTTACTGATTAATCCCACTAATATTATAAACGCGAAAGTTTGTGTGGATGTATTATGTTTGTTACTCAATCACGCCAGAACGACTGAACGGATCTGGATGAAATTTGGCACAGATATAGATTATAGTCTGGAATAGTACATAGGCTACTTTTTATCTCGAAAAAAGTATGGTTCCCGTGGGATAGATTTGTTTTTGTTTTTCACGGGATCGACATGATTTTTTGCATAGTGATGTAGGGGGTAATCTCTCAAACTACTGAACCGATTCTAAAAAATATTTCACGACTTCTTCTTTAATTCAGGCGGAAATTGTTAATATTATTGTTGCGTGCAGTATGGGGTTAGCTACATCAATTTCCTTAATAAACTGGCCTAACCTTTAACCTATATTAGATTGTGATTAATTGTACTGTCAAATCAGTTGCTTCATTGCTTCATGTATTGTGCACCATAAGCACCGGACTCCGTAGTATTAGGCTAGGTTATCCCTCAATTTATATACGCGATACGTCCTGAGTAATTTATTTATTTTGTAAAAGACACTATCTGTTGAAGATCAGTTGAATTAAAAAGCCTTTACGGCCTTTATTTTTACCTTGTGATGTGGCTAGAGACAGTAACAGTGTCTACTTTTTGTCAATTTGTTACTCTCCCTCGGCTCAGGCTCTCCACATCGAATTGATATATTATATTATTGCCTTAATTTTTTCAAATTTCGGAGAATTTAAAATTATAAAAAAAAAATATTTATATTTCTTATAACGAGCCCTTTCATTTAATTATGTCACATCATCACATGATGCACTTGAAAAACATTTCTTTTTTACTCTTTAATTTTCCCCCCAAAATCAAAACTCGATTATTAACGCTATACGTCCGTGATTAGGTCATCAAAACTCTGCATATTATTATGTACCAATCTTTTTCGTCCAGTAGATTCGGAGAAAATAAACTGTGACAGACAGACAGACAGACAATGAGTGATATAAGGGTTCCGTTTTTTCATCGGATGTACGAAACCCTGAAAATCTGATATTTTTGTAATTTCGCTATCGCTAATATGTTATGGGCGACTGTCTTTCTGTATGTATGTATCACATTTACAAAAAAACTAAATAAATTGTGTTAAATGTAAATAAAAAATTAGACTCATAAATTAAACTACGATCTAAACATTACTGAATATTATATTAATTGTATAAAATTATGATAATTGGATCTTGCTTTCAGATTCTCTACAATATGTATCATAATGAAAGTATCTTTTGCACTGTTTTACACGTCTTATTCATATTTGGATTTGAACTTGTCATGGAAATTGTAACTAGATGAGCCGTGCGAATACTTCCGTTAGTGGTGTCGTTATTGTTGTCATAGTTCAACTGATCTCCAATAGATGGCGTTTTTTTACAAAATAAATAAATTAGTTTAATTTTAAAAGAAACATTTATTCTTGATTTGTTTGAGCGAAATGATCTTTAAATTTGATACCGACAAAAAATACCTTTGAAATATAATATATGTATAGAGATTATTAATTAATTTTACGAATTCGTAGATAAATAGGAAAACTACAGAGTGATACGGGATTTCCCCCGGTTTTTAAAAACTTATTTTATTTACTAAAGATATCAATCTGGATATTGGTAATATAGTCCGGTCAATTTAGACATAAAAATAATGGTCAAATAACAAAAATTCCCGGAGAGCCAAATATTGGTGGAGAGCTGGGGTTTACCATTACAAATAAAATTTTAAAAATCCCCATCGATCCTATGTGTGCTACAAAAGTTATTCGGGGGTCAAAGGTCAAAATTTGAGGTTTTTTGGATTTTTCTCGAAAACGGTAAGTTTTATCAAAAAAGAACCTCAAACCAGTTGTAGATCTTAAAATGCTCTACAAAAATGGTCTTTATGATTTTTTTCCTAAGAGTTACCATTCCTGAGATATCGCGATTCTAAGAGTCACATTATACATCATATGCACACATTTCCACGCCACCTGTGAGGTAGTGTATTCGGCGCGTTTTTTTACCGTGGTTTCCCCTGTCGGCCTACTCCACTAACTGTCATGACAATTTTAGCATAAGTAACGGATTTTTGAGTTCTTAAATACTCAGTAAACTCATCACCTCTCGCGACACTAGCCTCGATTAAAGTTGGCATTCCACGATCAACCACAACTGTTTCATCTTCAGTTAAAAGTTTATTGCAAATAAAGCAAAACTGAAACATAAACAACAGCACAAATAACCTAAATGATAGACGCTTGTAATAAGTACATACGTATTCACTTGAACTGAACCTTTAGCACTAAAAGAAACAGGTATATGAACGAGACCTACGGACAATAGAATAGCCAGATGTTTTTCAAGGCCACGTGGGTAGAGGGGATTCAGTTAGGGACTGACTATCTTTTGAATAAGTAAAAAGTCTGGAGAACTGGGCTATGGTCTGAGGACTGGACATAATCCCTTGTTGTTCCACTTCATAAGAAAGGTTCCACTCGTAAATGCGAGAACTATCGCACCATCTCCCTTTTATCTCACACAAGTACAGTGCTTCTACATATTATAAACAAAAGGCTGGAGAAATTCATCAGAGGACAAACCGCAAAGGAACAGGCGGGATTTGTCAAGGGCAGAGGTACTCGTGAACAAATTCTGAATATGAGGCAGATGATAGAAAAGAGCCGAGAGTTCAATGTGCCTATGATTCTGTGCTTCATTGACTATGCTAAGGCCTTCGATTGCTTCAACTGGGCCAGGATGTTCGGAGGTTCCTCAACATCTAGTCTTTCTGGTGCAGAGTCTGTACTTCCAGGGAACGGCAAAGGTCAGAAATGAAACCCTTTCAAGACCGAGCGTGGCGTGAGACAGGGATGCATACTCTCCCCCCAACTCTTTAATTTGGTCGGAGAGCATATAATGCGTAGAGTATTGGAAGACTGGGAGGGTGGCATTCGTGTCGGAGGCCAACGAATCAACAACTTGCGCTTCGCCGACGATACAACTATAATAGGAGCGAACGAAAAGTAGCTAGCCGAACTGTTGCGGCGAGTGGAGCGTGTTAGCGTCGAGTATGGCCTCCGTATCAATCGCAAGAAAACTAAACTCATGTTCGTTGATAGGGCGGGAACATTGTCGAGAACCTATGAGCTCCGGGATCTGGAGATGGTGACCTGACCTATCTCGGTTCGATGATACGCTCTGACGGCGATTGTGAGGCGAAGATGGTGAGGACAGGCCAAATGGCAAAGGCTGCAGTGAAGCGCTTGGAGAAGATATGGAGAAACAGAATGATTATTACCCGGAAAACTAAGGTTCGACTGATGTACGCCTTGGTCTTCTCCATTTTCCTGTATGCTTCGGAAACCTGCACATTGAAGGCACGCATTCGATCTAGGATAGACGCATTTGAAATGTAATGTTGGCGTAAGATGCTGAGCATTTCATGGACTGCACGGCGGACCAACGCGTCTGTCCTGGCAGAACTAGACGCGAACCAGACAGTCTAGAGAAGATGATAGTCGTCGGTCACATGGAGGGCAGGAGGAGCCGTCGTATGTCGCCGTCTCGGTGGACGGACACGGTGAAGGAGGCCACCGGGAGCACTATACAGGCTTCCATTGGTCGCGCGCAGGACAGGGGGCTTGGAGGGCGCTGGTGAGGCGTGTTGTCCTGAAGTGTCACGACCCTCAGCCATGAGGAACGACTTGGAAGAAAATCTTTTGAATAAATGTTTTCAGAATAGTATAATATATATAAAAGAGACACTGTCTTAAGTGCCTGATTATGTATATACGTGGCTTAGTACGCCATATTATATGTGCATATCATGTATAATGTGACTCTTAGAATCGCGATATCTCAGGAATGGTAACTCTTAGGAAAAAATCACGAAGGCCATTTTTGTAGAGAATTTTAAGATCTACAACTTTGGTTTGAGGTTTTTTTGATAAAACTTACCGTTTTTGAGAAAAATCCAAAAAACCTCAAATTTTGACCTTTGACCCCGAATAACTTTTGTAGCACACATAGGATCGATGGGGATTTTTAAAACTTTATTTGTAATGGTAAACCCCAGCTCTCCACCAATATTTGGCTCTGTGGGAATTTTTGTTATTTGAAATGTCTATATTGACCGGACTAATATACTTTACTATAGAGCAAAAGAGCTGGCGTAAATAATTACATTCAATGTATCAGATTAACTTTTGTTGTTGAAATTGTAATATATGTTAAAAGGAAGATGTGTCGTGGTAGTCGCGTGCGTATATATCTTCGCCACTACTTTCTTATAAAAAAATAGCAACAAATCTTCGAATATTTTCCCATAGGAAGTCGTTATCTACAATGGCTAGAATGATGTCTACATGTCTGTCTACCCATTACAGTATTAGAGACGTGAGCATATGAATAATGTATGTTTGTTGTCAAGGCGGTTTAGTACAGTAGCCGATGCATCATCCGCTCAAAGTGGTTTCAGGGTGAACTAACATTATAGTTTATATGCGCGCCGCTACCTGCCAAAGGTTACATGGGCAAAATATCACCGACCTATTGTTATTTTGTGTTGACCTATATTAAAAAAGTTATGTCTGTGCCCTTTTCACGAAAAAACTACTAAACGGATTTTGTTGCGGTTTCCACGATTAGACAGGTTGATTCACGAGGAAGGTTTACGGGTATTAAACATGGACCTGTCATATTTAGGAGCTGAGCATTACCAGTATAAGTGAATCAAGTCGGGAAAAAGTTAGATCCTGCGTGTTTTCGTGGCGGTTCCTTTCTAATCCGTCAGAGATTTAAGAGTGTAGTGTACCGCGTCCATGTCCATACAAACGGAGAAAACGTTTTACTACCCCTAAATATTATTTAATTTTAACGATTTTGTAATACGTTACTGACATAATGAAAAACTACGTACGTATTTTTTCCTTTTTTCAAAATTCGTAATAGGTCAAATAAGCCCCTCAAATCTCGGTTTTTTTGGTTCATAACTTGCTCGTAATAAACCGTCTGTATTTGAGAAACAAAGCAAAATTTCAAAAAAAAAGCAAAACGTACGTACGTAGATTATAATCTGCTAAAACGTTTGACACCAAAATTATAAGGTTTCGTTATAGTTTAGTAGGTGTAAATCGTTTTCCCCCAAAACGCAATTTTCAACGATGAACATACCTACGAACACTCACGAGCTGCAGTGTTCTCTGTCGCACTGATGCCCGTGGGAAGAGCGCGCTTGAGACAGAATATGATTTTCTAAATACCTATTTCGCTGCGTACGCTGAGCTACACGATCCTCTTAACAAACTGATGTAGCAAGAAATTGTGCAGAATAATATAATCGACAATAAAGTCTACGGCAGCATATGTCTATCTTTAATATATAAGTAGTTTTTTTGAAATAGCAGTAATATATTTTTTCCCAAACTCACACTCTCTTTATAATATTAGTATACCATTGCTTGAAGGACAAACATATAGCCTGATTAAAAAAAGTTATTTATATTGGAAAGAAGTAAAGCTAACTAATAATCTTGTAGTGTAAAAGGTAGTGTAGGTAATAGTTAGTTGTTATTAGAAAAAAATTAATGGAAAAATAAAAAATAAAAACTGCTGTGGATGGGATTTGAACCATTGGCATCCTGAGCTGCACCATACCATACCATACCTTTAGCCGTTAGACCACCGTCGATACAAAAATTGACAACTTCGTGTCAATAGCAACCGTTGCTAAGGCTTTTCTCTGATACATAATTTTCAGCCGTAAACAGAGACAAATTACTGAATTTCTGAAAAACTACTGAACCGATTTTTGTTATATGTCTGTGAGATAACGTCGAGAAATTATTATATCCTTAAAAAATAAGTCGTCAAAATCGGTACATATTTCATCGAGATACTGATAATTGACTTAAGAGTCAGTTTTTTCAAAATTACTGAAAAACTAATGAACCAATTTTTATGACATAAAAATGGGACCAATCCGGAAAAAATATCTGTCGATTAAAAAAGAAATCATCAAAATCGGTTCATAAACGACGAAGTTATCCGCGAACACACATAAAAAAAAATATACGGTCGAATTGAGTAACGTTTTTTTTTTGAAGTAATTAAAAAGTGATTAAGATTAGTTTTAAAAGCAATTAAAATTGTTTTACCTAATACCGAAGTAGATAACAGAAGGAATTACTGAAATATTTTATCAGCGTAGGTACTAACATTTCTGATACCTATATACGTTTGACGCCTGGTTTATTTTGATCATTGTTTTTAAGATTAGATTAGACTTTCATTATCCTTTAGTTACATATTTGTACGAGAAGTAAACGAAAAGTACTGGTACGATCTGAAAAAAAAATACATTTATAAAACTACATTATTGCAGACTTTTAGCAATATTTTTAAAAACTTATGTATTATACATAATCCGAGAAACCAAACTTGCCTCTAAATATACCTCAACAGAACTGGCCACTCGTTAGGTATAGCCTCACAAATGCCATCGCCTAAAAGAGGGAGACTCTGAATGCTGGGTACCCTGGGACCGATAACACGGTTTCGGGAACTGTAAGGTAACCCGTGAAGAAAAGAAAGAAAAAAGAGTTGTAGCTAAAATAGAAAGATTGTAATTTTTTATATTAGAAACCGGGCAGAAAGCTAGGTCTGAATAAAATCAAAGGACCTAGGTTACACAATGCGTAGAGTTGTTGGATAAGTTATTACCATTCGTTGGGCATGTTGACACAAATTAACTATAAGTTAACCGTTTTAGAACACAGCGAGAAATTAACTCATGTTGTTTATTTGACAATCTGTCAACTAGTTAAAGTTGGTCTATTGGAAATTTGTGTACACATTGTGACACAGGCCCTAAGTGAGAATTGCATTTATTTCAGTGTTAATACTAAGGAGATCCTCTTTGAAGTATTTATGCTAATTGATGTATCAATCATGGTACTGACATGCGCATGACGACAGAGCCCGCATAAATTTGACTAACAAGACTCGTTAGGCATCTTCAGAATACTATCAGCTAAATGAGGAAGCGTTGTTCCGTTGAGTACCTACCCTTTACGGCTCCCATGATAGTAATAAAATTTAGAGAAACCTTTATGGTGCTGATGTAGGAGGGGTTCAGAGACAATCGAATGCTAATATCCAGAACATTGTTTCAAATTACGCCCCTCAAAGTTTTTAATGTGTTCAATGAAAGAACATTTCCTATCACAAATGTAAATCCAAACTGCTTTTCTTCATTTTATCACAGCATCATCTTTCAATCTGAATTTTCCGTTGCCAACAGATTTCAAAGCAACAAAATCTACACGTACATCGGCGAGGTGCTGGTCTCCGTGAACCCTTACAAGACACTCGACATCTATGGCACAAACCACATGGCACAGTACAGGGGACGGGAGATGTTCGAAGTTCCTCCGCACGTGTATGCTGTGGCTGACGCTTGCCAGCGCGTGTTGCGGCATCAGGTAAAATTTTCTATACATCATCATGTTTACAGCCTGATAAAACCTTTGGTCCTTCAAGCGAAACTTGCAACTCTCGTAGCAATCGATGCCTTCACTCATAGGCTGACTAAAACCTGTGCCAATGATTTGCAAAGCATCCGATAATTGTTTCGAGTTTTTTGAAGTGGCTATAGTTATGTAGACGGCATCAGTGGTATGAAACTAACATAATAAAATAGTCTGTTAGCCATATGCCAGATGCTTGCATTTGCATTATGGATGATGATTTTGCAAGTATGAATGAGCTGATGATGAATATTAATTTCCGTTTTTCCACTTCCCACTCTTCGCTTACAAGATGTATTATTACCAAAATTATTCCATGATTACGACTTATAGGGTATCTGAAGCCACTATTCACATCGTTTTCAGGGTCGTGACACATGCGTGCTAATCTCCGGCGAGTCCGGTGCTGGCAAGACGGAAGCTTCCAAGTTTATTATGAAGTACATTGCGGCAAACACCACACAAGTGCACAGGGAATATATTGACAGGTATGGAATAGGGGTTTATAAGGGGTTCCCTATCAGCCAAAGACTCAAATCCAGATTTACAGCCTTTGACTATAGGTAAACCACTGAGAAAGTAGCACTCCCATGGTCCGCGCGGGTGAGAGGGGCCAGCGTGATTCTGCCATACACGATACGAAGTTTCAAGCGATATATCTGTTGTCGACGCGATCCACCTCAAAAATGTCAGGGTTCAAGCTATCCTCATACCAAATTTCATCAAAATCAAAACCTACCCGCAAAAGCCCGAGGTAAAGCGCGTCGACAACAGACACATCGCGCAAAATCTCGCATCGTGTATAGCAGAATCACGCCCGCCCCCACCCCTCATGGGCATGGGAGTGCTACTTTCTCAGCGGACATGACACCTAGGTAATTCATATAATGTAAAATAAACAGCTCTAGACACGAGGCGAATAGTATCTTACGTCTTGTTCTATCCTCACGAATCGAGTATATTTCTATTGATGACAAATGCTGTCAAATTTACATTAAAGTTGGCTCAATAGTGATGTGTTTTAATATACTTTGTGCATTATTCCAGGGTAAAAAACGTTCTAATCCAGTCGAACTCAATACTGGAAACGTTTGGAAACGCGAAAACAAACAGAAATGACAATTCCTCAAGATTCGGGAAGTATATGGACATACACTTTGACTATAAGGGTGATCCGGTGGGAGGCCATATTAGCAACTATTTGTTGGAGAAGAGTAGGGTCTGCAATCTTCAGCCTGGTGAGAGGAATTTCCATGCGTTTTATCAGGTAATTATTGAACCACATGGGCAGACATTTTTTTTATTCAGGATTCCAATAAGAATTTTCCCCAAGGAATGAGTTATTTTAAAGTTAAAAGAGCATTTATGTTATTCTCCGGACCTCCAACTATATCTATGAAAAAAAATACCGTTTTGACGTAAGTTAATTACTATCATTATAAACTGCTGATCAAGAGGCGATTTTCCGGTTTCTTTATTTATTTTAAACTCACACATGCTGTCTAAATTTATAGACAGTAGTTTTTAATTACGATTAAAGAAGTCTATTGATTGAATAGTTCTACACTAAAATAAATTGTTCGTGCAAATTGATTTGATTCCATTTAATTATTTAGCTATGGCTACTAATTACAATAGCTTCTGTAAACATCGCCCTTGAATTGTTGCATTTCTAGAAAACACCATTCAATCTAAACAATGACGAACTGCATTCCTGCAATGATAATTTTATAAAAACAATGAATAATTATCTATTAAACAATAGTTGTAGTTTAGTTTATACTACTGTTATGTAAGAACTGGCTAGATTATTTGTAAATATTCTTGCTGCCTTCGTGTTGTTATAATGGCACGAGTCGACGGCAATCATTGTGTAAATTTTGATTCAAATTCGGACAACATTGTAGATTATAGATGTGTGCCAGTTTTATGTTTGGTTTATGTACAGTCGTCCAAATTAATTCCTAACTATATATCTGTCGATCATCACGCATTTTATCCCAAGAGGGGTTGGTACAATCGAATGTCTTTTGCTATGATACCGAAATACTTGTTTCATACATGCCTTCAATATTTTTTTTACTTAATAAAAGTACACCAAAGTCGCCCACCGCCAGCATTTCCATTCGCTTCTGCCATATAGACCTTTTTAGTATTTTTTTTTCTTCACTGTGTAATCGGTCCCAGGGTACCCAGCAGGAGACCTCTTGCCGATGGTAATTATGAGTTAATTAACGATAATTTAATTAGTAAATCGTTCATCCTTCATTCTTCTCTAAAGCTAGTATGGTATTTGTATCGGGACATTATATTATACATAAGAATTTTAGTTTCTAATAAAAAAAAAAACAACTTTCAGCTTCTAAGTGGCAGCAATACCCAGACGAAGAAATTCGGGTTGTCCAGCTCGCACCAGTACCAATTTCTGGGTAAAGAGAAGGTGACGAGCCAGGACTCCAAGTTGTACTCACTAGCAAACAGCGCGTTCAATGCGCTAGGCTTCCCTCCTAGCATTGTTGAGGATATATGGAATATTGTTGCTGGAGTTATTTTGTTGGTGAGTTTATATTATGGTATCATTGCAGAGGGTCAATTCTATTAATTTCATTTTGATAGCAAATGCTTTTAACCACCGAAGCAAAAAAGAGGGGTGTTAAAAGTTTGAAGCCTGTGTGTGTCTGTGGCAAACGGATGGACCGATTTGAATGTGGCTCTCCAATGACTTAAAAACAATATTAATATATTTTCACAGGGCGAACTAACATTCACCGAGACCCCAGACGGCCATCTAAACATAGGAGGACCACTCAAACAGTGCGTGTCGGCATTAGGAAGTAGCGAAGATTCATTACGAGCTTGTATGGCCGGGCGGGTGCTGTCGGCCGGGGGCGAGCTGTTCAGCAAAGAGCACAACTTGACAGACGCCAACTATACTAAATTGGCGCTGGCTAAAGCTGCATACGATAGGCTGTTTACTTGGATTGTTGAGCAGGTCAGTTTGTTATCTTTACCAAATGTTAACATACTACCAAGACAAGGTGCGTCGGTGGTCGAGTGGTTAAGACGTCTAGTATTAACTAGGCAGACCACGGGTTCGATCCCGGAACCCGGCCATGTACCAATGGGTTTTTTAATTAAAAAGTTATGTACTTACATAATCCGACAAACCACATTTAGAGGCTTTCCATCTAAATTTTCCTTAACAGAACTAGCCACTCGTTAGGTATAGCCTCACAAATACCATCAGCTAAACGAGAGAGACTTGGTCTTCCGCTGGGTACCCTGGAATCGTAACACGGTTTCGGGAGCTGTAAGGCAACCCGTGAATAAAAAAAATTATGCAGAGAAGACCACAAGGTGGATAGTCCAAGAATGCGCGGTAGTGGCAGAACAAATAAAGTCTACCAATTGCGCTCATAGAGATTATTTTCACACTTTTCTTGAAGGAGCCCAGATTGTAGGAAGCAGGAAATACCGACACCGGAAGTTCGTTAACTTTTTAATAGTGCCAGACGGGAACGAGCTACAAATTTTAAAATACATTTTTATAATGTAACTAGCAACGTACGGTTAGAAAAGTTTGTTTTTTTACGAAAAACTCAATTCGGTAGGTAAAGTAAAAGTTAAGGTATGCTGAATCCAAAACCGTTTCGAGACATTGGTTTAATAATCCGTATTTTTCAATTTATAACTCTTAAAATCGTGAGATTGTCTTTATTTTTTCAAAAACAAATAATTTACTTAACCTACATTTCACCTATGAATGACGTCATTATATCGGCTAAATAAAAGCAAAATATTTACTTGTCAACTTGTCAACCAATGTTACCCTGTTACTAGATATACTACTATTTCAGTAGTTTTTATAACTAATCTAGTTTATTATTTAGGAAGAATGTTTAAGCATTTTTTATGGTAGGATATTCTTTGACCTTTGTATATATTTTGTATCACAACAACTATGCAGACTACGGTATAAAAGCCGTAAAGATGTGTTTCTTTGTTGTTGTTTTAATATGTTTTATGTAGAAGTGGTAGGTTTTGGTAGATTTTGTAGGATTTAGAGACGGCAACACTATTGTTTGTTAAATGTCAAACTCAAAGAACACAGATGTTCTTTTTTCTGTACCAACATATCAAAGGTATTGAAGTATTCAGCCGACAAAATGACGTCATCAGTGCCAAAACTTTGATAATTTATTATAACAAAACTACTGTATAAAAAACAAAAATATTCAAATTAGTTTCTTAAAATAGCTTAATCTTTAAAATAAAAATATAAAAATCGTACCTTAGCTTTTACTTTACATACCGAATTATCTCAGAATGAGTTATTTTCCTGCGATCACTGAAAAAAAAATTACTTTGCAATGGTTAATTAGAATGCTATCTCTTTCAATTACCAGATAAACAAAGCCATCGACGTCCCAGCCGGTACGTACCGCAACACCTTGATCGGAGTGCTGGACATCTACGGGTTTGAGATCTTCGATATAAACAGCTTCGAGCAGTTCTGCATCAACTACTGTAACGAGAAGTTGCAGCAGCTATTTATTGGTATGGACTTTTAATTTCTACACCAATAAAACACTAACTAAATCGGTTTGTAAGTCTTCCCGGGATAAGTGCACTAATGAATGTACAGACAGACAGCTTAAGATGCAAGCTAAATATTTCATGTTACATGAAATATTG
Organism: Nemapogon koenigi; assembly: GCA_963924495.1. Taxonomy (NCBI): domain Eukaryota; kingdom Metazoa; phylum Arthropoda; class Insecta; order Lepidoptera; family Tineidae; genus Nemapogon; species Nemapogon koenigi. Next base: position 12,418,570 of record OZ004642.1, read on the forward strand.
GTACTGGGTATAATGGTAAAGAAAGGTAAAATCGCGAGAACACATTACCAAAAAAATTTTACTGTAAAATAAGTTAAAAGTGTTAATTATTATGTAAAATTGTTAAATTTTAATTGACAACTTATTTGAAAAAGACATGCAAAGTTTGTTTACCGAATGTCCAAAAAATACGTAGCGATGATACGGTCTTCTCGGATCTTCTTTAATCGGTTTCAAAAAGATGGCAGAAATCTTGTTCTATTATAGTCTATTCAAACAAATAAATTGATTTTGTCAACGACAAATGTACCTAGTTTTTGGTCCATAGAGGCAGTTAGGCTTCGTTCATTTTTTTTAGGAATAATGGTGCGTTAAATTTTAAAAATAATTAGCACAGTCGAGAGGAAAACTCTTGTATATGTTTTAATCTGAAGTTTTTTTTCAGAATTGGTCCTGAAACAGGAACAGGAGGAATACGCCAGAGAGGGGATCCAATGGACGCCGGTGCAGTACTTCAACAACCGGGTTATCTGTGAGCTGGTGGACGCGCCACATCAGGGTATCATAGCCATCATGGACGAGGCTGGGCTTAATCCCACCAAGGTAAACGATTGTATATATAATAGACAATTTTTGGTGTGTAACATTATTATGTTGTATGTGGCTTTTTGTGAAACTAATTTCGTGAAATGGGACTGAAATGCGTAACCTGAAGTAAACAATTTTTTGAGGTTCTTTTTTTATTTATTTATTAATGAGAAATAACAGTAGTAGACATACAGATATTATAATAAGTACATAAAGATGTTAAAAAAAAAAAATTTTAATCCCAAAAACAACAAAAATAAAAACAGTAAATAATAAGTAGGTACAAACAATTAATCTAATGTAGCCAAATTTAATATATTTTTTACAGATGTTTTAAAAACTTTCTTATTATTACAAAAAAATGTCGACCGAGAGGTACTTATTATTGTAATTGTCACAAATTCTGGTAAGCGGAGCACGCAGGCCAACATGTTTCACATCATTGGCAACTACTGTAAAACTCGCTCTTTTTTTGTTATTATTTTTATTACCTACCTCATCGACAATCAATTTTTTCCGACCTTACCAATATTTATCATCATTACTTCAGTAACGAATTCATTATCTTATCGTGAAAAGTCGCAACAAAATCTGTTCAGCAGTTACGGAGACACTACATTTTCAACCATTTAATATACAGATCACGGACAGCCAGTTACTAGAAGCGATGGACCGGCGACTCGGCTCTCACAAACACTACACGTCGCGTCAGCTGGCTCCGACAGATAGGGGCCTCAAACATGGCGTCGACTTTCGTATCACGTTAGTATCATTTTACATTCACAAATACCATCGACTAAAAGAGGAAGATTTTGTACCCTGGGAACGATAACACGTTAAGGCAACCCGTAAAGAGAAAATAAAATGAAGCGTAGAGGAAACATTTTAAGTTCCTAAATGACCTCATATTTTTGCAGCCACTATGCCGGTGACGTGACGTACGCGGTAACTGGCTTCATGGACAAGAATAGAGACTCACTGTGGCAAGATCTCAAGCGGCTCCTGCATTATTCTACCAATAAGTCTCTCTCATCTATGTGGCCTGAAGGTGGCACTAACATACAGAAGGTAAGTCTATCCACCTACATACTCGTTTCCTATCGCTTGCTTTCGTTTCACCCACAATCTTAATCCTAACTGATATTAAAAATGCGAAAGTTAGTTTGTTTGTTTGTCCTTCTTTCATGCCAAAACGGAGTAACGAATACTTATAAGCAATAAGCGTATGAAATGAAACATAGAAAACAAAATTGCTTTCATACATATTGATTAAATTAAATGTGAATTACCTATATGTTTTTATTTAAATATGACTGACTATACCTGCTATAATTCACTCCAGGCGCATTTAAGTTTGGCGAGAACTGTACTACTTCTACGAATACCAACGAATACCTATACGAAGATACCTATAAACAATTTTTCTACTCGTATTTTATAGATATTTAATTTCACAATGTTTGGTCCTTCGAGCCGGATTTTTTTATCCTCAGTTTGATTATTTACTATTTTACACTACTAGCAATTTATATAGACGAGAAGACCACATCTTATTCTGATTTGAACTATAATTTTCCACTTTGTCACTTTTACTATGCCAACTGACATATTTTGTTTACTCACTTAAAAAAACCACTATTTTGATTTTACTGTTTTACTTGCTACCACGTTATTATTGAAACTATAAACTTATTGAGCTTTTGATACTTTGAATTTCCACTATATAACACAAAGTAATGAATCAATAGTATTTTTACCGAGGCTAGTGGCGCCCTCTATCAAAAAATATATTTAATTGAAATTGTTATAAACTAACTTAGACACGCATTTGTTTCAGACATCGAAACGACCTCTTTCCGCAGCGACGTTATTCCGCAACTCAATGGCAGCGCTCGTAACGGGACTCCAAAGCAAAGAACCGTTTTATGTCAGATGTGTCAAGCCTAATCCTCTACAATCGTCTAATATTTGGGACGAGCAACTTGTGAGTAATTAATAAGCATATTCTAATACATGCACCCGGCCAAAAATAATAGGTACACTTACTTAGTTGTGTAAGAATGAAAGAGACGACATTCTATTAATAATTAAGTCCCTGTTCTTCTCGCTTCTCTGTTATTCATATACGAAGTTCCAAGTGTATTCTTTTCGGTTGGGTATTTTACGAGACAACACTATAAAATAACATATTTAACCACACCTGTTCGGAAAGTACCTGTTATTTAGTTTATTAAAAACAGCGCCGAAAGTACGTAATTCAGTATGTAAAGTAAAACTAAGGTAGGATTTTTTTTTCAAGATTAAGATATTCTAAGAAACGAATTTGAATATTTATAAATTGTAGTATAGCTACCAATACGCATTATTAAACCAATATCTCGAAACTGTTTTGGATTCAGCATACCTTAACTTTTACTTTACATACTGAATTCTGGTCGTACAAATATGCGAGAAGAAAATTCATATGAAAATACTTTCGCCTCGCTCAGCAACGACTTTCACCCCGCTGACCGGGTGGTAATGGATATTGATAAGTTTTGGTTTTTTTTTGGTTCTATAAATTCCATTTGGAAAAGGCAAAGGTAATCTAATATACAGCCAAGTCTTCTATATTGCACGCTTTGTTGGTAATAGGCCACTTTAATTCCTAGTTGTGTGTATTGCCGCAGGTCCGTCACCAAGTGGCCTACCTCGGCCTGGTAGAGAACGTCCGTGTGCGTCGCGCCGGGTTCGCCAACCGTCAGCGCTACGACCGGTTCCTGAAGCGGTACAAGATGCTCTCCCAGTACACGTGGCCCAACTTCAAGCAGGGCTCGGACAAGGACGGGGTTATGGTGCTGTTACGGGACGCGGGCGTTACGGACGTGCAGTATGGGCATACCAAGCTGTTTATCAGGTACAATACATTATGTAGCTTTTGCTCGTGGTTTTACCCGCATGGAAAAATATAGAATATCCCGGAGAAGGTTGAGTAACAATGCTATAGCATAGACAATAGTCACGTGACAAACCTGTGACGCTCGCATTCCTGTCGCGTTCATTTAGCTCAGTACTTATCTGTAAATTAATAACACTGACATTTATGATTTGTGAAATTTAAAACCTGGACATAATTTTTGATACTTACCTAATTTGATTTGATATAATTAACTTTAATATAACATTGAAGTAAATATTTAAGTGTCGTAAAGATGGGTCTGAGGTGAAGTTTGGTGGTTTTCTTTTGCTATGTTGTGTGTGTTAATTGAATATTTGGATGTGATTTAGATAGTTTGTTAGAATTAATACCTTTATTGTACGCTTTAATAAGCAGCACATAGGAGACGCAAATATAAAATTTAACACCAATATATTTTGTAAAACTATGTGAACAATAAATATTTTACGATTTTTTTGTTGAATAGAATACAGGTGTGAAAAGACTAGATCGGTGTTTAAAAATAATTAAATGTACGTGTAATTTTTCAGGAGTGCGAAGACACTACATGCGCTGGAGTCTGCGCGCGCCGAGCTAATCCCGTCCATAGTGATCTTGCTGCAGAAGTTGTGGCGCGGTACTGTGGCTCGTATGCGCTACAAGAAGATGAAGGCTGCTTTGGTCATCTTTAATGCTTGGAAGTAAGTTACTGTATACTGTAGTCTGTTTGTAGGGCGTCAAAATAAAATGATACGTATCGCTCCATATACTTCTTTACGCTTAGGTATTGCACCGCCCGGCATAGTGGGCGCGACTGGCGGACTATTAGTTCTGCCAGTGAAATTCACGGACCAACTACCTTCGCTTAAAATCTGGCGGTGGCATGGTCACACGTCGAATATCTATATATGACGCGATGTGTCACCACAAAGTATAATAATTATTTAAGCCTCATGATTTTTGTCCCATACAAATCAGATGTTTCTTTTTTCCAGTTTTACGCGATAATTGTATGTGCTAGGCTCGAAATTAAAATTGCTTTTCAAAGATAAATATATTCTAAAGTTTCTCATGACAAGAAAATAACCAAAATAATGTTACCCCTAAGTTTTATGAAGCCTTGAAAATTCTCAATTTCATGCGTATTTCAGCCAAGTAATGTATTTACTAATTTACTATTTTCTTGACATTAAAAGATAGATCATTTCATATATTTTAAGAATACACTAACTAGACTTTGATAATGGACAACATTTCATTTTTTTAATCACCCATTTTTATTACTTTATTTAAAAATATATTAAAAAATAAGTTACACGTATTTTTATATTTTATTTTTGGTTGAGTTTTTATATTTTTAATTTAATTATGAATTTTTATAAATTCTGAGGACTTATAAACTAAAAACCTTAGCTAGGACTAAAATTAAGAAATATAAACTGTCACCCAAAGAAAGTGACAGATAGTGTCAGTCAAGCCACAGAGTATACGTTATAGAAATGCAAAGAGTATAATATACCGTGTTCCAAATAGGTGTTGCCGTAGCCGGAACTCAAATCGCCTACAACATTATTCATAATGTATATAATAATACTAGCTTTTGTCCGCGGTTTCACTCGTAAATATATTTCCTGTGATAGCCCATTCGAAACTAGCAAAACTTCCAAAAAATATTATATAAAAGTATTTTTATAATTATATTTAAAGAATAATTATTAATTTAGCTTCAAATGAAATAAAAATGGGTAAAATTAAGAGAAGGCAACACCTTAGTTCAATAACTAACAACTCTGCCAACAGACATTAGTATTTTTAAATTAGAGGGTTAGCACAGATTAGGGCAAATATTAATCCTTATTTTTCAATATTTCAGTATTTTTAAAATAACTCGAAAATTAAAGGATATAAAAAATTAAAAAAATTAAAAATAAGCTTTCTAGCATGTAATCTCCAAACGGTTTTCGAATTTTGGTACCTTACGAAAAATGAAATGTTGTCCATTCTAATAGTTTTAGTAAAAACATAGAAAAGCCGAAGATCTTTTCGTGTTTTTTCGAAATAACGATTTTGTTGAGAAATCGTACTTTCTCATGTTTCTGGTACGTGAATATTGATCTATCTTATTTTATCCTTGGTTACCTTATCGATTTTAATAGTAGTCCACCTCGCTCACATCATTCTAAAGACATGGACAAAATAAGCTACGCGTAAAACTAAAATCGTTGCGCTGTGATGCGTCGCCTTAAGCACTTGCAGCCCTACAAAAATATAGTCCCAATACCATTTTTATCAGATTATGTCTTAATATAAAAAAAATCCTCCGCAGACGTTACCGCTGCCGCCGCTACATATCCGAACTGCAAACCGAACTGAACCGCAACCGGGGCGTCATAAAGAAATGGCCGATCGCACCACGCCGCGTCAACACGCCACTCATCATGGCCGCCTACAGAAGATGGCGAGCTTACCTCACCTTGAAACCTATACCGAAAGAACAATGGCCTCAACTTAAGATGAAAATATGTGCAGCGAGCGCGCTAAAAGGACGTAGAAACGAATGGGGTGCGCCCAGACAATGGTTGGGTGACTATCTCGCTCTAGACAAGTATAATGTGAAGGCGGGAAGTTATACGCTTGCGGTGCAGAATCTACAGAAGACACAGCAGTGCGGGAAAATACTGTTTTCATGTAAAATACACAAGTTTAATAGGTTTGTTCAGTTTTTTACGTATGTGACGTAATAAGTTGTCGGAGACGTATAAAAAAAAATGTAATTAAAATTTAAAATTATCTTATCATTTGATTGAGTAATCCGTTTATAAAGGCATACGAGCATGTGACATTTACAATTTTTTGAAATTGTCTTCAGTAGTTTTTTAAATTATTATATATTATATTATATATATTGACATTGAATGTATATGAACAATGTAGTATAATAAAGTACTTAACTTTCAGATACAACAAAGGCGCTGAAAGGTGTTTGCTGGTCACCGACAAGTTAATGTTCAAACTGGACCCCAATACATTTAAACCGCTCAAGAAACCTACATCGATCACTGAGGTAAGTTTGTAAACTGGATGCTTGTATAGCTACAAAACCATCATTTAGGGTCAATTCGGAAAAATGCTCGAACACTTTTTAAATGATTAAACATCAACTTTATCAAATTCAAATTGAGCTGAAAATAGTATGCAATAATAGATTAGATTATACTCTTGCATACTATTTGAGGCTCTGTTTTAATGGGACATGTATGTATGTAATACTAATAAGAACTTGCACATAACAGGTCGGTGCTATCCGCATCATGAGTAACGACGCACAGCTCGTAGTGCTGAGTGTGCCTTCCGCCAAGAACGACCTGGTGGCGGGCCTGGTAGCGCCCCAGCCTGTACCAGCCACCGCCGGGGCTGCGCCCTCCAGACCTGATCTTGTTGGGGAGCTAGTCGGGGTGCTGGCTAACAGATATAATATGTAAGTTACACTTAGCTTTATTACACTTAGCTTTCCGCCCCCGGCTTCGCCCGTGGATATTTTCGAACAAATTAAAATATAGTTTATAGCATTCGGGGATAATTTAGCTTCCTATTATCCCCTGGCCCCTACATACAAACTTTACCTCTTTATAATTGATGTGGACGAGGCTGTAAGGAGAAGTAAATACCTAGTATTATTCAAAGCGATTAAAATATAAAAAAAAGACATAATTCAAATAAAATATTATGTCCATTTGAAATAATGTAGCTAACAGTGAAAGAATCTTTGAAATCGCCCCAGTAGTTTTCTAGTTTACTTCTTACAAACAAAATTTAAAAAATAACTTAATATACTAAAATTCCTCCTCCACAGTCGGTCGCTCACTGCTGAGGATCGTGAACCCGTCTCATCAGCTTCTCCTCAATTATCTTCTTCCATCGGCTGCGGTCCTCTGCCTGATGAAAGGCTGTGGTAATACTGGTGTCCAGGTTTTCGGACACTTGATCGGACCATCGTTTAGGGCTTCGTCCTCGAGGTCTTCTTCCCTCCATCCTACCCAACACCACAAGCTTTTCTAGGTTGTTGCCCTTTCTTCGTGCAATGTGTCCGAAATATTGCAGAATTCGTCTCATGCACACAGTGGAGAGTCGTGGTTTAGACTTGATGTTGAGCTCTGATAGTATGGATACATTTGTGCGACGTGCAATCCAAGGTATCCGTAGCATACGACGCCAGCACCACATCTCAAGGGCATCTATTCTCTGTCTGTCACCAGCTCTAAGGGTCCACGCTAAAATTACTAAAATTACTAAAATACTAAAAAAATACTAAAATTAAATAATTATTTTATAAAATTGTTTCATTTCAGGTTGACAGGCGCAGACTTGCAAGTGGAAGTAGAGAGTGGTGCGACCACTCGCTGCACTCTCGGCGGTAAGAGTCGAGCGCTGCAGTTGACCGCGACACCTTCCCCTACTTCTGCTGTACCGTTCACACACGCGCACAATGTTATTTCTTATCATCCAGCTTCGGCGCGCGCTTAGAAAGCGTTGCATAGACGACAAATAAAAAATTAGAAATATTTAACAATAAAGCTTTGGATACACTACAGGTACGACATACTTAATTCTCTGCGTACCCCTCATGGGATAAAAGGCGTGAGGATGATGGATTAACGGCATAAATCGAAAGCTTTTTTATTTCTAATTTATTACTGCAAATATGTGAATTTCGTAAATTTCTAGTTTATCAGTCATACCGTCATATAATGAACAGACTGTATGTGAAATGTCACTCGAATGGTTTTACATTGGTGTTATATTAAGCGGCCTGGCCCCTAATTTGTCCCCTAGTGTATCCAACCTTTTGTGAAACTGTCCCTCCGTTTTGTGTGTGGTCGGTTAAACCACAAACACAAAGCTCTTCTAGTTTTATTGATTTTGTTAAATGTTAATAGTTGACTATTTATCACGCATTTTATCACTTGAAAATGACGAAATTAAAAAAAAACACGCTGTTTATTAACGTAGTTGAACAACTGTATAGTTATACTATGTTTGGATCCCTCTATCATATTAAATGACATATTTGTTAGAGCGAGACAACTATTATAGCTAACATTGATTATTAATAAATTAGACTTTGTTTTTCCATACAGGGTTATTGGATATTACTACAATATGTTTTATGTTAGAAATGAACAAAATTTTTTTTTGTCTAGGGAGAAAGACGCCAAGTATTTTCACACATAATAACGGTTATTATAATTAAATAAAACTGCATAGCAGTCATTTGACTTAATTATTGGTTTATGTTATTTAACTTTATATTTATGTATTAGACTCGTGGGTAAATGTGAATCATTTATTTAACATACAGCTTGTATAATTCGTGCCTTGTCGTCAATGCAAATACACAAAATTTGTTGGGCGCCACTGTAGTGATCATCGCTACTTTATTGTCGGGTACCCTTAAGTTCTACTCTCTTCTAGGTAACGAACTCCGAAAGAGTATCCTCCGTATAATCCGTTTGTACAGACGACGGTCTACAATACCGAAGTCTCTTACTAAAGTCCGATGGGTATTATTTTCCGCTTGGGCTGTACTAGGACTTCGCTATTTAGAATAGGGTATTGGTGTCACCAAGAATTTGCTTAGCTTTAGTCCTGTAGCGTAGAAATTATTTATGGCAATGTGCACAACAATATTTTTGTGGCTTATTTGTAAATCAAGGTGCCTTTTCGTAACTCTTTACCGTGACAGCGAGGGGGTGAACAGCCATGACGCCCATGACTGACAGTAACATTATTGTACTCTAAATTGTCATTTTGAGTTATGGAGGGACATTTTTTGCTAATTATTTATACTAAAATTTGACAATTGTAAGCATTTATAGGTATATTGTGATAGAGTATTTGGTAATAAAATGGCACTTTAACTTGATGGAATTAATTTAACTAAAATTGTTAAATGTTTTTGTTACGACTGGTTTAAATAAAATATGGAGTCAATCGTTAACGTATTTTTAGGTTATAATATATTTCCACCATATAAACTTAATTTAATCTCTAGATATACTTTTTATTTTAAATATGGCAAGAAACTTAAAAATCACAACTTTAAGCACAATTTAAATTTTTTTCGTTTTTTTTTGTAAATAATAAATAATTTAAATTTCAGTCAGTTAGGAATTGCACAATTAATTTCTATGTTTTAAAATTATTTTTCCGTGTTTCATGAAGTTCAAAATTACAAAAGTAAGTATATTGTGATTTTTTTCGTACAAACAGACAACAGTTATATATTTTTATATTATATTATTTTACGTAATAGATTATAATTTCTTATATAAGTGCAGTATTATGTTTTAAAAAAACATTTTTATTTTAACTAAACAATTTTTTATTCATAATGTATATAAAGATGGCACATGACGTGAGACAATCTTGTACGTTTTTTGTAGCCATGTTGTCAAATAATATCGAATTATGTGTATTAACGATAGCAGATGTTAATAATAACTTTACTTCTTGAAATTAAAATTTCAAATAAGTATTTTCACTTTAGCTTATAAATAAGTAATTGGCCATGCTAACTTTTTGAACATGAACGAAGATCTCGAAACCGTTTCGAGATATAAGCTTTCAGTACAATTTCTATTTATCAGATTTTAAATTAAGTCTATACTTTTTAAGATATTCAATAACAAACAATAACCTTAATTTGACCGATGTATGACGTCATCATAAGCAGTATGAAAAAATAATACCTTTGCCTACAAAAAAGGGTAATCGTCAATCTTTGAATGACATCTTTATAAATTTATATTTTACGTGTAATTATTTTCTTTGTTATTAGGACATGACGGGATGAAACACTATTTACTTGCCATTGTAAAAAACTATTCAATTTAAATAATTATAAACACGAGTATAATAAACAAGAGTAATTTTTAGGTTAGTCGACTTAGACTGACGTTTGCTTGACGTTAATTTGATTGACTGTCACTTTTTATGTGTAGTGGCCAAGATTATAATCCTGTTCCAAAATCTTGTGACGTCACGTTTACTTTTCACAGGTAAAATTTGTAAAGTATATTAAAAATAGACGCAATAGATAAAAAACAATAATATCGAAATTAGTTTCTTAAAATGGGCTATATTTTCAAAATAAATTATAAAAAAAGTATATTATAAATATGTAGCATGGCCAATTAACGACCCGCCTTCTTTCGTACGGCTACAATATTGGTTTACAACTAATATTGTAGCCGAATACTAACATTATACGTAATTTAAATTATAAATACGTTTATTCCTATGCGCTAATATTTCCTCGACTTGATTCACTAAACTTGTATACAATCCGACGCATATAAAAAGAGCTCCGGCCGCCTGTGGAAGGGATACGTTTGCGCATGAGGTATAGTCGCACACATGTCAACTGATGAACCAATCGCGAGCCGGCAAAATCACCCGGAACTCTTTTTTCGCTTTCTTGTGAATCCGTCTGTATTGTTATTACATATAACTCGATATTTAAAATAATATACTATTCCGATTATTAAACCGCCTTCATTAAATTATTATTTTTTCTTCTCATGGTTAAGTTGGGATAATTTGGTTAATTTTGGAGACGGTATGCAGTTGTGTGATACATCGTTTGTGCCTTTCGTGCGGTGCCATGAGATTTTATAGTATATTATATATGAATAAATCATTCAATACACATTATTTATTTTTATTTTACCTTTTTAGTACCTACAATAGAACTAAGTGAAAACCCTCACAACTAAAGAAAGTATTCTTTATCCTCCCTATTTAATAAAACTGACTTTGAAACAAATATATTTCTCCCTTTTATCCCCTACCCTCAACAGTTTTTTCCGTCATGTTTCTGTGCGCATTATTGCTAGCAGTAAAGAAAGTTAAAATAAAACTTCAGCTTAGTAATGTGATATTTGCTAATAGGCCAGGGCCAATCCGATTTGAGACATGAAAAATTCTTAGCAGTATACGAGTGGTAGGAAAATTTTGTTGAAGATGCAAATAACGAAGGAAAAATAGTCCAGACTCGAACAAAGTTCTGGAAGGGGGGTGGGGGTGGTAATGTATACGTTTTTAGGGGTTGGTACTTGTTTTTTGCGGTTTGCGGCTAAACTATGCATCCTATCGAAAAAAGTTAAATGTAAAAGTTGTAGATAATAGAGATAAAGTGCCTATTGTCATTATTATTTAATCTATGCTATTGTCTAATAAAAAATTTAAAAATTATGTTAAAGATGGTGTTGTTGGACAAAAATATAAAGCACAAATGCAAATGCAAATGCAAATGTTTTTTGCAAAGAAAGAGAAATGCTTCTTTTGTATTGCACACGAGGATTTTGAAACTACAAAAACGTTGATATACATGAAGTAACGTATGATGAGATTATTGCGAGGAAGTTAATCAGGAAGTGTGAAAAGTTCTGGAAGGAAAATATATTCATACAACTGCTCTAGAATACATCTATAGTTAACGCATCTTTATTTAATTTGGCGAATATAATAAATATTATTCAAAGACAGTGTAGCTTTTATTGATATTCGTTTTAGTTATGACATATAAAATTGCTTTGTAAGTTTACTAACCCACAAGATATCATAACGACGTCTCACGTCATCTAACATCACTATCATCAATCATAAAAAATGGAGTAGGTTCTTATTAACATCGAACTATGTTTCATTTTAAACAGGATTTTTATCCTATTGTACTTACCTATTTTGCATTGTCTTGTCTCGTCTTCATATTGTCTTTTGAATGTACTTTCTAAGTAACACATCTGCTTACCTTTATGTTTATTATTTATCATTTGTTAAAGAAGTCACAACATCTAGGTCCATTAAGTGCAGCGACAGGCTTGCCACCTGTTCTGTTTAATATGGACAACTGGCAAAAAGTGGACACTCTGTCAGGTGCTCAGATCAGGTGTCTCTCTCTGACCACACCGCAAGATATAAAAGGTCGTGAGCATGTTTCGTTTTTGTATAACGTGATAAGTCGATGTATTAGAAGGTCTGACTTACCATAAACTAAATATTTAGGTATAAATGCAAAAATGGATAGGTATTTAGGTACTCAGACCCACATTAAAATGATCTTTACAACAATGTCGGCAGGTTTTGCTTTTGAATGCTTTCTTCCTTTTCATCAGTTTACAACACTTATTTGTCAGCTTTTTATCATTGGGCACATTAAAAAAATCTTTTTCTGGAGTGCTAACCGTTGTATTAGTACATAAAGGTACTATATCTGTATGGTATATTTTTCCATAATTCCAGAAATGTCAATAAAAACACAAAATTACACAAGTTTGTAAGCGCGCGAACAAGCAATGACATCTCGTCTCGACAACGGACGGAGAATCCGGCGTTGTGACGTCACGTGTTGAGCGGTCAAATCTGCGCTAAATTTAAAAATGTCCAACTTTAAAAATTAATAGAAAATTCAGTTTTTGAGATATCGTAAAAATTGTTTCCCTAGTATTATTTGGATTTTAAGTTTGATTTTTCTACATTATAAAATAACCACACTCATCTTCTTCATAGTGACTGAATCACAAAATGACGCATGTCCACTGTCCAGTCCTATTGTTATTTTTATTAATGACATTGTATTTAGCCGCATCCACGTTTCTATACTCTCGGAGTGCCTGGAGCCCAGAACCGGGATCAAACCGTCATAATGAGACTCGCGCTCACAGCCCATTGTCACTTGTGTTTTTACTTTGATTTTATTTCTTGGCGGTTTAATTTAAGTTGGGTGACGTTTGATGGTTTTTGATATAGCTACAATGACATGATAGAAACAATTTACACTTAAACTTTACCTTAGAGAGTTCCCAGAAATGATCACACATGATTACAACGATGATTGCTTTTGAATTTATAATCACAACCTTCAAACAGAATCCTAAACCTACTTTACAGGCAAGCTTCAATATTTCCCCCCCCCTCTTTTCTTTTTAACCGACTTCAAAAAAAGGAGGAGAAAGTTCTCAATTCTTCGGATTTTTTTTATGTATCAGGTAACCCGATTAGGTACTTGAAGACGCCTGGACCGATTTGGATTTTTTTTTTGTTTGAAAGGGTGGTCCCATGGTCATCAGGTCAGGATCTGATGATGGAATCCTGGAGAAATCGAGAACTCTTCAAATTTTATAAGCACACTTGAAGCGATTTTGGTATTTTTTTTATAGTGACTTAATTGTGCATTTGCTTTCGGAATGCACACTGTTCAATGCATAATATTTGAAGTCGGTACACTTTTTTTGAAAGGCAATTATTACGTACAAAGCGGACCCTATTTCTGAGGCTACGATGTGTGTGTCTATAAATAAATTCTAAATATAAAGGAATTTCGAAACTAATCCTTTGTGGGTAGCGAGAACTACTAAATTGATTCTATAAATATATTGCCCAAATATCCATTTACTAATCGAGTGTTGTTTGAGAGGTATTTTATTAAAGATATGTACGTACATTTATTTATTCCTAAAAAAATCTGCAAATCACCTAATCATGAAAAATTAATGGGTCGTGTCCTTCAGTCTTCAATAATCTATAGCTTTTATAAAACGAAAAGTTTTTTCGCAAAAACTACTAAACGGTTTTGATGCGGTTTCACCAGTAGAAAGGTTAGTTGCGCTACCTTTTTTTTCGCGTTATCGAAAATGCTTTAAAACGTACCGTATGATTGTAATTTAACGTTTATTTATCCCATTTGTAATAAAAAGAATAAAGGATTAATTTTATTTATTTAAAAAAAATTACCTAGGATTTAAGTAATTTTTCAGGGTGCCTCAGGGCGGCACTAAGAGTAAATCCGGCCCTGGCTGTGGGGTTAGAATGTTTATGAACGGCCCGAGAATATTTAACACTAGAATGCCGAGCAAATTGCTGGGTCGGGCAAAGACAGTACACGGATTGCAAGGTTGGGCATTCTCGATCCGTGCATTCCATTGTGCAGACAAATCGTTTTTTGCACAGAAAACCGTGGTTTTTTGCCTTCGAATCGGAACGAAAGATGTCGCGGTCCTAAATATGCGAGAAGAATGCGGAATGAAAGATGATGTTGTGACTAAAGTGATGGACATAAGAATGAAGGATGAAAGATTGACTAAAAAGGTTTACGCATGGCAGAAACGAAAGGAAATGCTGGCAGAGGACGACCTAAATGTACGTTTATTGAACATGTAAAAACAATTTGATTGAAGGCCGAGCATGTATGAAAGGTAACGATTATCTCTGCCTACCCCTTGGGATAAAAGGCGTGATGATAGATAGATAAAAATAATGGAATCATAAATTTGATCATTGAGTTGACTTTGATGATGCTATTAGAGTAAAGTTATGATTTAGGATCAAAAAGTATTTTCGTTGTTCATTAGTATGGTAATCTATTTAGGTATAAGCTTTTAGTTAAGTACTAAAATGTGTAATTTATTACTCTGAACACTCTACGTAGGTATCGAAAATGTCAAACACATTATTATTAATCCTAACTAGGTATATCCTAAAACATTTTATAAATAAGTATGTTTATTTACTATGGTGATAGAGTGGACAGAACCGCCAGGGACACGACGACGTGGTAGACCACGAGCTTGTTGGGCAGACGACATTCTGAAGGTGGCTGGACATACTTGGATGACCATAGCCAAAGATAGAGTCAAATGGCAATCTCTAGAGGAGGCCTTCACCTGCGAGGGGTTCATAAAATAATTTTGTAAATATCATGTAATTTTTGTATATTTTTTCTATTGTGTTTGAAATAAAGGGTTTTTTATTTTTATTTTATTTACTATGGCAGAGTGATGTAGAATTTAATTGAATAACTTAAAATTACGAGTTAAAGGCAAATTGAGAAGATTTTATATATTTACATGGCATTCCATTCCATTATACCTGCTTAGGGGGATGGATTATAAAAAAGTAGCTTATGTCCATCTCTAAGCTTTAAACTTTGGCTTTCTCAGCGGGGATAATTTGAAAGTGTGTTATACAATAATTCAATTACCTACTACTTAGTTATTCTGAACCGCTTTTTAGGATTCCCAAAAGCCTTAAAAGGATTCTGATAGACATGTTCAATTAATATGGATTTAATACAAAACTGTCAAACTGGCACAAATATTTTTCAGACTTTGTCAGACTGAAGAAGGACCTCTCATTAGAGAAATGCTGCAATCAAACACTCACTGAAATGGGAGATCACATAATTCTATTTTGGCTGCAGTGGATAGTAAATGTAGATCTGCACAAAACATCACTTGCGGTGTGGCCAGAACCACCGGGTAACAGTGTCCACTTTTTGCCATTACGGAACAGGTGACAATTTAAGGTCCGTTGCTGTAACTAACCGACCTAGATGTGTCACTTTTTAGAAGAAGGGTCGACGCCCGCGAAATAAGAGAAGTCGATAGTTACTCACAGGAATTATATCAAATATATTTCCACTTCCACTCATGTCTACCTACTTAATTTCAGGTACTTACGTAACTACACTTTGTTCATTATATCATGGGTTGACTGATATAGTATAAATTAAGAAAATTCATATTACAACAACAGCAACAACAACAACAACATCTTCACGGCCTATATACCTCGCGGTGTGGCCAGAGACACCAGTAACAGTGTCCACTTAACGCCAGTTGTTCATACTGAACAGAATCTGTGCCCTAATTGCTCTAAATGTGTCACTTCTTTAACAAACGTAATTATCTGTGTAATTTATTTTCATATTAAAATATTATTAAACTAATTATATTTTTTCTTCTTTCTTTACGGGTTGCCTTACAGCTCCCGAAACCGTGTTACGATTCCAGGATACCCAAGCAGAAGACCAAGTCTCCCTCGTTTAGGCGATGGTTTTTGTGAGGATATACCTAACGAGTGGCTAGTTCTGTTAAGATATATTTAGATGGAAAAGCCTCTAAGTGTGGTTTGACGGATTATGTACAAAAGTTTTTAATAAAATTTATATTATTTATTTAATATATACTTAGATGTAAATAATCAATATTTAAATAAAAAGCTTTAGATTTGTCCTGGTAAATATCCCAAAAGTTCATTTATGTTATTTGTCACAGAGACCATCATGTTGAACAGAGTATACTGTACCTATATTATATACATGATAACCTACTACCTTTGACATGAAAGTAAAGTAATTATATCACATTACGTTAATATAATTAATTAAATATTCCACCAACCATGTGTCGCCATTCGTTTGATTTAATTTTAGATCTTCTGTTACAATTTAGAGGGGATCTTACTGGATTATTATCAAAGAAAATGTTCCGTTACTTGTACCGACTTTGATGAAATGTTTTGTGTGTGTTTGAGTGGGTCCCTGGATTGTTTGGATTCATAATTGGACACGGTAGGTGGCGCTGCAATCGGGTTTTAGGTTTTTTTGTCACATCGCTAATTTCAAGTTTATATCCTACTTTATTAATACCTACATAGCATTCCGCCCCCGGCTTCGCCCGTGGAGCAAAATAAAATATACCCTATACCTACCCCTACTTCTACTCCTACCCTCTACCACTACCACTACCTCTATATCATCAATAGTTTTTGCACCGCACGCGATGTGAGGAATTTCTTAGGTCATTTTTTTACACCTTGGGTTACATTATTGGAGTTTTAGTAAGGATCCCTAATTTTTTGAAAATAGAATATAGCCTATGTCACTCAGGGTGAATGTAGCTTTCCAATGGTGAAATAATTTTTGAAATGGGCACAGTAGTTTTTGAGTTTATTCATTACAAACATACACACAAAAATACAAATCTTTCCTCTTTATAATATTAGTAGACTATAGATGTGTAGGTACTGCGCTTGCACCTGCCCACCCCTTTAGTTGGTAGGGCGCGATGTTATATTATAGCCTATAACTTTCTTAATCTTTATTGATTGTAGATACTGTTATATTTTCTAATAAATAATAATAATTAAGATTCTATAATCTTTAAAGGTTAGAAGGGCGTCAACAAAAAAATCACAGCCTGTAAAGGGAGTCGCAGTATAAAAAAGATTGGGAACCAGGGTACAGAGTATAGAAGTTAGATTTTAAATTAGTGTTCTCGGCACTCTAGGCCAGTCGTCGGAGTTCCTAGAACAATAATTCTAGTTTATAGTTTTAGTGTGTGTAAGTGTAGGTAGGTAACCACTTTTAATTAATTTTTATTTTATTTTATATTTAATTGTTTAATTGTTTTATTATATTTAAATTAAATATAAGTTAGATTGCTGATTCAATATGGTAGGTTTATGTATAATAATTCCTCCGACCACCTTTCAACAACCTATTCAATATAATTTTATTTGTTTATTATCTTTATTAAAATTAATAATTTTCTCATTTTTTGTAACAATGTTTAAAAATCATGAATTGCTATCTTTTATAATTAAATAATTGCCTTTAAAAAAAGTATACAGACTAAAAAAATTATGCACTGAAAAGTGTGCTTTCTGAAAGCAAATGCACAAGTCACTATAAAAAAAACCCCCAAATCGCTTTAAGTGTGCCTATAAAAATTTGAAGAGTTCTCGATTTCTCCATCATCAGAACCTCACCTATAGATAAAAAAAAAATATCCAAGCGTCTTCAAGAAAGCGGGGAACATACATAAAAAAGATTCCGACGAATTGAGAACCTCCTCCTTTTTTTGAAGTCGGTTAATTAAAATGAACTTATCAGCAAGTAATTGAAGCAATAGTCCGCATCATTGATGATGAAAAGGTTACGCAACTTATATAGCTACGTAGAGAGAGACCTATTCCCCCTTACTATAATAATAAAGGATTTACAAACTTATATTATCTATCTATCTATTTATCTATCATCACGCCTTTCATCCCAAGAGGGGTAGGCAGAGACAATCGAATGCCATTTGTTACGAATATTATACAATATCTACCTTTAAAAAATCTGTCACTCAATATGATAGAGAGAGAGAGAGAGAGAGAGAGACAAAACATTGTATAATTTTGTACAGCGTTTATTAGGAGAGGTTCTATAGAGAGTTTCCCTTCTCCAATCCCTAACCGATCTACGCTTGGGATAAGAGATGCACCCAAATACACATCTTCACGGCTTTTATACCTTGCGGTGTTGCCAGAGACACTACTGAGGTTAACCTTTTGCCAGTTGTTGAATAGAACAGTGGCAGGCCTGTTGCTACATTTAAAAAAGTCCTACCTAGAAGTACAGTCACGATAGAATATACGTTAACTTACTTGAAATTAGCTCCCTAAGGTGGGCAAGCTCTATTGACCATGACTGTAAGTATGTATCTGTTATTTACTGTGCTTTTACATGCCCTCCAAAGTACGAGAAGTCTAATTCTTGAACAAAATTGGTGCTTAAGAGGATCGTGTAGCTCAGCGTACGCAGCGAAATAGGTATTTAGAAAATCATATTCTGTCTCAATCGCACTCTTCCCCCGGGTATCAGTGCGACAGAGAGCACTGCAGCTCGTGGGTGTTCGTAGGTATGTTTTTCGTTGAAAATTGCGTTTTGGGCGAAAACGATTTACACCTACTAAACTATAACGAAACCTTATAATTTTGGTGTCAAACGTTTTAGCAGATTATAATCTACGTACGTACGTTTTGCTTTTTTTGAAATTTTGCTTTGTTTCTCAAATACAGACGGTTTATTACCAGCAAGTTATGAACCAAAAAAACCGAGATTTGAGGGGCTTATAACTTTTGACCTATTACGAATTTTGAAAAAAGGAAAAAATACGTACGTAGTTTTTCATTATGTCAGTAACATATTACAAAATCGTTAAAATTAAATAATATTTAGGGGTAGTAAAACGTTTTCTCCGTTTGTATGGACATGGACGCGGTACACTACACTCTTAACATTTTTGGCACGAACCGGGGACCTCCCAGTTTCAAGTCTTACGCTCTACCAATTACCCAAACAACATCAATATGTTCGGCGACACTTTTATCTTGCAATGCCATTTCAAAATTAAATTACCAATCTAATTTTATATAATCCAAGTGAAATCTCCAATGTCAATCGTCCAGATTTAACAAATTTTGGTGAAACTTACAGGCATCATAATAGGACTTAAAATATTATGTGCGTCTGTGGCCGTGTGGTTAAGACGTTTGGTATTAACTAAGCAAACCACGGGTTGGATCCCGGATCCCCGTTAGTACGCGGGTTTTTTAATTAGAAACTTATGTACATAATCCGACAAATCACACTTTTCCATTTAAATATACCTCAACAAAACTGGTCACTCGTTAGGCCTTACAAATACCATCTGCTAAACGAGGGAGACTTGGTCTTCCGCTGGGTACCCTGGAACCGTAACACGCTTTCGGGAGCTGCAACCCGTGAATAAGAAAAAAAATGTTAAATTTTCATCTCAATATTATAAAAGGTTCGGCAAATAATTCTAATGCTAATCCTAATTTAATATTATATATTTTTGTTTGCTTGTTTGTTTGTCTTTCTTCCACTCAACAACGGAACAACAGATTGAGGTGTTTTTTTGCACAGCAATTCTTTTGCACCGAAATTCATAAGTCACATTAAAAAAACACATCACACGTTAGTAAATAAATAATTCAGCACCTATTCCTAAATGATAATCATAAAAAACTGTGCGAAATCGTGTTGGATTATAAAAGCACAAAATCACAGCCTTCATGTAACGCCCACGCCTCTAGGCGGCAATATAAGACAGGGCGGGCGGCTGAAGTCCGTAGTTTTAGCTCCAAGCTCCAAGTAACTTCACTGCGCAAGTGTTACTGAAACTTCAGGTAAGCGCATTTTTTGTAATCTATATACGGGCAAGGGTATAATTATTATGTACTGCTTTTGGCAAAATATTACTGCGTCATTAATTTTATAATTAGAAACTTATGTACATAATCGGACAAACCTTAGAGGCTTTTCCATCTAAATATACCTCAACAGAACTAGCTACTCGTTATATATACATCCTTACAAATACCATCGGCTAAATGAAGACTTGGTTTTCCGCTGGGTACCCTGGGATCGACAACACGGTTTCGGGAGCTGAAAATAAGCAAATTTTGCTAATAGTTTACATTTTTCAGATGTGTAGCTTAATTTTCGTTTCTATTACGCTTATCTAAAGAAGTAATGACATAATCATGAACCAAAATTTATCATGGGAGATGACTTATTCACCGAGAAAGTGATTTTTTTCATACACAACTTTACTAGCCGTGTCGCTAATCAATTTATAAAAGTTCACACAAATTAGCAACAAAAGGAATTATGATTAATTAATGATATGTCATTATTTCATTAGATAAGCGTAACAGAAACTAAAATTAAGCTACACATCTGAAAAATTAAAACTATTAGCAAAATTTGCAAATTTTCAGCTCCCGAAGCCGTATTGTCGATCCCAGGGTACCCAGCGGAAAACCAAGTCTTCATTTAGCCGATGGTCATTCTCCGGTCCTCCAGCTATCATGTTCAAAAATCACGTTGATCCATCGTTCCGATTTGTCGTGAAAGTACAACATTTGTATTCAGATTGATCTAAATTCTGTGCCTCTAGTGAGAAAGGGTACAATTCAATATAGGTACTAGCTGCTTTTAGGAGTGTGAAATTTTGTAAAAAATTTTTTTGTACATTTGTTTGGTATAAAATCATAATTGGTAATGGTTGTATTTACTGTATTTTCTGCGCTTAAATTTTTGAAATTATCGAATTGTAACCATTGAAATTATAGCCGAAAATAGTCAAAATTCTCGGTAGAGAGTAGTATATTCCTTGGTCAAAATTCTCTTTTTCCATGGTCGAAGTGTAAAAACGCATGTAATATACCTTAACGACTGTAGGTAGAGAGTATGAAACGTCACTTCTTTCGATCTCTTGCTTCATCCACATCCATACATCGTTTAATACATGCACGTCTATTTTTAGTACTACGTGATTGACCTTTTTTAAGGACATCCGATATTTGATTAATGAATTTGTTTCGTCATTGTTTCATCACACATTCGTTCAACTTGTCCAAACCACCTCAGCATACCCCGTTTAATTTTATATACAATACTCAGTCATTCACTCTACATTCTTGTCACTCTATCTCTGAGTGATATATTACACATCTTTCGTAATGATCTCATCTCAACAGTATTAATCTTACTAGCATGCTTATCCTCTGTCATATCCAAGATTCGCTTCCATACATTAATGTGGGAATTGGATTTTGTGAAAAAGCGTATAAGTAGAGTTGAACAACTTTTCACCAAAAAACATCGGAAATAATGTATTGATATTTGTACTTATTACTTTTTGCTCCACTTTTGTATATTTTGTGAGTTAATTAGTTCGAATAAAACCTAAAAATTTAAAACATTTATACGAATTTCGTATCTCCGTCATTTTAAACAATATCTGTTGTGTTGTTTGTAAATAAATATAACTGTTTTAGTAAAACCATTTATTTCTAGTCACCATCTTAAAGTCTGTACATTTTGTTGTCTATCTTCCTAGGCCAAAGCCTCACTACATTCAGCCACAGGTTGGCTCTAAGATAATATACAACAATATCGTTACGCTGCTTAGACTATTCGAAAGATATTTTTTTGTTTATTATCAAAAAGCATGTAATCGAAAAATTTGAGTTATACCCTTTCTCACTTGAGGCACAGAATTTAAATTTTGATCAGTGGATATCAAATACGTACTTTGATCATAAACTCTTACCCAATAATAACAAACATCTTTTACCATGCGGTGTGACAAGAGACAACAGTAACAGTGTCCACTTGTAGCCAGCTATGTCTATTATATTTAGAAGCACGAGAAGTCTACTATCGAGTCTTACATGTTACTTAATAATAAGTTTATGTAACATAATTTATAGGCCAAAAATATATATGCAGAGGTAGAAGGAAAAATATAGCAATGTTCCCCGAGCGAGCTTTACGACACGAGCTGCATCGATTTTGTGACCTTGCACTTCAAACTTTGCGGGATATTGGAAACTGAATTTATGTATGTAGATGTGCGTCGGTGGCCGAGTGGTTAAGACGCCTGGTATTGAACACGGGTTCGATCCCGGATCTTGGCCATTTAATTAAAAACTTATGTACATAATCCGACAAACTACACTTAGAGGCTTTTCCATCTAAATATACCTCAACAGAACTGGCCACTCGTTAGATATAGCCTCACAAATACCATCGGCTAAACGAGGGAGACTTGGTCTTCCGCTGGGTACCTAGCCTGGAATAGTAACACGGTTTCGGGAGCTGTTAGGCAACCCGTGAAGAAAGAAAAGAAAAAATATGTAGCGGTATGTAGATGGAAAAGCTCTTTGTACGATTTGTCGGATAATGTTCCTAGTTTTTTTATTATAAAAACCCATTGGTACATGGTCGGATGCTGCGACTTCTCAGTTGTGAGCCGATGTTTTACCCAGTCGACCATACCGATGCCCCTTCGATAGATAAATAAATATAAATATAGATAAAGATAACAAATCCTTTGGTTTTAGTCTCAAATACTAATTTATCTTACTACGGAACCCTGACTTTCTTTTTTTTAACGGGAATAATGTAGCCCATATAAATATATCTACACTCTCTCTAATTTCATTATATTCTATTAGCAACTTCTGCGAATAATAGGTAGGTACAACACTCCCTTCACACTATAGATTACTGAAATTTAGGGCTAGGTAGTTTCTAATTTAACACCAACCTCCTTCAAATTCAAAGACAAAATATTTAATCTGTCTGTCTGTCCGTCTGTCACAGCTTATTTTCTTTAAATCTACTGCACAAAAAAATGAAAATATATAGTGTTTGATGACCTAATCACGGATGTATAGCGTAAATAATCGAATTGAACGCATAGTTTAAATTATATTAATGAAAATATATGAAAATTTACCATTCCGGTCCCCCTTATCTCCGAAACTAGAGTAAAAAAATAAAAATAAAATTTAGGAATATAGTTTTCAGGAAAACCTAATAAAATCCTGTTTTAAAGTTCTGACCGAAAAAATGGTACTGAACTTTTGGCAATTTTTTGTTTGTTTTCCCCTTTTAAATGACTTTGCTGTTAAAAAAGAAATCATCGAAATCATATTTCATCGAGTTATGACTAAAATAGTTTTTTTTTATTTCTGAAAACAAAAATGGGACCAATCCGACAGAATTGTCTGTCGATTAAAAAATAAATTTTGAAAATCGGTTTACGGAGAAGAAATCACACAAAAATGAACCTTCTCCTGTTTTTAAAGTCCGTTAAAAATAGACATAAGATATCGAAACAACAATAGGTACAATTTTGTTGCACCTTAGATATTATCTCTTTGAACCCTATAGGTATTACATAGTTAAGGACCAAAATAAATAACCTTAAAGACACCCGCGTCTATTCCCCTTTTATCTAACGTCATCTCATTAATTAAAATATTCTTAGAAGTTCGTATATATTTTGTACGCATTTTATGATACGATTTGTACGATTATATTTTATATTGATAATGTTAAAATTATTAAAATTAATTGGTACGTATAGATATAGAAATATACTAACCAAGCTGCCCGGGGTCGCCTATACATTTGTTTTTAAAAATAGAATAGATAGATAATTAAAAACTTATGTACCTACATAATCCGACAAACCACACTTATAGGCTTTTCCGAACACGGCTTCGGGAGTTTTTTTTAATAGTCATTACATACTATTTAATTCATATATATGAGTTGTTATTTAAATTATCTTAAATACTAAATTACAAATCTCTATAATATTATTATTTAAAAAAAATGTTTTATTCGACATTTTGGATCATTCTCAGTAGATCCTTTGAAGATTATTTTTACCTCTAATGACGAAAAATAAACAAACAAATCAACATTAAATGTTTCTTGTAAAAACGCCTTCTATTGGAGATCAGTTGAATTATAGCAACAATATTGACACCACTAACGGTGCGAAGTATTCGCACGGATCAGCTAGTATACATATATTACTTCAAATAAAATAATTCATGTAATGCTGTCTGCTGAGAAATACTTATTGTTTGACCGAAATAAGAGCTAGCCGTTGGTCATGTGAGCTTTCTAATTACTAGGTTATTAGTCTTTGATCTATCTATTCTATCATCACGCCTTTTATCCCAATTTCTTATCTTATATTGTCTCTTTATCAAGAAGGCACTCTAAAAATATAAAGTACCTAAAAAGGTACTATTTTTAGCCTCA
Source organism: Nemapogon koenigi (assembly GCA_963924495.1). Lineage (NCBI taxonomy): Eukaryota > Metazoa > Arthropoda > Insecta > Lepidoptera > Tineidae > Nemapogon > Nemapogon koenigi. The sequence continues at coordinate 12,443,319 of OZ004642.1, forward strand.
ATTTGAAGAATAGCTTTAGGCCCTGGTTTCGCCCGTAGTTTTATTAGACTTAAAAAAAAGGAGGAGGTTCTCAATTCGACTGTATTTTTTTATGTTTGTTACCTCAGAACTTTCGACTGGGTGGACCGATTTTGATGATTCTTTTTTTATTTGAAAACTGGTGCTTCCCGTGTGGTCTCATTTTGTTTTACTAAAAATTGGTTCAGTAGTTTTGAATAAAAACTAATTTTTAAGTCAATTTCGATTATTTATATTTGTAATGATACTTGATAAAAGGGAATAGTGGCAAGAATACTGGCTACATTTTCCCGCTGATTCGCGATGCTGATTCCTTGAGCGAGGAAGGAGCTTGTCACCAGAAGAGATGATCAGTCAAGGGGATATCTTTATAATATAACATTTGTCTAAATATAAGATGATATAACTAGAAAAGTTTTTCACTATAATATTGTAACCATCACATTACTATAATTTGGTTACAACGGTTACAACGGCTAATGCTACTTTCTTTAAGCATCTACTTATTCTGTGGTTTGTGTGTTAGAGCTAAATATAATACTCTATGGTTTTCATTTGGATAGGTGATATTATGAGTTAGGTATGTAATTATGAGTTATATACATTTACAGGAAGATGTGGTCTCGCGGCGCTTGTTGTCTAGTAGCAATGTTGACAGTATCGTGTGTCCAGGGTATGATACTGTATGATGAATCTGAAGAACCTCAAGATGATGTCTACCAGGTACGTATCTTCCGCACCGACTTCGTCTTTTTGGAAATGTGACATATCCTAGAACTATATGGTATTTTCCATTTTTACAAGCTTTTATTTAACTTACAATGCTTGTTAGTAGGTATGTTTGTGAGGGTCAAATCTTGAAAGTTCAATTTGACCCACTTCCCGGTGTTTGCGATTGAGTAATTTTGCACACATGTAAATCGGATGACAATGCAATATAATGATGTCACATAGCTGATCTGATGATGGAGCCGGAAGATGGCCACAGGAACTGTGTAACGAAACGACATAACCACATCGAGTTTGGGTTCTATACTAAAAAATAAATAATCGTAAAAAAATAAAAATAAACAAAAATGTTAAAATTAAAGCCATTTTCTTTTAAATTTTACAGTGTCAAGTATTCGAATAAAAGCGTGATACACCCTTTCTTCTCTCCTGCTGTCAAGTGTAACTCAGTTTTTATTCCGAAGGTTTTCCGGGATAATAAATAACTTAATATCACTCTCCGGGGGATAAGCATATATTTGACGTGACATCTTTCGTGTCGACCGAAAGGCCATAAACGTTTATTTCGCTACGTTTTTGGCCTTTCGGTCGACACGAAAGATGTCACGTCAAATATTTGCTCACCCCCTGGCTCTCTAGCAAAGTAACTACAAAAAATCAAGTCGATCAGTTGCTTCGTTATGATGCGAAAGAAGAACAAACAAAGTCTGCATTAGAATTTTTAATGTTTAGATTTAATTTTAAGGTTTTTATATGTATATCAGCGATGTAAATACATATATTTTCTATTTTTACGGGTTGCCTCCCAAGTCTACCTCGTTTAGCCGATGGTATGCGAGGCTATACCTAACGAGTGGCTAGTTCTGTTGAGGAATCTTTAGACGGAAAAGCCTCTAAGTGTGGTTAAATTAAAAATCCATATACAAAAACATACAATAATGTATGCAATGAATATAATGACTTCTGCAGATGGAGAACGATGTGGAAGACGACATAATTCCATCACCCGACCTGATGGACACCAACTCTCAGTTTTTGTACAGACTGATGGCTGCCCAGGACTATGCGAAATTATTTAATATCCCGTACAGGTATATATGTTGTCACTACATTTATTGATTGATTGATATATTCCCAGCTTCATACAACCATGTGACGATTGACGATGTCGTCTCGTTACTCATAGACTCGCCACTTGAGCAATACCAACAACAGGTGGTGGTAGTAATTTGCTTGTTTTACGTGAAAATTTTCCTTTCGGCCGTTTTTATTTGATTTTACTTATAAATATTGGTCAACCACACTTTTTAACCGACTTCCAAAAAAGAAGGAGAAGGTATTTTTTGATGTATGTATGTACATTTTTTTTTTGTACCGATTTTGACGACTTATTTTTTTAAGGATATAATAATTTCTCGACATTATCTCACAGACATATGATGAAAATCGGTTCAGTCATTTTTCAGAAATTCAGTAATTTGCCTCTGTTTACGGCTGAAAATTATGTATCAGAGAAAAGCCTTCTAAAAACGAAGTTGTAAATTTTCGTAACGACGGTGGTCTAGCGGTTAAAGGTAATGGGGTGCAGCCTACGAATAAGATTTTGGTCGCAGGGTGCAGCGCAGGATGTACATGTTTCAAATCCCATCCACAGCTGTATTTTTTTTATTTTCCATCAATATTTTTTTAGTTGCGTTATATATTTTCTTTCTCAGGGCAGCAAAATCACTTACAGGGGAAAATAAACCTTTTAAAAAAAAGTGTTCCGACTTTAAAAATTTGCACTGAAAGGTAATTTATAATAATAAATATTTCGTCGTAGAATTTGAAGACGGTTGGTGCCAAATTAGGATACAAACTTAAGTAAGTATCTAAGAAGATAAAGATCTGTTTTGTACTGATGATCGTAGGTTCCTAATGAATTGTCTAGATTTGTGAATTTGGGAAGTAAGTTGTTTCTTTTTTTTTTTTTAATTATTGAGCTAATAACTTTAATAATAATAATATAACTTAAAAAATTAATATAATCTAAACATTAAAATATAATTTAGACATTTTTCCATACTGCTGCTGTACGGAAGCGTGCCCAGAACGCTGGCTCCATTTCCTCGGATCCTTTGTGCGAGGAACGCTCCTGCCCTCTGGTCACCATCGGCCGCGACGATAAGGCGCGTTGACAACTCCTTAAAAAAATTTTTGTTTCTAATTTGGCACAAACCGTCTTCAAATTCTACGACGAAATATTTATTATTTCTTACTATTCAGTGCAATTTTTTAAAGTCGTTTTTGAAAACTGTACCTTTTTTTAAAAGGTTTAAATCTTAAATGTAATACATATGGAATAAAGTTATAGTTTTATATCAGTAACAGGTTTTTGAAATCGGTCCAAAGTTTTTGAGTTTATTTCTGTACAAACAAAACTAGCACATTAATGCTAAGTTTTTGAATCGGGATAACTCCTTCAACCTCATTATTTTATTTATTAAGTTCTATAGTTACGTTTGCACAAAATTTCACAATATTTAAAGATACTCTCATATCAGATTTTATTTCAAAAATTTGCCGAAAGTTCCGTTCCCTCCAGTTCTATGTATGGAGAACTATCTATAAAACATTTATTTTCATAATTCGACTACAAAATTCTGTGGACGTTCACAAAGGACATGATTCTGTAATTTATTATTAGAAAGGATTGCAGAGATATCAGCCTGTGGACAGAAAATTGGTGGTATCCAAAAACTTATTATTAGATTTTGTTCAAATAATTGTCATCAAAAATATACATTAGTGCTATCATGAAATATTTCAGATTTTTGGTGCACGTGGTTTAAAAATTAGAGGTGGGATACAATGTTAATGACTTTAGGAGCTTATATTCTGCAAAATATTCACATAAAAAAACTTTTAGGAGCCAGATGGCGAAAACGGAACCCTGATAAATGCGTCATGTCCGCCCGTCCGTCTGTCTGTATACAATGTAATATCAGCCGTCTTTCGATCGATTCTTATGATAATTTACAGAGAGGTGTATTAATATAAAGATATTATTCAACAATATGCCACATGATGGGGTTCTCCAGTTCTATGTATAGATATCCCTAAATTTTTTTCTCGTTACAATTTGACACCAAAACTCTATGGAGATTCACATAAACCTCTCTGTAAATTATCATAAGAATCGATCGAAAGACGGCTGATATTACATACAGACAGACGGACGGGCGGACATGACGCATTTCTCAGGGTTCCGTTTTCGCCATCTGGCTAATTGGGAACCACAAAAAACTTAATTATTTTGTACAGGTCTCGTAGGATCCACAACGACATGGGTCAGGAGAATACCAACCTATATATTCATAAAAGGAGTGATGATTCTGTACAATTGAATGACAAGAGAGATCGCAAGACACCTATTGCCTTGAATGCACCTAAACGACCTCAGCAGAAGTGGAAATTAAAGAAAGGTATGTAGCCCCGACTATATATACACGCGTCTGTAATATGTCAAACAAAGTGCCGCCCTGGGGCACCGTGAAAAATTACTTAAATCCTACATTAAAAAAATTTAATAAATAAAATGAATCATTTATTCTTTTTATTATAAATGGCATAATTAAAAACGTTAAATGTTCAAATGTTTTCACACAATCATACTTTTTAAAGCATTTTCGATAACGCGAAAAAAAATGTTTTTCTCTCCGAATTTTGCCGCCCTTGCCTGCATGTCGTAGTCTTAAAAATAAATTATTTAGATATTATTACTGACTAGGTACTGTATTATTTTTTAATTACTACGACACTTAATTAATAATAATTATAACAAAATACCAATACATTAAATACTAAGATCGCTGATTAAATACAAAAACAAAATATTAATAATTATAACAAAATTAAAAAAAATATTTAATATGAATATATAAAAGTATTGTAGCCGAGCGTGCGTTTGCCGCCGCTGGATATTTATGTGCAACAAAATAAGATAGTATTTAAAAGTTTTTTTTCGGAAATGTTATCATAAAAATGTTTAACTAATTTGTATGGAAAGACGTTTTTGATGATATCTCGAGAACGTATTCTCAGACGGTACGAAGTTCGCCGGGTCCAGCTAGTTATGAACAAAATTGTTGAATTTTAAAGTCTAATTATATTTTATTTCATATATAACTTCATAAATTCATGAACGTAACAAAACGTATGTTTTTTTTGCAGTCCCGCAAATCCCGCGAATCCGCGGGTTTGAGGACCTCGATCCCGCAGACTTGCGGGATTGAGGTTTCGATGCGGGATTGGATTCCCCAATTGCAATATTAAAATTAATATTTTTCGCAGGTGCCCACATGGTCTGCTATTTCAAGTTGTGCACATTACGGCAGTATGTTTAAGATTCCAGAAAACTAAGATGGAGAATATAATATCAACGAAAAATAATATAGAATAATCATATCAAGCAAAGTAGAATAACAAAGTTTCGTCAATGTTTATTTCGACAAAATTTAAGTAATTTATATGAGAAAAGAATAAAATTAATTAATAATATACTCGTACATGGTCACATATCTAATTCTTTTTATTATATTCATGTACTTAATTTATTAAGTAATATTTTTTCTATTTATCCAAGTAGACTATTATAATAGTTTTATATTTACATTTATTACCCTGCTTGGAAATTGGATATAAATCGATTTATTATTGCACGGTTTGAAAATAAATTTTCAAGAAGTTGATATTAAATAATATATTAGGTATGTAGGTATATAACGAGTATTATGCAATGAAGTTTACTATTATATCTATATATTAATAGAAATTTAATAATTAAGACAGTATTTTTGTTTAGTTTAAAAGTTTTAAAATAAAGAGTTTAGTTTTGAATGCAATTTCTATTTTAATTCTATTTTTTTATCCTAGTCATTCTGATGAACCATATTCATATGTTCTGCATTGTTGACCTTGGTTTTATAATTCCCTATCTTCCAAGATAGATAGACATATAGTTTTTGTTGTGTAAAAACGCTCGAAGTGCTTAGAACCTACTCGTAGCTCTATAGTCCAATCAACGTCAAATTGCTGTATTTTTTCTATTGTACTTTATTGAATTATACATTGTCAGGATTTCCATATAAAAATAACCTTATACTATACTAAAATAACATATTTACGTTAAAGAAGAGACACATACACATAGGTACCCAAAAATGACTATTATATATGGCTTAATTTTTTCAAAAAATACACGACTTTCTGTGTATTGTAAACCTCGTCCATACAAACATTTTGACACCTACAACTTCCAGAGAGAGGTCGCATTTTGCTGAAAAAGGGTTCCTACAAGTGTTCAATTTAGGACCCTGTTCCCTATTATCAGATTATAATTTAGTTTTTATTTACGGGCCCCTAAAAATAATGAACGACCTTTTAACTTCTACCATTGACGTAATAGTTAACACATTTTTTAGAAAAGTTATAGTATTGTTTTATGTTATATGTTGTTGTCATTATGTGGGTGGAAAATAACTATACGTTTTTAGTTGTACAACTAATACTTTAAAATGTAAATAAGCTAATAGTAAATAAAAAATGAGTAGTAGCGTCAAACGGAGGCTTCACCCGGGTTTAAATGTAACACAGAATGACAATCCTTTAATGTAATGAATAATGATACTTACTTGAAATGGCAATCATATTTAATTTATTGATTTTAATTATTTACCCAACAATATAAAACCTTAAATCTAATATAAACATTAAAAATAAATAACCAGTTCCGTGTGGAATAGTGGCAAGAATCGAAGAAGAATCGCGATGCTGATCCGTTGAGCGAGGAAGGAGCCAGCCCTCTTGAATTTGGATTGATTACTTTTTTTATATAGGTATGCATTTGACCAGCGAACAAAGTATGTCAAGCTAAAGTCCACAAAAAAATAAATTTCACATATTTCCTAGAAATGTATGTTATCATCTATCTATCTATATCATCACGCCTTTCATCTCAAGAGGGGTAGGCAGAGACAATCTAATACCATTTGCTACGATCCTGACATACCTCTTTCGCTTCTTTTATATTCATCATACCTTTCATACATGCTCGGCGATTGTGTGTACTTTTAATACTGCCATGAAAGATTGACTAAAAAGGTTTATATGGCTGAAGTGAAAGGAAATGCTGGCAGAGGACGACATAGCTGTACTTTTATTTAACATATAGGTTATCATATCAAATAAAATACTTTATTATCATGATCTGCTTATCATGAAGAAATTGACGCATGAATATGTTGTCTGATGTGGGTATGTTTCAATAAAATTCAATATGATCCCAATAAAAATGTAAATATTGAATCTCAAACAAAACTAATATATAATATCGATCGCCTTTTTCACTTTAGGAGTCTAGAGCTTTTTAACTAGCGACCCGGTCGACTTTGCCTGTATTTTATTTACAATATTCTTTTATATGTAGGAGTTACATATTTTTTTAAAGTTATTATATTTCATCTTAATTCACTGGTTACACACATACAATATAAAACCTTAAAACTAATCTGAACATTAAAAATAACTAAATAAACGTTCGCGTAGAATAGTGGCTGCATTCCCAGCTGAATCGTGATGCTGATTCATTGAGCGAGGAACCAGAAGAGATGATCAGTCGAGGGGATATACCTTTAATAAACTTTTTGACATTTGAACCCCACGTGTAGACTTTCTACACCAAACGGCACAAATTAGTAGTTTTCAATAATATTGCGCCGTTTGTTAAACTCTGCGATTTCCACCGCAGCTTCCGCTTTGATTACTGTTTCCCTGAGATGAGACGTTTTCCAAACTTGAGAGCATTATCTACCCTCTATACTTATATAAATAAAAATCAATTGCCGCAGTTATGAAAGGTCATCACTTGGGGATGGCTCGACCGATTTGGCTGATTTTTTTTGTTGTGTTTGTGAAAGGGCTTTTTTCTATGAACTCAAGATCATAATAGGGGATGGAAAGTTAATATGGGAAACAATAGTTTTTATTAAAAAAAATACATATTAAGCTATCGTAACCGAGAGAGTATTTCGTATTAAGTGAATTATTTGACCTTTAATTATTATATTATTCTTTTGGTATGAACCAAGACCGGTTCATGACAAGCTTCCTACAAGACTTTGGCCATTACGAGAATCTGGAGTGACATTGCACCATCAATTATTCTGTACAACCTTAAATTATCTCTTTTTTAAGATTATTTTAATTTTGTTTGTTTTGTCGTGTTGAATATATGTAAAAAAAATATGTTTTTATAGAGAAAACGACATCTGACCTTGCCACCGCCTGATTATTAAGCATAGGCTGCATAGGTGGCAGATCATGATACAGTCCGCCAGATGATGCTTTTTCACGCTTCACTTGAAGGACCCAGGTTGTAGAAAGGAGGAAGACCGACGCCGGAAGTTCGTTCCACTTTTTGACAGGCGACACAGGAACGGTCACTGAATTTTTTCGTTCGTTTGCAGAATGTGTCCATTGTGTGAGAATGAAAACTGTATCCTGTGCGAGCAGTGCCGGTGCGAAAAGGGGATGGAGGGATGAGGTCATGGAGTTCTTCTGAACACTCCCCATAATACAGTCGATAGAAGACGCTAAGAGAGGCTATGTCTCTGCGTAACTGTAGAACTTTGGGTTATTGATGATGCGAATTGCTCTTTTTTGCAAACCGTTGAGGGCATCGAGGGGATACTGAGCGGAACCATCCCAGAGGTGTGAGCAATATATAGATTACAATGGGACCTGTAGGTATTGCTTGGTAAATTTGAGTGTATTGTCTTTTTCTGTCGAAGCCAGTTCAGGATATTCCTTAGGCTCTTCCTTACAAAACTAGCTAGCTAGCATGCGGTGTGACCAGTGACACCAGTAAAAGGGCCACTTGTCGCCAGTTGTCTATATTAAATAAAACAGGTGTCAAGAGTGGCAAGCCTGTTGCTGCACTTAGAACACGTGTGTCACTTTTTAAACAGATCTAAGTATCTTTAATTTTAACCGACTTAGAAAAAAGAAGGAGAAGGTTCTCAATTCGGACCGCTTTTTTTATGTATATCGATTACTCTGCCAGTTGTGAACCGATTTCATGATTTCTTTTTTAATCGACAGATAATTCTTCCGAGTTGGTTGCATTTTTTTCTCATAATTTTGAATACACTGACTTTATAACAATGAAATAAAAAACAACTTAGTTCCCAATTTCACTAATCTACACCTGTTAAGAACCTGCTATGATCAGTACAAATATAGGTAATATTTAACAAATCTTCATCTCTACGACGAAATATTTACGATTATTATTTCTTACTTTTCAGTGCACAATTTTTGCAGTCGGTAGACTTTTTTTAACAAGGTTTAATAGAAGTGCGGACGCAGTCAAGTGACTTCCGAGGCACGAGTCCAACTACTCTACTGTGTGTAGTAGGTATGTGTAGAGATGGGTGGACGTGAAAGGCCAAAATTTATTGATATTGACGTTAGAGGACAAGACAATAGTCACAAGTCAAGGAAAATGGCTACATAATACATATTATTATTATTTTAGACTATATAACATGTGTTGCATATTCAATGAATGATAATTCGAAAATGGAAATATATTTACAAATATTTTGGTGGCCATGAAAACAAAATCATACCACGCCCAAAATTATGATAAGAATGCACTAGCTTTCTACCTCGACTTTACGCGTTGATTTTGATTGGTAGACGTTTATGGTGGACGGTAAGGAGACTCCCGGAGGATAGGGAGAAGTGACGCAATGCTGGGAAGCCTACGTCCAGCAGTGAACGGACACAGGCTGAAGAAGAAGAAGACGACGTTTATGGTTATTGCTCCTCTCCTCTGTGTCGTAACGAGATGTTATATAACTTATATCAGGGGTAGCCAACCGGTCGATCGCGGCTATTAGCAGTCGATCGTGGTATGGCAAAGAAAAATATATCTCTAAGAATAATCTTCAATTTGGTTGTAATAAAATAAAAAATACTACTTGTCAATGTTTCATTTAGTCAGTTAAAATATTATATAATAATATTATTATATTAGTACTAATAATGTAATTAGTACCTAGATCGCATAGAGCAGTGTTTCTCAAAGTGGGCGATAACGCCCCTTTGTGGGCGCTGGAGACCTAGAGGGGGGCGGTAAGGGGTCCAGAAAAACTAACATTAATCTTCAAATTGGTTGTAATAAAATAAAAAATACTACTTGTCAATGTTTCATTTAGTCAGTTAAAATATTATATAATAATATTATTATATTAGTACTAATAATGTAATTAGTACCTAGATCGCATAGAGCAGTGTTTCTCAAAGTGGGCGATAACGCCCCTTTGTGGGCGCTGGAGACCTAGAGGGGGGCGGTAAGGGGTCCAGAAAAACTAACATTAATCTTCAATTTGGTTGTAATAAAATAAAAAATACTACTTGTCAATGTTTCATTTAGTCAGTTAAAATATTATATAATAATATTATTATATTAGTACTAATAATGTAATTAGTACCTAGATCGCATAGAGCAGTGTTTCTCAAAGTGGGCGATAACGCCCCTTTGTGGGCGCTGGAGACCTAGAGGGGGGCGGTAAGGGGTCCAGAAAAACTAACATTAATCTTCAATTTGGTTGTAATAAAATAAAAAATACTACTTGTCAATGTTTCATTTAGTCAGTTAAAATATTATATAATAATATTATTATATTAGTACTAATAATGTAATTAGTACCTAGATCGCATAGAGCAGTGTTTCTCAAAGTGGGCGATAACGCCCCTTTGTGGGCGCTGGAGACCTAGAGGGGGGCGGTAAGGGGTCCAGAAAAACTAACATTAATCTTCAATTTGGTTGTAATAAAATAAAAAATACTACTTGTCAATGTTTCATTTAGTCAGTTAAAATATTATATAATAATATTATTATATTAGTACTAATAATGTAATTAGTACCTAGATCGCATAGAGCAGTGTTTCTCAAAGTGGGCGATAACGCCCCCTTGTGGGCGCTGGAGACCTAGAGGGGGGCCAGAAAAACTAACATAGCACACTATATATAAATTAAAATAATGAATTTCATAGTGATTTTTAAAATGTGGTAAAGTAAAAAAAATTGGGGGGCGCTGAAAAATAATTGATTTTCAAAGAAGTGGGCGGTAGACAAAATAAGTTTGAGAACCTCTGGCATAGAGTCTAGTCAGTAAATAGTACGATCTTGAGTCTTATCAACCTTAATAACATTTAACGCAAATATATTTTCATACTTCCTGAGACTGCAGGTTCAAATAAAATAATTACATATATCGAAACTCTTCAGCTTAATAACTTTAGTATAAATTGTGAAACGCAATGTAAGTCAACTGAAAGTTTAAATTTACAGTTATTACAGTCTTTCGCACTTGTCTTTCTTTCAGGTCAAAACACATCAACGCATCAACGTGCTTATGTGGGTGACATAGGCTAAATCTGAGGGATAAATCCTTGTCACATTCCAAACATTTTCACGGGAGAAGCTGACACGGAAAGGGCTTTTGGTCTGACCGCATGCATTTCAAAATGTACTTTTAGTGATTCTTTGTAGTGACAATTTTCATCCATTTTATATACATAAATTTTAATACACAACAATATAAAAAACCTTAAAATTAAAAATAACTAAATAAACCTGGTCTGCGTGAAATAGTGGCAATAAATAAATATAAAATTTCCCACCCCTCTTGTCACCAGTGGAGTCGATATATCTTTAATTTGTTTTTTCACTTTCATTCAATTCCGTTCAGCATGTTCTAATTTTACTCGCTATTGCTTGATTTTCCTTAACATAAATTTATTTTCTTTGACTATATTTTATAGTAAAAATGTATTTCATTATTTTATCAAGTTGCTATATTTTCCTTAACTTGTTGATAGTTATAATTGTATATTTACTTCCGTTGCCCTCACAAGGTCTAAATAAAAGCTGTATAAACAAGTACCAATGGTACTTATCAATAAAGACTAATATTTACTTACAATTTCGCTCGCTACCTTATATTTTTCAATATCAAGAAGTATGACGCTGTAACAATGACTATATAAGCTCAACTCTCAGTCGAGCGTTGGTTTATTTTACCAAAACTCCGCGTCCCAATGTTCGTAATATATTTTTACATTTTAATAGTATCGCACTATGTTACTTGTGAATATGAGTACGTGTTTTCACTTACCGTTAACGACACGGCACTCAAGGAATCGTATCCTGCTGTGGCCACCCTTAACTGTCAGGAGTACGCGATAGCACACGGCTTTGATATGGAAAATCATACAGTCACCACTGAAGATGGATACATACTAACAATATTTCATATACCGGGAAATGGAGAGCCTCTGTTGTTAAGTCACGGAGTTATCGATTCAGCTGATAATTGGTTCCAGAGGGGTAACAAGTCCATAGGATTCTCGTTTGTAGACTCCGGCTATGATGTCTGGGTCGGTAACGTGCGAGGTAACCGTTATGGAAGACAGCACGAATCCCTCGATCCTGATAGAGACGCGCGATTCTGGAACTTTTCTTACCATGAATACGGGTACTATGACATGGCCGCCACAGTTGATTACATCCTTGATGTAACAGGAAGAGAGAAACTCAAAGTGGTCGGACATTCCTTAGGTACAACTGTGTTTTACGTCCTTGGTGCCACTCGCCCGGAATATAATGACAAAATAGATTTACTTGTAAGTTTAGCACCAATAGCTTACTTGCACAACGCTGCAGCTCCCTCCATACCGATAGCTGTGGCGGTAGATCTCGCCATCGATTGGCTTCTAGATCTACTAGGGCAACAGGAACTAGTCGGAGATCGTTCTATATTAAAAGTGATAATGGAGTTTGTTTGTCATTATGATCCTAAATTCTGTGCTGAAGTTATAATATATCCTTTCACTGGTGTCGACAGGTACCAAGTGGAATTAGACTTTTATACAAGATTAATGGTAAGGTATCCTTCGGGGACGTCCAGGAAAACTGTGATGCATCTCTCGCAAACGCGTTCTTTGAAACGATTCGCACATTACGACTACGGATCGTTAAATAATATTAAAATATATGGACAAGCGGAAGCTCCTGATTATAATTTGACTGCAGCTACTATGAAAGTTGCAATAATAGGAGCGAAGAATGATGGACTCTCTTCATTAAAAGACGTCGATCTGTTACGGAAAGGACTACCAAATGTTGTAGATTATTATGTTATTAAATTTGCAAAGTGGAATCATGCTGATTACATGTGGGCAAGGGAGATAAACACCTATTTATTGCCAAAAGTGTTAGATGTTCTAAATAATTATTAAACAACACAGTTGTTTTTAATGACATTGTTATTGTTAATTTGTGTCGTTTAAAAAATTAAACGCCGAAACATATTGAACTAGATATGTACATATTTAAAGAATTAGTTAGATTTAGTTAATTAACAAAAAAAGAAATTGGTACTAACCTATACCTAGGTATTTATTTATTTATTATTTATGTATGTAGGTAGGTAAGTTAATCAAAAAATAACTAAGAATTTCACTATATCTTTTGTTTGTTAATTTTCAAATAATTACCTATAAAATGTTATTAACATTCACAAAATAATATTATATACCTAGTAGATTTTGAAAGTAGTATGTTATAATTTTTACAAGTTTTATTATTTAAGCTAAATTACCTACTGAATTTGTTTTTAAAACTTGTAAAAATTATAACATACTACTTTCAAAATCTACTTGCTTATCTACTTAATTTCTATTGATATCAGGTTATTGAAGAATTTACCTCGAGATTGTTATGTATATGTATATTGTATATTTTATAAACATAAGTATAAGGAATAAGTGTAATAGTTAAGAGACTGAAGTATTATTACCTATTTAAAATATGTAACATACTTACATCTGCCATGCAATTTTCCAATTTTCTTATGAATAAAGTTGTTAAATAATTTGTTATTCTTTGCCTTTTTTTTTTCTTTCTTCACGGGTTCAGCTCCCGAAACCGTGTTACGGTTCCAGGGTCCCCAGCTAGTTCTGTTGAGATATATATTTAGATGGAAAAGCCTCTAAGTGTGGTTTTTTGACCATGAATTAACCATTTATTCTGTGATTATTAATATTATTAATATCCTTTAGTTAGAACAAAGAACTCGTCAGATTAAAACTTCCGTTTTATATTATTTTTTAGATTATCGTAGGTATTGTGTTAAAAATAAAGACAATGGCTATGGGAATTGCTCAGTACGTACCTACCTACTAAGTATGAAGTATGTCTTACATGTTTAAAGATATTCATTAACTTACGCATTAGCATTATGGCCGTAAACACTATCATCATTACTACCTACAAATTATAAAACAAAGTCATTAACATTAAATTAAGTGTTTTCAGAGGTTAAATCCTACAAGAATATAAATATCTGACGTAAAAAATTTTTGTATCAACAAATGTAGCTCTTGGATCATTTGTATTTGGTGTTAACAGTTTATTATTCTATTATAAGAATGAGACAAGTAGGTAAAAGCGTATTTAAAATACTTAAAATAATATCTTATATAGCATTTAAATATCTACTAGAAAATTACATTTATATTATGTATTTATGTTTGTAAATTATGTAATTAAGTGACGCTACAGTCAAACTGTAAATTATCAATTTTGTAAGACTATTTATTAAATTACTTAAGTAGGTATCTATAAGAAAATTTGTAAGAATTAATAATAAATAAAAAATTTTTGGGTATAGAAGAATATAATAACGTGTTTCTTAAAGCTAGAGTTTTTAAATTTACAGCTCTATGCGAATTCTTCCGAAGTTAAAATGTTTGTCTTCAAATTTGACTGAATGATTATTATTAAATTACATATTACAATTATATTTGTTACTTGAACCAATTTAAAACCCAGATCGGTTAAGTTTAAGGTCGCAATTTACGCACAGGGGAAAGGTTACTCTAAGGTAAACTGGTATACATATTGTACCTACGTACAAACATCAATTTAATTTAAATTATCAAATAGATATGCCTCGCAGGCAAGGTTATGGAAAATTTACAACTAATTGCATATGTAAGGTAGCAATAGCTATGAAAACACGATGAGCTACAATGATTAAGAAATTTAAGTAAACTTTTGTCCAAGACATTATAGACGATTATTTGAAGGATGGAAAAGCTTGGACTAAATTATAATAAATTAATTTTAAATTATTTATTTTAAATTGACATTGATAAGGAAGGAATCCATGGATTCTAAGATAAAGATTATTTGATTTGATTTGAAATACGAGTTAATTAAATATTTATTATGGTCCAGTTCAGACTATATTGGTTTAGCAAAACACCAACTAGTACAAAATTGTAGGTTGTACCATCATAATCTATTTTCCAGAAGAATATTAAACCTTCATCGTCAAATAAAAATCCTTAAAACTAGAATAAAATTACGTTTATTTTATTTTATATTATGTAGTGAGTGATACTATTGATTTTTTGAAGTTAATACCTATACTTGTTTAGGCGCGTTATGAAAAAATGATGAGAGTGAAATTTTTTGATGCAACAAAAATCGACAGTAGGTAAGAAGTTGCCGAGAGTGAAATTTCATTATGTTAAATAGACAATTCAGTATCTAAGTATATTTAATTCTAAATTAATTATAATTTTTAAAATTTAATAATTTAGTTGAATTCAGATTTCAGGAACCGTGTTTATGATCTCGCAATTTTATATCCATTAATTATTTGCGTGCTAAATAAACTTATTTCTTTTAAGTATATTTGCCAAAAAGTATAACTTCTAACGCGCGTAAATATTTCTACTAAATCTATGATCAATTTGATCTTTAACAGCACAGTATTGATCAATTTTATCAATAAAATTAATAAGGAGTCAGTTACCGCCTTCTGTCCTTTATCTACATTATTTTATCGCTTATTTTATGTTTGTTAATAAATATTATTATTATGTTTGCCTTTAATATGTTACCTACGAATAACTAACTCTTTAGATTAGGTATCTATATCTAAAAATAACAATAACTTCTTAGTCATCGATGTCTTTTTATATGTACCTATCTTAGATAAACGTTGCGTTGCTCTTGCAACTTTAGATGGGTCTCACCAAGTTTGCATTTTCTGGTGCGGGTAAAACATAGAATATTTTTGTATAAACTTAAGACCCTTAGTAGGGAAAGAAAGTATAACGGGCTCTACGGGCGAAGCCGGGCGGAAACCTAGTACAAATAGTAAATAGTGGAGACATAACAACTAGGTACCTATCTCAATTTTATGCTGGTACTTCGGAGGGCAAGCTAAGTTGGTCTCCGCCCTTCTTTTGAAAATAATAGATAAGGCATCATACTTCGGTACATCTATTAAAGAAGAAGCGGCAGGGTTACTATACTACTACGGGTAACTCGTATTCGTATTAATAAAAGTGGACACTGTTACTTAGTGTCTCTAGCCACGCCCCGCAAGTGATATTAAAAATTGATAGTGGTAATCAGAATAAATTCGAGCGCGCTCTGTGATTGTATGCTAACAAGATCCAAGAAATGAACAAAAAAAATAGGTACTTGCAAAAAAAACTTGAAGTTGAACGCATCATTCTTTTGATGACGCAACAACATTTCAGATTACAACAAAGCGCAACAAAGAGTATAGTAATACAAATTGTGAAGGCTTTCGGGGTTCTATTTTTGACAGTTTATTATAGTGATGTACGTAGTTGCTAAATTTCATTTTATCGATATTTTCTAAATTATTGTTGAACTATTTTTGTTATTATTTATAAAAAATATTATTTACGTTTATTTAAATGTTCTCAAATGAATTTAGTAAATTTAGATTTACTTTAGTAAATAGATTGGTAATTTTTATTATAAGTTGTTTTTTTTATTTCTGGTCACTTGTTTGATCCTGAAGCTATAGACCTTTTTTATTATATCAGTAGATAATTTTACATTGATTTTTTATAGCAGTTACTTAATTACTTAATTTAAAAATTCAGATACATAACACCGGTCGACACGATTTTTGGGTTTGAGTTCTAAATATAAAATTTCAATTTGTCTTACGTAACTTTAATGTTTAGTATTGAATAAATAATATATTAAAAAACTATATATACAAATTATAAAAAGAATACCTCTTCTAGAACCCCTCCCTATGGCATGGTTCCCAAAACACTGGCTGCGTTACCTCGCTGAATGGTTAAACTGATCCTTTGAGCGAGGTAAGAGCCAACATTTAGGTCACCCGAGGTGTGGACTAGTCTCGTACCTAATTTCAAGAATATTTTATCGTATCGATACAATATACAACATTAAAAGCGGGTGCGGCGGCATAACACGCTCAACTGCTCAAGCGTCGAAAATATTCAAATATTATAACAAATTACTTATTTTCGGCGCTGGCAGTGGAAACAATGGGTCCATGGTCTACCGAAATGAAAATATTCTTGAAATTAGGTACGAGACTAGTCCACACCTCGGGTGACCTAAATGTTGGCTCTTACCTCGCTCAAAGGATCAGTTTAACCATTCAGCGAGGTAACGCAGCCAGTGTTTTGGGAACCATGCCATAGGGAGGGGTTCTGGAAGAGGTATTCTTTTTATAATTTGTGTATCAACACAGGTAGCGTCCCACACCAAATTTTTTCCTAATTGCCACGGTACTAAAGTTACGCCATCAGATCTCTTGCCATCATCCCTGCTCATACCAAATGGTTCAAGAATCGCAGGAACAGAGGCAGTGGCAAGAGATCGGCGTACTATATCATTTAAGGTACCGTGGCGGTAGTCGCGATGGGGTTCACAGACCTTAGTACCTAATCCTAAACTATCAGCTATACGTAAGGTCGACGAATCCAACACCGTCCCTATGTTATGGGAGGGCAATGCGTGAAGCCAGTTCCTGACTCTTATTCAGATACAGCTATTACTATACGTAACTAATAAAGGGAAAAATAGATTTTTGGTTAAATTTTGCTTTTGTAGAAACCAGAGCCACATGTTGCTCATACAATCAATTAAAATCTTCAAACTTACGACTAACCAAATCACTATGGTCGTAAAAAAATATTTATTTATTAAAAACTCCACAGCACAAGCAAATTACCTAAACTGAGATATATAATATAATATAAATTAATGGATCTATTTTATTTAGGTAAGTATTCCAGAAACAAAGATATAAAATTTAAAAAACTTATACTTAAATTAAATTCAAAATATATACAAAATCTAACATATAAAAAATATATTATTAGGATGAAAAAGAAAAACAATTACTTTATAAATAATCCGTATTTGCAGTCGATTTTGGTTTTATCGATGTGTGTGTGTTAGGTATTTGATGTGCACCGATGTTCGTATTGAGAAATATCTAGATATTAAAAAAATTATATAAGTTTCTTTTCGCTTTCTCAAAATTTTTTTTTTATAAATGTGTCAATAAAACCGAAATTAAATAAATTTCGCTGCAAATATAAGGTTTATAAATTAATAAATTTACCTATAGTGGAGTGTCGTAAGACATAAAAATGTAAAAACCTCGGAACCCGGTTACACTGAATGGATTTTCGTGAAACCTTTTCGATTGCATTGTTAAAAGCTTCAATTAAAAAGTTTACCCATCAAAAATCTCAATTACAACAATTAATAAAAAAAATATAAAAAAATATACTTATAGAAAAAAAAATTGTCGTAAATGTATCAATCCTATCCGATCCCTATCCCTATCCCTATCCTATACGAAATCCCAGAGCAAGCGCATTTGATCCCTTCCTGCTAGCTAGATCGAAAACGGTCCTCGGTCTGGTCTCTCCTCTTAACCGTATGGTCGGACAGTATAACAAGATGCATAAGCGACACGACTTAGATGTGTTTGGTTCTCGGGCCACTTTCCAAACCACGATTGGAAAAATTGATTTTTTTGAGTCTTCTTAGTTATTAGTTTAGAAATTGTTTTCGTGTAAATTATTATTATTGTATTTTTTGTGTTATTATTATTATTATTCAATTACTTTTTTTTTCTTATCAATGTTGTGTTGTTGTTACAAAAATGTTAATAGCCCTATAATTGACACTGCGTCTACTAAGTTACAAAAATGTACAATGCATATGTGTGGACGTAGGTGTTGTTGGGCTATTTATAATAAATAAATAAATAAATAAATAAATAAATTTTATATAGAATAGATGATATTATTCGTATATAATAATAGTAATTTTAATATTAATTTATATTTTTTTATCTAAAAATAATAAATTTACAATAAAACAAAAATTTGATTATAAGGCAAGTTGCTCTGAATCGTACACATATCGGACCAAAAATACACAAAAATGGGTAAAATATTATTGTATTAATAAAAAAAGACGAGATTTTCGTAATAAAATAAATAATTATTAAGTATTTAATTTTATAAAAAATTTAAAATTTAGTCAATTATCTACATTATCGTCGTCGTCATCGACCTCATAAACTTGGATAATATTTAAAGAAAAGCTGAAATTATAGAAAATCTTCTTTCTTCTACCTAATTAATTAGTGGGATTTAATTTGTTTACATGACAATTAAATTAAATATAATAAGAAACAATTAAATATAGATACTATGCTATATACTTATACAAATAAACATATAAATAAAAAAATCATAAAGATCGCTGCCTTCTGGGAGAGTGCCCATAAGACTGGCTGCGTTGCCACGTTGAATAGCAATACTTATCCTTTGGGCCAAATATGAGCCAGCTCTTCCTTCTTCTTCTTTTGGGCATTTCTTTGCAGAGGTGTCGTGCATTAGGTCCCCACGGACCCAGTGTTTCCACCCCAAACGCAACAAATATGTATTCTTCAGAAAGAGATGCGTATTTGCAACGTTTGTCAGTTTCGGCTTTGTAAGCGGCAGCCCCAGCCTCAATAGATGTGCATGGAAGGTGAGATGGAGCGAGGGTGTCCACACATGTTGCGTCCCATACCAATGGTCGCCCCCTCTTCCAAGGCGCAAGATTCTTTCCATTGGGCCTTTTGCCATCATCCCGTGCCAGCCCTTTAGGTTCCAAAATGACTGGCGCATTAATGCTGACGAGGGCCCGACGAATGATGTCATTAAGGCTGGCGTGTCTTGCAATACGTGCTGAACTACGGATACACGAAAGACCGTGGTGGCCCAGCTAATCCACCTCCTCTCCACAGTGGCAGCGATGACACACAATTAATTTAGCCCCCAGGCGTAGTCCCAAAGCGATTCTCATTGTGTTGATGTGTTCCGCTGTAGCAACGTACCAACGTTAGGTGATGGTATGGCTTGTAGCCATAGTGCCGACTCCGATTTATTTAAATATGTTTTAATATATTTTTGATTAATATATACATATTTGTCTGCATGATTTTTTCGAAACGCACAAAAAAAATACAAACAATAAAAAAAAAATGAAGATCAGCAAAAATAAATGGGTAAACTTTTTAGTATTTAGATTTAAAAACACATTCCAAAAAGTTTTACAAAAATCCGTTCAGTATACCCGGGTTCCGAGGTATAAACCACACTTATATCACTCCATACAAATCTTTATTTCTATAGAAATTTAATTCTATCACATTGCGTAAGATGTCGCTGTGGTCGTTTATGAACGAAAAGATTATTTCAATCAATCTGTCGGTCATTATTATATTCTCTTTGGTCATTAAATTAAAAAAAAGATTGAAAAGCGGGATTTCATTCAATTTGTCGGTCAATATTATATTCTCTTTGGTCATTAAATTAAAAATTTTATGTTTTGGATCCACAGGTTTATCTCGTGACGCATTTGTTTTGTATTCTATTTTTCGGCGTTTTTATCAACTTTTACCTCCCATGGACTTTGAAGACTGTCTACCTACGCAAGAAGTAATTTGTTTCAAGATTACATTAATCTGGATACGTGTTATCATTTTATCAAGAAGCTGAAAAAAAATTTTATAAGTAACTAAAACGTTAAAATACGTTTATGAATATAGAAGGAAAAGTTACAAAAATAAACTAATAAGTAAACAAATAGGTACTATAGCTACCTATATATATATATATAGCGAATGGCAATCATTTTCCGTCAGAATGCGCTAGTGTTGAATTTGTAACTGATGTCTCTATTCTCAGTATTATAAGTTACTCTATGATATAAACCTTACGGCACTCTACTACTACTTTACTACCGTTTTTCTAAACTTGTCTAATTTAGTAATTACAATTGATTGCCGCGATACCTTTTATTTTATATCGATATCATTTCATAGACTCGTATGGACATCCCTAATCCCTATGTTCATTCATACATCGTACGTCAACTGTTACTCTATGCGTCAACTTATGGAGTAATATGATATGCCGGGATTTTTAAATTTAAACTTAAATATATAATTAAATATTTATTTAAAATAGAAATATAAGTTGTCGTTACATGCAATTTGTGTAATTCAGAAGTTCTGCCAGTTATAATTTAGTGCAATTTTAAAATAAAAGTGTAAGGTTAGGTTGTGTAAAATAAAAATGCATGAACGTGAATATTTGCGACGAAAACCCAATACAAACCTAAAAGAGGTTTTTCAGACAGGTTTGTACATCTTAAATACATACATTACATATATTTTAATTCAAAAAATACCACGTAGGTAGGTACGTAGTATAGTACTTACCTACTTTTTTTCAGGAAAATTTTCAAGGTTATTTATATTATTATATTTCAAAGAGACCTAAATTATGTATTTGAACAAAATTTAATAGAATAAGTTTATTGGTCTGAGAATAATGTAATGTGAAACCTAGGGTTTGAAAAAAAAACAAAAGAGATATAATATGATATGTAGGGATTAACATAAAGGAAGGCTCAATACTTACATACAGAGATCAAAGTGCTGCCTGCAGTTAACAGCAACTACATCACCATTGTTTCTAATATGAACACATAGGCACTTTGTTGTCTATGTGTTCCGGCCCTATTCTTACAGCCAGACTCTTGCTCTTCTCACACTTGGACCTTTGACTTGCGTACAAAATCCAACAAAAAAGAGAGCAGTGGGCATGACGATAGCATGACTTGTGGTATAATGAGCATTAATGTAGCCACACTATGTCTGCCTCCTTTCCTTCCCAACTCCCAATACACTTGTTGAGTGTGTGGCTGTAGCATAAGAAATGAGATGAGGGGATGCTGTGCAATTTGAAAGAACATAATTATATTGTTATTAGAATCAAGAAAAGATTATGTGTGCCATTTATAGAGAAGAGCTGGTTAAGAGTTTAGCAATGGGATAGGCAGAGTAGGTTCTTACCTGAAATCAACAATAAAATAAATGTAGAGTATAGGAGAAGTCTCTGTATGCCGAATATGTAGAAGCCAGGGGTGTGCCATCCCTATGTGCGATGTGTGATGCGCATGAGCACTAGAGATTTAGGGGGCACCGTGGCTGCCCCTAGTCCATACATGTTAGTATGACAACGAATCACAAAGAGGTGCTTCACACAGGCGTTGACCATGATTGGTGCGCGGGGCCTACATGCATTAGTATAAAATAATAATAAATGTAATTGTACCAATAAAGCTGCAGGCAAAATTGACAGTAATAAATTCTGAAATTACTTTGCAAATATAACAGGACAGGCTATCAATTTATCTGTTTAAGTGCCTCCTACTGGATCTCTATAATAAATCAATATTTTAATCAAGTCCAATAAATGACAAATTGACAATGCCTCTTTTCATCAATAACATAAATTAACCAATTCAAAGAACATTGCTCTCTCACACATTTCAATATATTCCCTCATCAATTTATCATTAAGTAGAGTGCTGTGTCCGAAACATGCTGTTGTCAATGCTGGGTATGAAATATCTAATTTTAACTGTATTTTATTAAAACTCCTTACTTTCTAGATTCAATTAAAAAGGTGTTTCAAATTTTCATTTTATGTAATTTTGTAATTATTATTGGATAAACTCAAAATAATAAATTTTAATTATAAATTTTGATTGAGATAGATCTGAGTATTTTTCTAATAGTTTGCCAATTTGTGGTGTAGATTGTGTACAAAGAGGTCGTCTGTATACCAATTATAATTAACATAATTTGCACACATGCTATAATTAAACACTTAAATAAAACACAATATTTTCCTTTAACTAAAATTGAACATTTGTTTATCTTGTTTTGTGGGAATCATTAAAATATTATATATATAATATTCCACTTTATTAAATAGTAATATTAAATAGTAATATTAAATAGTATTATTGTAGGTATGTAGGAGGTTAACCTCTCAAACTACTGAACCAATTCTAAATAGAAAACTAATAGAAAGCTACACTATTCCTGAATTTTTGTTTTTTTACAACTATTTTGTATTTTGGAAAAAAAAGCCTGAGGGAAAGCTAGTTAAATTAATATTTAAGATCTAAAACAGGAGGGGGCAAACTTTAAATAAACTCGTAAATGCGGGAAACTTACATTTTTAGCTCTTAATATTTTTTTTCCCTATTTCTTATGGCAGTTTTATTTTATGTATGTAACTGGTGTATACCTATTTGCCTGCCAAAGTATATTTACAAGGGACATAAATTCTTTAGGAGGCTTGGTGGGCCTGATCTATCCTAAATATACCTCAACAGAACTGGCCACTTGTTAGGTAAAGCCTCAAAAATGCCATGGGCTAAAAGAGGGAGACTTAGTTTTTCGCTGGGTAGGCTGACACTGTAACATGATTACATTATGGTAACACTTTGCCCACCACTGATCTAAGAGCATTTTATGTAACTAGGTAATTCTACTCAGTTGGTGAATGCTATTGTAGATTTTTTGTGACATTTTGTAAGTAATTATATAATGAGTCTTATCACAATGACAGAAAGCTTAGTATTGAATGTTACTAAATATTAATTACAAAGTCACCTTTTCTCTACATAACAGCAATTTGTGATTGGAAATTGATAGCAATATATTTTTTCTAAATTCTACATTTTTCTAGTTGTTTGAAATGACACTGCTAAATAAAACTTTATGGTAAAATAATCATTATCCTTATAATAGCTGGAGGCAACTAATGAGGGATAATTATTAATTTATTAAATAATTTGTTTTTGTATTCTTTGGTAATCATTATTTTAAGATCATATTAAAAAAAAAATTTTTGTTTTATCAAAAAAAATAAATTTAAAAACGATTTTAAACATAAAAAACACTTTTATAATAACATATAATATGGCTAAAACAAAATTTCAAAATAGTAATAATTATTACTATTAATTCATTTGTTTAAAAAAAAAGTTTTAAAAAATTCTCCTAAAAATTTTAGAAAAATTGTGTACTTATAATATCTTTTTCATATCTAAATACAGCAATAATAACTATTTTAATTAAAAAAAAATAGGCAATTTCTTAACTTTTAAATTTTTTTGTTGTTTAAATAAATCATAATTACTAGATTATAATAATTAAAAATAAGTAGGTACCGCAAGTTAATAATCTTATTAATTATAGTTTTCACGAAGCGTAATAATTTTTATTTATTTTTATTTAATAATTATCCGACGAATGTAAACGAGAACTCCAAAATAATTAGTTAATTAACAATAGGCTCATATTATGAAAAACCAGTGTATAATTTTTTTTCCTACGGAACTTTTTTCCTTCAAGTGTCCAGATATTACCATAATTTTTTCAGGTTTTTAAATTAATATTTTATAGGGTAAAATATAATTGTTAGTTGTACATAGCGGCCGGTTTTGAGACGGTGCGGCGTAACGGCACAGCGCCGACCGCGCGGAGTGCTATTTTCGACATTTAATTAAAAGTATTAATAATACCTACAGATGAAGTTCCTGGAGTTGACATTTTTTTTGGAAATTTCCTCCTCTTTAAGAACATATTTCTGAAATTTCTCTGACATTAATAGTCTTTGAGTTATTTACAAAAATATAGCGACCCCTTTTTTTTTTAATTCTTTAATTGTTAATAACTTTTGCAATTGTTAATGTGCGGGTTTGAAAGTTCTGCATATTTTTCTAGAAGTGATTACGAATCCAATTAGCTATCACACGTATTTTAACTCGCAGTAGCAAGAATAAACACGCTTTTCAACTTGTGAACCAGACTATATAGTATAAATATGCAGATTAATTGGTAGCTAAGATGTTCCCGCTGACTGGGATATGTTCTATTAATCGCAGACTAACCACAACTATCACAGTGCGGACCGGATTCCCCATAATGTCACGACAGATCGGTCGCATTAACATGACGTAGAATCGAAGTAATCAATATTATGCATTTGGGAATCACCATGGCAACCTTGCTTGGTACGTAGTTTTTCAAGATCCTATCTTTTCAGATGGATTACGAGCTGGTGTATCTCAAGCCTCCATACTTCTATACAATGTTTTATCCCGACGTAAAGCTGCAGAAGAGGGCGTGGGTAGATTGGCCCGGGTGCTCAGTGCCCTGGATTTGACGGCCCTGGGTGTTGGAAGTACCCTGGGTGTGGGCGTGTATGTGTTAGCTGGCGACGTGGCCAGGAACTACGCTGGACCTGCTGTTGTGTTGAGTTTCTTGCTTGCGGCGATTGCATCTGTTTTTGCAGGTACATTGTAACTAATATTATATTGTTTAGATTGTTTTTGTTTTACATCAAAACAAGAGCAACGAATCAACGTGACTTTTTTGCACAGGAATAGGGAGGGTCAGGTCACTTTTATTCCAAATATCTTAAAAAATCACTCTCTACTACTTTTTATCCCCGGGAAATAAGTCCTTCCTTTGGGAAATTTTTTGTTGAGTATTTGATAAAAACCTATCTGAGCGAAGTGCAAACGGAAATCCTATTACTAAGGTTCCGCTGTCCGTCCGTCTGTCACAGGGCCGTATCTTTTGAACCGTAATAAATTTTTACAGAGCGTGTATTACTCTATGGCCGCTATAACAACAAATAATAAAAAAAATTAAAGGGGGTCCCTAATCCCTATACAATAAACCTTTTGGTTTGACCTTAGTGCATACAATTGAGTGGACGGAACCCTTCATGTGCGAGTCCGACACCTAGTTGCTGTCATCTAATTTACTTTATAAAAACTGTAAAAATATTTTGATATTGCGCCATTAGTATCTGCATTGCCCACAGGAGATTTAACAAATGTCAAAATGCCCGACTTATTTGGCGGTGCCTTATACCTACTTGTAATGTTCCAGGATTGTGTTACGCGGAGTTTGGCGCCCGTGTCCCCAAGGCCGGCTCTGCTTATGTCTACAGCTATGTCTGCGTCGGTGAATTTATCGCGTTCATTATTGGGTGGAATCTCATATTGGAGTATATTATTGGTTAGTTACAATTTAAAAACAATTATCTATCTAAAACTACAAAAAAATATCAAAACGTGATCTTGTAATTAAAAAAAAAGAAAAATGATAACAGAGGGCGCCTATACTTTCATTAGACACTTGCAATTTTTTCTTTTTTCTCCTGCCGCTAAATATTTGTCTTGTTGCAACCACCTGAATGTGTATTTACAAAAAATCTATTTTCTCCTGGCGCATACTCTTTAGCTATCTAGTAGATTCACACTGGTCTTTCCACTGATGCTGCAGATCTTCCAGATTCCGGTTCAGGGTCGCGATACTTCTCTTGACACATAATGTGCGTGGAGGAGATCTCTACTGTATTAAAAAAAAATGCAGCCAGTATATTATGAATGTCTGGAAATGGATGAAGGTATTTATGAATAACAGGCTGAGCAACTTATTTTAGTTTAATTACTTAATTGCAAGAAGGTTTTATATTAATTGCGAAAGTAATAAGTTACGATGTGCGAGTAGTTTGAATCCAATTCGAATCGGGTTCATTAATTTTAACATCTACAACGGACTGGCAGTGAAGTGCTGAAAAAGAAACAACAAATTTGGAAGGCAAAGGTTCATTCAGCCACTCGCAACAAACTGGCGGAAACATTACTCTAACATTATATTGTATGTATTGCAGGCGCAGCATCGGTAGTGAAGGCGCTCAGCGAGTACTTGGATGCCCTCTTACAACACAGCGTGTCGAACTACCTGCGGGAGACGCTGCCCATAGACGTGCCTTATCTAGCCAAGTATCCGGATTTGTTTGCCTTCGCTGTCATTATGGTGTTCTCGTGTAAGTACCTACTATATGTATATACAGTAACCTGCAGAAAATACTTCACATCGGACTTTAGAGTGTACGAGTGACAGAGACAACGCTCTTCAAAACTGAAGTCTTTTTCTACAGCCTACGGACACTGTACGATCAAACAAGTATAGCCTAGTTATTTTACCAATTTAGTGAGCCTATTAAATGACCAGTTTCATTGAGGTTAGAGTTAGACAGCATACGCCAAGAAACACACAGGAGCTAACCTTTTCTCCGATTTGATTTACTTATAATGTTAATGCTCATCTCCTAAACATGATAATATCCGTAAACCTTCCTCCTGTATTAACCTAATTCAGTAGTTTTTTACGTGAGGCGGTCACAGACAGACAGACTTCAGTCAGAACTTTAAGACAGGATTTTCGTTTAGGTTTTTCTGTAAACAATAAGAAAAGCATTTTTTTATTTTTAAATTTCAGACTCAGTAGTTACGGATTTAAGGGGGTGGGGGCGGTCATTTTTATACTAATATAATTTAAACTATCCATTTTAAAGTTATGAAAAGTATATATTTGAAGTTTTTTATCCACCAAAATAAACATCGAAATCGAAATTCGGTTATTTACGCTATCCATTGGTGATACATTTTTCGTCCAGTAGATCTTATAAGGACTTTCGTTTTTTCATCGGAACGGAACCCTAAAAGTATGTTTTTATATTTCAGTGGCATTGGCTTTCGGTGTGAAGGAGTCTACCAAGTTCAACAACTTCTGTACGTGTGTTAATCTGTGTGTGGTCGCATTTGTTATCATTTCTGGATCTTTCAAAGGTACAAATACTATATTTAACTGTACCTATCTAATATATATTATGTTAAATTACTAATATTTATTAAAATATTAAATATTATATGTTTGCTTTGAAAGGTGATATCTAAGTAATATATATAGTAGGCACTTATTTGATTTACAGCGGACACCAAGAATTGGCGTATAGACGCGTCGGAAGTGCCCAAATCTGACACGAAGGATTTTGGTACCGGTGGGTTCGCTCCGTACGGAATACCTGGTATAATTAAAGGGGCGGCTGTGTGCTTCTACGGTTTCATTGGTGAGATATTGATTATTTAAAATGGGATGAAATGCCATCGACCTAGGGTCCTTCAAGTGAACAGTGGAAAAGCACTGTCAATTTAGTTACTTCATGAATTCACGGAAATGACGACTTATTAAAATCTGAGATTTATAACATTAGTACTTATGGATAATTAATATTAACTACAATACAGCGTGATTAAAGAGGATTTAGTGTCTCGCTGCCCTGAGACGCTGGCAAGTACTGCAGCGTGACATGAAATATAGCGAAAAAAATTTTCGAAGTGTCCTTTCTGTTGTTCAGGTTTCGATTGTGTGGCGACTGCTGGCGAGGAAGCAAAACGTCCTCAGAAGACCATCCCGTTTGCTGTGGTGGCGTCGTTGCTGGTTGTGTTCCTGGCGTACTGTGGAGTTTCCTGTGTTCTCACTTTGATGCTACCGTATTATATGCAGGTAGTTTAAATTTTTATTATAGACTCTTTAATATTATTAGAGAATGGAGAGTCAATGAGGTTTTAAATAAAAAAAATATAAATCTAATAAACTTTACTAATACGCATTTCGATCCCAAAATAGTTCAACAGAACTTGCTACAAATGAGGAATCTTTTCTCTTCCGCTTGGTATCTGGAATAATAAGGTTCAGAGAGTCGTAAGGGGGAGCCCTGAACTGAAGGCATACATTTTTTACAGGGTAGCTAAATATTAGTATTATGTATTCTCAGGACGAGAAAGCACCGTTTCCGTTCGTGTTTGATTATCTCGGCTGGACGTGGGCAAAGTATGCTGTCAGTGTCGGAGCTATATGCGCGCTGTGTTCTAGGTAATTTTTATATTATATATTAATATTTTAAAATTACACCAAACTGTCTGTAAGTGACTGCGGCAGCGGCGCAAGTAGCATACAGCGCACATTGACACTAAAAGATAGAAATCATAGATTTTTTTGCTAACACTACCTTTTTTTACATTGTTAATCTTAAGTTAATTTCTTAGTTCATTTTTAGCGTACATAAAACACATTTAAGATATTTGAAACAATTGACAGCTTGCTGGGCGCCGTGTTTCCACTCCCGCGCATCATCTACGCGATGTCCTCAGACGGTCTCCTGTTCCGCTGGCTGGGGACCGTGCACCAACGGTTCCAGACACCCATCGTGGGTACCCTGGTTGCTGGGCTATTTACTGGTCAGTGTTTGCATTATAATGTTATTGTAATACGACAAAGTTCTCATAATAGTCGAATTCGACCATGCCTGTGTGTATTATGCCAGGCCATTGTTCTTTGTCTACCATGACGGTATTCAGGCGTGAATATGTGATTATTATGTTACAATTGTCCACAGGAACCCTAGCTATGTTGTTCGAGCTGGAGCAGTTGATCCATATGATGTCTATAGGCACTTTACTGGCGTACTCTATGGTTGCTTCGTGTGTTCTCTTGCTCAGGTACGTTATATTATGTACTAAAATGCCACTCAAAAATGCCGTGGTGATGATGGAAGGTACTGTGGCGGCACATCGATAGATTACCCTTCTGTTGTCGCAAATATATCCTGTTCTTTCTTATAAATATGATATATATTGCTGCACCCTCTAACATTTGTTGTAACACACGATAACATAAAACACTTAGTGAACAGCATAGATGCGGTTTCTGTGTCGGATTCATTTGTTTGCGAACCTGAAAGTTGTCTGTCATACATCAGGAACACATCTAAATGCTTAAGAGTCATAACACAAAATATTAGAAGTATAAATCGTAACTTGCCGAGTTTGCTAACATTATTAACTAGAATGAAGATTGACTATGACATTATTGTGCTGACTGAGTGCTGGCTAACATGTGTTGGAAACATCCCTATTCTACCAGGTTACAGACACATGGCGACAAACAATAATCGCAGTCAAAATGAGGGTGTGGTAATTTACTACAGTGGTGACCTTCATATTGATTCTGTCACTGAGCCCAGTTTATTAGATGCTAACTGTTTGATTCTCAAAATTTCTAAGGTGACTGCTATTGTTGCTATATATCGCCCTCCCTCTAATAGAAGTTTAGGTAATTTCTTGGTATCTTTAGATGCTGCACTACAAGACCTGGGCTGTTTTGCCAATGTCATGGTGATTGGTGACATGAATATTGACATTTCAGTTAAGCAAACTGATCACCTCAGCTATGATTATCTAAATTTACTGGCATTTCATGGCATCCTAGCGGCACACAATTTTCCCACTAGGGAAAATAGCTGTCTCGACCACATTATGATCAAAACAAAACTACCCTAGTTATCCAATCTTCTCTTACAGATCATTTTTCTGTGGCAAATTTTCTTACTTGTAATACCCCTAAACATAATACTGAATCTAATATAACCCGTATAAATTATGAGTCTCTAAACCTAGATCTACAAAACTTTAACTTCAACGACATACTTCTTATCTCCGATGTAAATATAGCAACGAACACTTTTATTAACTCTCTGACTAAAATCATTGATACAAATTCTGAGACTGTATCTTTAACTAGACGTAAAAAAATTATCAAGCCGTGGATAACTTTAGGTTTACTTAAATGTATGAGAAACCGAGATCGATTATATGTCAAATATAAGAAAGATCCAGATAACGAAATCAACAAAATAACATATCGGCGGTATCGTAATTATTGCAACAACCTTCTTAAAAGGTCAAAACGTGTATATGAATCATCTGAACTTCTGAGGTCTTCCTCTAATCCAGGTAAATTATGGTCAACTATTAAGACTATTACAAACATGAATGTTACCAAGGGATCAGCCTCGGACTTACTGTCCATTGCAAATTCCCCTGAGTTATCAGTTGACAGAGTTAACTTGTATTTTGCTGGTGTTGGCAGAGAACTGGCCGAGAATATCTTAAATAAACATGTAATTGTTGGATTCCATAAATCCCTTCCATCTATTGGCAACTCCCTGGTCTTGCACTGTACAGATGAAGGGGAGGTTAATACATTAATTGATTCACTCAGAACCAATTGCTCGGTAGGTTGGGACCATATATCAGCTAGATTTCTCAAGGAGCACAAACAATTGTTCATTCCCCCAATAACCCATATCTGTAATTTGGCAATGGCAACTGGGGTGTTTCCATTGGCTTTCAAGAAGGCACAAATACAACCTATTCACAAGGGCGGTGACCGAGATAGACCCATAAATTATAGGCCCATATCTATACTCACTGCGCTGTCCAAAATTCTAGAAAAACTCATGAACAACAGACTGGTTAAGTATCTAGAAAGTTACGATCTACTGTCTCCACATCAGTATGGCTTTCGTAAGGGAAAATCGACTTCAGATGCTGTTTTAGAATTAACTGATTATGTGAGCAAGAATTTAGATAACGGGAAGAAGTGTTTAGCCATTTTTCTGGACCTTGCTAAGGCTTTCGATACTGTCTCGATCCCTCTGTTATTATATAAACTTGAGAGGCTTGGTGTAAGAGACGCGCAGTTGGAATTGTTTCGAAGTTATCTAACGGATAGGACGCAATTTGTTAGGGTGGATAATGTGCAGAGCCGTGCCCTCCCTGTTTCCTATGGAGTGCCCCAAGGCAGCATCCTAGGTCCTACTCTCTTTCTTACTTATGTCAATGATTTGTGTAACATGGAGTTTAATGGTAAACTTTTGGCCTATGCAGACGATACTGCTCTCCTCTTTTGTGGGGATAGTTGGGAGGATGTATACAACTCTGCCCAGACGGGGTTTAATAAGGTGACTGATTGGCTGCACAGCAATATTCTCACTCTAAACACAGAAAAAACCAAGTATATTAACTTTTCTTTGCGTGTTCCTAAAATTTCATCATCTGCTAACATTGTTGCTCATTCTTGTGTTGTCCCAGTGAATTCCTGTTGTAACTGTCCCTCTATTGACAAAGCATGTTCTGTTAAGTACCTGGGCGTGGTCTTGGATGAGAGACTCAATTTTAAGGAGCACATAAGACTTTTAACCTGTAGGGTCCGTAAGCTTATCTTTGTCTTTAAAACCCTCAGACATGTGGCGGACACAAATATAACTAAAATTGTATATTTTGCACTGTGTCAGTCACTGCTTACGTACTGCATCACAGTGTGGGGTGGTGCTGCTAAAACGCATCTGCTTCCACTAGAGAGAGCTCAAAGAGCAGTTCTCAAGGTTGGGGCATCTCTTCCTTTCCGCTTTCCTACTTTAGAACTGTACAACAGGTACAAAGTGTTAACTGTGCGCCAGCTCTTTATATTGAATACCATACTTAAGAAGCACTCCCAACTAGTGTATAATCCCGCAACTAACATGTTTAGAAGAACTCCTTTACTAATATCTCCATCCATAAGGTTCAGTACAGCATTTGCTCAGCGTCAGTTCTG
The DNA here is from genome assembly GCA_963924495.1 of Nemapogon koenigi. Taxonomy (NCBI): domain Eukaryota; kingdom Metazoa; phylum Arthropoda; class Insecta; order Lepidoptera; family Tineidae; genus Nemapogon; species Nemapogon koenigi. The sequence continues at coordinate 12,475,721 of OZ004642.1, forward strand.
CTTTCTTGGTTTTCATTTATATAACTTGGCTAATAAAGACATTAATATATATAATTTAAATTATCATAGCTGTAGACGTTTGGTGGTGGAGTGGCTGCAGAACAGAACTTATTATGAAACAGAGTCACTAATCAGTGTAGTAAAGTAACATAGTTTGTATAATACCTTATAGCAGAATTTATTTGCAAGCTATTTTCACAAATTTCACATTTCTTTGTTAATCTAACCATATATGTAACCTAGTTTTCGTAATCATTAGTAATCATTATTTAATCTATGTCATTAGCTTATATGTATGACTTCGTATTGCAGACCGGAGAGGGAGCCTGGTGGCCTGAGATACAGGCTTTTTGTCCTACTACAGGCACCAGCTCTCACCTAGTAAATACTTTTAAGTGTCATTGTATAAGTTTTAATTGATGTGAGAGAAATAAATTTATTTTTATTTTATTTTTATTTTAATACTGTATCTACGTAAATCTAGCCCAGAAGACTTAAGTTTGTGCCGTGATGTTTTATTGTTTGAACGTACGAGAGATATCGCGAACTGTCAGGCAAGACGTCAATCAATAATTAATTAATTAATTTAATTTTACTCTACTCTTTTTCAACTAAGAGATATCGCAGACGTGAAGAGCAGTCCGGCGGATATTTCACCTGTCAATTAATTAATTTCAATTTACGTATGTAATTAAGGAGACGCGTTATAACTTTTGTCCCATACAAATTACATGATTCACGATTTCTTAAATTACGCGATAACTATATGTCTTAGTTTAGAAATTTAAATAGCTTTCGACACAAATTTGACACAGAATTAATAAAAAAAAAATTAAAACCAGTTACACCTAAGTTTTATGAAGCCCTGAAAGTTATCAATTTCATGCGTATTTTCAACCGATTCTGCGACTCAAGTTCTCTTAATATTACCTACTAATGTACCATTTTTTCGTATTTATCCTATAGACAATTTCACATACTTTATGAAAACATTAACTACAACTGGCTATTTCTAATAGTTTTTGTATAACACTGGAAAAACATAATGTCCGCTTTGTGTATTTTCGCAAGACCGATTCTTTGTGAAATCGTACTTTCTCGTGTTCCTGGTACGTGAATCTTGGCTTATCTTATCTTCTCCTTGGTTATTTTATCGATTATTTTGCAGTGTATGTCTCTAACAACTTTTTAAAGAGATATCTTGATATATTGTCTTTCAAATTTCAGATACGAGTTCTCGAGTCACAAACCCACGGACACCGGCCGCGTGGGGCTGACGGATCTGTGTCGACAACTGATCAACCCGAGCGGAGCCGCGCCGTCTAAATGTAGTGCTAGGTTGGTCAGTGTTCTGGTCACGCTGTACGGTTAGTATTGCAATTCACAACATTTCATTTTTCGTTAAGTACCAAAATTAAAAATCCGTTTGGAGATCTTCCTTTGCTTAACACGATACACATATTTAATTTTTTTTTTATTCAGTGGTTTAAGAGATATTTTAAAAAAACTACACTGTGTAAAGAGTACCGCTCAAAGCTACTGTACTCTCTGCCCTCAAGGGAAACTGGCATTAAAAAGTATTAGTTGTAGTTGTAAAAACAAAACAGGATACAAGGGGACTAGTGATGGAGCCATAACACGAAAAAATAGAATAGAATAGATACAAGGGAATTTAATTTACGTGCTTCTCTAGCCATCTTTGTTGATAAAAGTGAATAAAATTTAATTTTAAATTAATAAACTCAAAATAAACAATAATGAATGAAACAAAAGAACCATGAACGAACTATTGAACGAATGAAACGAACGAACGCACGCAGTTCATGTCATTTCTTTTTTTTTAATACAGAATACGCATAGACACCTGATACTTTTAGCCGTCATCGGCTTTTTCTAAAAATGCAATATTTAAAAATTAATTTAAGAGTGTTAAAGTTAAAATTTTAGAAAAGCAAAAAATACGGGTACCTTAATTTTTCACCTACTTTCATATAAGCTAATAAAATTAGGGTGTTAAAATTTTGAAATGTTGTGGATTGTGCTAATAGATTTTGCTTCGCCCGTGGAAATTTTTGATCGGTTGAGTTTATTGTTACTGTCCCATACTGTTACTGTTCCGCTCCCGGTCGTAGCGTATATAGCCTTTAACTTCCTTAGTATCTGTCATTTTTAGTGTTCCCTACCCAAAGGGTAAAAACGGACACCCTATTACTAAGACTCCGCTGTCCGTCCGTCTGTCTGTCTGTCACCAGGCTGTATCTCATGAACCGTGATAGTTAGACAGTTGAAATTCTCACAGATGATGTATTTCTGTTGCCGCTATAACAACAAATACTAAAAAACAGAATAAAATAAATATTTAAGAGGGCTACCATACAACAAACGTGATCTTTTTGCCGTTTTTATAGTCCGACTCGCACTTGGCCGGTTTTTTCTGTTGTATTTGCTGTTACTTTTGTTTTGATCTGGTAGGTATATTTCATTTGATAGTCAAATGTTAAACTATATTGTGTAATTTGTATACTTATTAATAGAAATGACCTTGTATGCAATGTATAAGACGAATACCAGTGTACATACAAACCCGTTAGGATTTACGTACACTTCAAAATGCCATTATTATACTTTACTTGTAAGTGAATAAATAGATAAATAAATATTTATATATTAAATATTATTTAACGCAAAAATATTTTTTCAAATAGGACTGGTTGTTCCCGAGATTAACGCGTTCAAACATCTCAAAGTTCAGTTCAAAAAACTATTCACCTTATATATTAGTTTCATAGACTATTGAAATATATAATTAAGATTTTGTTTTGTCACTGTTTTTTTATATTTTTTATTTGGTTACTTGGTGACTTCTGAGCGTTGCAAGCCCAAAATAACATTTTTATTATTGCACAATACAGGTATATGGTGCTTCATAATGATGGGAAGTGTGGATCGTTACGGCATGCTGATCCTGTCGGGGTCACCAGGACCCGTAGTTATGTTCAGTATCGGTGTAGTGATGGTGCTCGGTACACTCTACGGTATATCTAGACAACCTGTCTCCGAGAAGAAGCTGGCGTTCTATGTGAGTATTGTTTGAAAAAAACGGACAATGCTGGTACGGGGCGTTAGTCCTATTTTCACGTCTATACGAAGCAACAGATCGACGTACATTTTTTTTTCAAGACACAGTTTGAGTACCGTAGGGTGACAGATAACTTTTATTCCTGAAAAGTATCTCATTCGCCCGTGAAAGTTAAAAGTTTTCGTAAACAACTTTTCTATAATTATAATATAATATTGTGGCGGCATATCGCGTCGATAGATGTCGCATCGCTACTGTCTCACAATATTGAAATAATAAAATTGAAACCTGTATCGCGCTAGTGAAAATATTTAATATATATATATTTTTTCTTTCTTCACGGGTTTCCTTACAGCTCCCGAAACCGTGTTACGGTTCTAGGGTACCCAGCGGAAGACCAAGTCTCCTTCGTTTAGCCGATGGTATTTGTGAGGCTATACCTAACGAGTGGCTGGTTCTGTTGAGATATATTTAGATGGAAAAGCCTCTAAAGTGTGGTTTGTCGGATTATGTACACAAGTTTTTAATTAAAATGGCTGAGATCCGGGATCGAACCCGTGGTCTGCCTAGTTAATACCAGACGTCTTGACCCCTCGACCACCGACGCATCTATTTATTTAATATATTGGCATATATCCAGCGACACGCGTTAGGGGGTATTTTGAGTCGTTGGATTGTTGTGTGGTGTATTGCCATTTCTATAATATTAATGATATACGCGTGCAGGTGCCGCTAGTGCCCTGGCTGCCCGGACTGAGTATCCTGATGAATGTGTACCTGATGATCAACCTCGACTACATGACCTGGCTACGGTTCGCTATGTGGATTGGTGCAGGTAATTATATAAACTAATATATATAATAAGCGAATTTTAATTCGGAGGTCACCGAACTAAACTTTTCTCCTTACTTAATTGGTAACTGGAAAGGAACAAAGGATAAGTATCAAGCTATAACACATAGTATTAACATTTTTATATACTTCTGTATCGTAAAGTCTATATTATAAAACCGACCTTCATTATGTAACAGTTGCGTAAATATCTATTCTTCCACAGGTTTAATAATTTACGCGACGTACGGCGCGTGGCATTCGTCGGAGAGACGTCACAAAACTGATATTCAGTTGGCCGAGCTGCACACAGACAGTCAGACGGCGTTGATACAGAACGGAGACGCGCTCACATTGACTCATGCTTTAGGATAATCAAGTGGGAGTTTTTTATAATGGGAGATATCGCGTCAATATACATGCTATCTGAAATGGAAATGCGTAGAGTGCGTTTTAAGAATTCTTCCTAACTTTGTTTTCGTATCACTGAATTTGGTAAAAAAATTGATAGTTATTTCTATGTTAATATAATATTTAGGTTGATTGACCCTTAATCAAGCTATAAATCAGAATATAAGTAGATTTAAGAATACTAAATAGGATTTTTTTGTAATGAATTCTTTCGTGGAGCGCACTCTACATATTGTTACTGCAAGTCGGTATTGTAATGTGAGAATACAGCAAGTATTGGAGTATAAGTACTACACAGTGTACATTCCGCAATATGACGCATTATATTGGAACCTCAGAATACAGAATAAATCAGAATCCACATATATTATTCAAACAATATAAAAAAAATGAATAAAAACATAGAAGAGGTGTTATTTTTAATTAATATTATGCTATAAATTAGAGTATGACGGGTGCGGAAAATGTCGTATACTATTCAGTGCGCATGCGTATTCTGGTTTGTTCTGCATTCTAAGATTGGAACTTACCGCCTCACTAATGTAACGTTAATAGTACATTATGCTACAAGGGTGGTAAGTAGGATAATACAAACGAGTTGACAGTGTCACGAGTTTGTAATAACCTTAACATCCGTGTATCATACGACGTTTATCAATACATTGTGAGAAAAATAGGTAAATAAAACAAGAATTGTAACTTGGTACGCAATACGCATGTGTAAAAATTTGTTTTTAATTGTTACAAAATTAAGAGGCAAAGAAAGTGAACGTTCAGCTTTAGGTTTTTTTTGATAAATAAACGATTTAACATTTAAAATCTGCGGTATTTAATATACAATTTACAATAATCTTGATAATTTATTGCTTAGTTCTTAATTTTTTTCTATATTATAAGTCGACATAACTTTCAATTTTCATGTTAAAAACATTTTGCTAGCATTGGACTTGAAAAAATTTAAAAAAAATTGTAATGAAATCGCCCTAGGGCGTAATAATCAACTTACGAGCCATGTTTACTGACATTGAAAGTTCGAGCAAGTGTATTGAAAATTACATTATTAGAGGAGGACTAACTTTGTTGTATTCTATAAGTTTGTAAGGCGGTTAGGTTTATACAGTAAAGGCTAATAAACGTATAGCATCCGGTCGAAAGAAAATATGAAACTTGGGTTTTGTCTCTGTCGCACATACCGAAGTCTCTTTCTAAGCGCTTATGAGCATTACTATCAGCCGAGTACTTGAGTTTAGTTGTGTTTTGTTTCTCTCTGTCATGTTGAATGACAGATTTGTTAGAGGGAGACAATTATTACAAAGTTTGTAAGTGTACTTATAAATAGCTTATAAGCTATTACTTTATTTTGCATTTTTGCCTTATGTAAACAATATTTATTAAAAAAATATTAGATGTATTGCAGAAATCATGTAGAATTTTTGTTAGACTACTAGATTGTAATGTGTTGACGAATGTGTTTTCCATTTTGTATTTATTTAAAATGTAGAATCTCTAAATTGTAATTACAATTTTGTAACTGTTATTTAAGATTACAATTAATTTTGACATTGTTCCTAATAAGAAATGTTAAGTATTTATTTGGATGTACTTAAGGTTCATGTGATTCAGTATTATAAAGGTTGGCTGTGAGACCTGAGACCATAGATGTAGCACAGGCGCGCGGACGCTCTACTAGGTTGGCATCCCTGAATGACATAGGCTATATTTTATATTGTTCGAATATATCCACGGGCGGATTAATTATGGTTACGTGTGCAGTATCAGCATCTAAGATGAAATCACAGAATTACACATTTACACTATTTGGTCTGGCCCTAATCGCGACATTACCAATCTAGTATACTACATCTATGGCTGTGACGCAGCAGGCATTAGGACGTGTATAATGTTTCTTAGTAAATCTCTCAGACAATCACGACTTTTGATAGAAGTGAAGCCCGCAAAAAGCATGCTCCTACAAGTTTTGATGTTTGAATGTTTGTGCTAGCCAACAGGCTTCATTTTTATCGACTGTCGTGATCTGACTATCTTTGTTTGTCTGAGGTAAGTCCAAGGCCCTGAGGGTTTGGTAACTCTGTGACAGGCTCCATGAGTAACATGCTCATTGTTTGTGATTTATAAAATGATAAGCGTGAAATTTTACGATGCGCGCCCACGATGCAATCCAATCCAATTTAGTACCTATATTTCATTCTTAATTATAATAAGCCATTTTTAAAATTTAAATATTTAATTGAATTCAGATTTTAGCAACCGTATTTATCATCACGCAATTTTATTTCCATGAATTTGTTTGCATATTTGTATTATGTTAAAAAAGTGTAACTTTGACGCGCGTACATAATTATACATACATTTGTTTCCATGTATATTAGGATGTAAAAGTGGAAAATAAAATCATAAAGGTACGTAGGACCTAGTACTTGGTAAACATTTATAAAGCTCACATTTTTTGTATAATATTTTTTGTGGAAATGATTTTAATTATAAGATATTGATGTAATCAACGCTTAACCTTGAGGCTTACTATATAAACTCATTAAAAACTATTCAAGTGAGTTTTATTTTAATTATAGTTATCATTAAGAATGTAGGTAAAATCCACAAAATTAAACTAAATATTAAACTAATTTATATATTCAAAATAACACACTCATATATTAAAAGTCGACTTTAAAAAATCACAGATATAAATTAATTACTAAAGTACACTGTACAAGAGACTGGTTAACAGCCTACGTTTAGTCACTTATATACCGGTTTGACCGGTATTATCTAACTATTATTATTAAATATAATTAAACTAACATATAATTATAAATATATATAAACTAAATATTATTTTCATTAATCGATCCAGTTTCATGTAAGGATCATTTCATTGTATGAAAGAAAAAAATCGTGACGGCAGAACGTGGTCAAATGTAATTATTACTTTTTCATATACGTTTGCAGCCATACAAATATTATAACTACTATACATTCTTAGTACCCCACCTGCATTGAAATCTGACAAAAAAAACCAGTAAGTAATAAAGCAAATAAGTAGTTTTTTTTCTTCATGGGTTACCTTACGGCTCCCGAAACAGTGCTAGCGGTCCCAGGATACCCAGCGGAAGTTTACTAAGATGTCTTGCTATCTATAATAAAGTTTTTATAATAGGACTATTATTTCATAATAAATAAATCACAAAGTACATATTTTACTTACCTATACTTACTGATACATGAAAACCCTGATAATGAACATGATCACTGCCTACTTTAAAGCTAAATAGACTTAAGCTAAGTCATGTGTGCCAAATTTATTACAATAGTGAATTTCAAAACTTAGTAGAGATTTCCTTTTCGTCAGTTTTACCGTTGGTCGTGGAGAGTGTGGGGACAGCAACATTCTGAGTACTGTTTCTGATTCCGTACAGGAAATATATTGCGTAACCTGAGAAGTAAATACGTTAGTTATTATTAAACATACCATCACGGCTTTTATATATTGCGGCATGGACAACATTCATGTTCATAAAAGTAAGTGTTTATTTGTGATTTCCTAATATCAAGATAAATGGCAATTAATAATTAACAATATTTTAGAAACTTTCAGCTTCCATTGTCCAAATCCAAAAGCCTCATCGCTCAGTTTAACCATTTTAAGAAGAAATCAATCAAACAAAAAAAATAGAAATTAATAGTCACCTATGATGAGCCATATGATAAACCGCACCCAAGTTTGATAGTCCAGCTGTACCATCAAGTATACATTCATACACACACTGAGGTAAGGCACGAGCGGCACCAACGGGACCTGCAATATAATATCGGAACAGTTTACAAAAGCGGTACCTATACAGCAAAATAACATTAAGAGATAAAGGGCAAAATTATACATAAATATTACTCTGTTTCCAGACACATAGGAGATTGTGAAGATTTCACTGATAGGAGGCATCGTCGACTAACAATTCAATACAAAAAATGTGGCCGTCACGGGATGCCCGGCAGATGTGAGACATAGAAATTGATACACAGGGAGTACGAGCGGGCATGACACTCACCTGAATATTGTATATTAGGAGCCATCCATAAATTACATCACCCGAGAACAAATTTTGACGTAAACCGCACGTAGTAATCCCAGTTTATTCTAGGTCACTGGGGTATGACGCCGTTTCTCGTCACGGCATACGAGTCGGTACCTATTTATCTCATGGCGCGCCAATAGATGTGTCACATCAATAATAAAAATATATGTGCGTCGGTGGCCGAGTGGATCCCGGTCATATAGGTACCAATGGGTTTTTTTCTGACAAACCACACTTAGAGTTAGAGGCTTTTCCAACTAAATGTAGGTACCTCAACAAAACTAGCCACTCGTTAGGTATAGCCTCACAAATACCATCGGCTAACCGTAACACGGTTTCAGGAGCTGTAAGGCAAACCGTGAAGAAAATATACATATATAATGTTACCGTGAATGAAAGATGAGCAACACTTTGTCGTGGTTGTCTGTAGAGCACTATAAGTATAATGAGGAGAGCAGCTCCCAACACTCCCAGTATGACCCCGGACCATCGGGAGGTATCGCTGCCGAGGGAGACCAGGGCAAATGTTGCTAGTGCCACTAGAACTGGAAATGTTTAATATTTCATATAAAAATCCTTCTTAAATTGATCCGGCATCGCAACGAAAATTTCCTATTCCGGCCGTCATAAGATTTAGGCGGGCCATTTGTTGAAATTTGTTGAATTAGAAGAATGGGTGGGCACTTTTACTTACATGCTAAGCAGCAATTTTCTTTAAGAATTTGTGCTTTAATCGACTCCTCGTACTTCGGAGGGTGCGTAAAGCTAACACTAAAAATAGTTTATATTCTATATCAAAATAGTTGAAAATAATAAAAGTGGAACTAAGAACCTAGCTAGTCTGGCAACAACTAAATTTCTAACTTTCTTATCCAATACTTTTCATACATGCTCGGCGATTGTGTGTACTTTTAACATTGCATTCGATCAATAATTTCTTTATACACTATGTTCAATAAAAGCTCTGAACGTTTTTAGTCAATCTTTCATCCTTAATTCTTTCATACGTGTCCAAACCAGCGTAAACTAATTTTCTTCATTTAAGTCACGACATCATCTTTCATTCCGCAATTTTCTCCAATGACATTGTTCCCGATGCAGTCAATACGCATTGCATTACATGATACATTCTACGTAAAGACCGAATTTCCACTGCACTTATCTTACTTTCATGCTTCTTATTCTATACCCAAGTCTCGCCTCCATTGTGTGTATTTCGGCATACATTGTTTAGTCCACCAAACACCTTGCTTCCTGCTTTTACTCTCCTTTCAATTTCCTTGCCTAAAGAGGTATACCTATCAGGATCGCAGCAAATAGCATTCAGATACTTATCCAATATTTGCTGATTGATATTGGCCCAGTAGTTTCGAGTTTTTCTTGCAAACAAACACACACATATACTTACATAGTAGGAAAATTGAAGACTTTGCGATAACACTGGACAACTGCGTGGGATGTTTCAACCCGAGTAAGTTGAATGTTTGTTTAGCTACCGAGGTAGGAGTTTCTGGTAACGGCTTTATGTATTGCAACTGCTGCAGTGACTCCGCTTCGTATCTGGAATTGTTTATTATTATTTATTCATTTTCCCGGGATATGTCATTCCGGCCCTCCGTGAAAACATTTTCTGTGGTGAAAAATAAATGATGCCAATCTAGCCAACTAGTAACTAATAAGGCACAGCTAGTAATATTATAAAGAGCTAGGTACCTACAATTTGTAAGTTTGGATGTAGGGGTAATGACTGTAACTGATCCGATTCTGAAAATTCTTTCACGAATAGAAAGCTACTTTATCCCTGATAGAACTGACCACGTCATCAGCTAACACCCACACCCACATAGGGCCGTCAAGAAACCTTGATGGATATTATTATCTGCCGGGTATTATATGTACCTAGTAGTTGTAAGCTAGGTATATACATATATAGTTACCTACCGCAATATAAGTACGCTGGTAGCAACAATGGTGTACGCCAACAATGTTCCTATTGACATCATGTCTATCAATTGGTTCAGGTTGAAGATCATGGCCATTATTGCTGAAAAACATTTACGGTATTATTTAAGAGAAATATATAAAAGTCATTGGTCAGGCCGATTTTCTTATTATCTACATCACACTTTACATACATATCCCCCGCCAATTTCCTTTCTTGAAACGGCCTACCGGGGAGGGTTGCCTGAAAGCACTGAACAATTTTTTTAAATGTGATAAAAACCCACCGGTTTTAGTTAGAAATATTATTACGTTCTTTTCTAAAACATGTCAATCTGAAATAATGTAGCTTTTTCAAATTGGTCCAGTAGTTTTCGAATTTACTTGTTCAAAATAAACAAACTCAAACTATCTTACCAGATAATAATCCCGAGAGTATAGTTGCAAGTATAGGAGTTTTAGTTCTAGTGTGTATCTTCGCCAGAGGCTTGAAGAGAACTCCGTCACTTCCCATAGCGTATAAAACTCGCGGTAGAGGGAACATGGCTCCCAGTAAACTGGTACATAATGCGAACACAGCACCCACGGTCACTATCCACTTTATAGCTGGCATACCTACTTCCGTGAACACGTGGGGGAATGGTGCGTCTTCATCCTGGAAAATGTTGGTAAGGTTGGTTAGGATTGATGTTCTGTTCATTATGTTTTGTAAAATAACTTGAGCTTATGAATTGTTATAGTATAACGTACAAAACTGGCAAAAAATGGTTGAATCTTTAAAGGCCCGTTTTCTTTTTTTTTATTTGGTAAACAAACTTTGCATGTAATTTTTAAATAAATTCTTATAACATTTTGAACCTATTTTACATTTGCAGAAATAATAATAAATTTTTAAACTAGGTACTGTTATTTAAACATTTTACAATAAAACGACATCCCCTAGTGGAAGGAAAAGATTAGATAACCCGTTTCGTACCGATCGACATATAATCGTACGTAATCGACAAATAACACAATTTTTCCATTTATCAAGGTTTTTTAGGGAATTTCCATAAGATGGGTAAAGTTTGACTACGTGTCACTCTACAAATCCCCGGGAGATAAATCATCCACCTTTCCAGACACCAATCCTTTTTAAAAACGGGGAACATTTTAGGTTTTAGTTTTAGGTGGTATATGGTGATAGGAAACGAAATAAAGTAATGATCGATTCCTCACCCTTAAAAATGAAGGGCAATCATTTTTCAGTCAGTCGTTACTGAAGACGACAATCACTACGTATTGTAAAACAAAGTCCCGCCGCGTATGTCTGTCTGTGCCGGCAAAAACTACTGGACAGATTTTGATGCGATTTTTCACTATAATTATTTATTAAAATATTGTAACTGCAATAAAGAGAACTCACCTGTAAATAATACGGCCACATCATAGTAAGAACTGTCGCAATGCTGAAGTACGACACGAAAATAATTACAAGGGACAGCACTATAGACAACGGAATGTCCCTTTTGGGCCTTTTCGCTTCCTCGCCCGTTGTAGCCACGCAATCAAAACCTACGAAGCCGAAGAAACATTTAGCAGCGCCGGCCATCACCCCTGCTACTCCCCACGGCATGAACCCTCCGTTACCAGCTTTGTCGCGGTACTCTGCCGGTATGTCAGCAACGTCTATTTTCCAGTTTGCTGGGTCACCTATTGGAAAATAAAAAAAACATTGGGTACAAATTAAAGCACTGGGCAAAAATGACATTGACCAAGTAAAGAAGATTTTTCTTCAGCTGATGGGTACCCTGCCGCTAATAAGGGTTTGGAACCCTTACGTTAACCTCTTGAAGATATAACAATTAATTGTTTTCAGCTACATACATAGGTATAGTAATTATGTACATATTATTATTTTTATCAGTAAATACACACAAAGATAATAATCCAAAAATGAACTTACTCTTGATAGCACCAGCAATTAGCACCACTACGACTGTGATCAGGTTGAGAGCGGTGAACACATTGTTTAGTTTGGTAGACTCCCTCACGCCGATGGCAAGCAACACTATAAAGTTAATTAACATGAAAATATTTGAATTTTGATTTTTATGCTATACCTACCTTGCATCTTAACAAAACTCTGGTGACGATGGCAGCCGAAAGAATTCATGGGATCGAGAGATTTTTCTAAAAACTTTAAAATATCTTCTTGGTTCAATGACATGAAGTAGAAGTTAATATAAAGGAATCAGTATAATAGTTAGGTATATCAAAATTGTCCATATACATCCCCTAAGATAAGGGGATATATGTTGACAAAAATCAAAATGAATCACCAGTGGATTTCAGCAATAGATTCAAATGGACGGAGGGAAAACTAGCGAGCCTCGATATCTTTACAACCTACTAATAAAAATTAGGGGGGTAAGGGGATCTATCTATCTAAGAGATATCCGACCCCAAATGTCATCCTCACCTGCACGCTTGGTACCCTCTGATAGACAACAAACGAGGGTCTGGCGACCGAGCAATGGCGGTATAACCATACCTACACCTAGCTAGGAAACTGGCTGGAAGAGGCTACAGCGAGCCTGAAGACCTAAACAGTCTCAAAATGTCTGGTGCAGAAGGCAAGGGGAAACCACTGCACTATTCTTCCCAAGAAAGTTAACCATGGCGAGTCAATACAAGATGCGTTGCGCTGTGGACCGCCATGATTAGACTAAGAAGAATAAAAATTAATGTCATATTAGCTGGCAGTTATTAATTATTACTTCTACATTCATACATCGCTCCATTTATTATTATAATTCCAATAATATTTACCAGTAATCAGAAGAACCAATGTAAAAGCAAAGAAATCCGGATAATCCGCCAAAAAGGAAACATGGATCGGTGCTACCTCCGTCATTGTTTTAGCCATAGTATTATTGCACAGCGAGTCTATATAATTGGACATGCCTTTAGCCACACTGGCTGTTCCTATGACGTATTCTAGTATCAAGTTCCAACCAATGGTGAAAGCTACGAACTCTCCGACGCTAACATAACTGTAGACGTATGCTGATCCTGCCCTTGGGACTCTGGATGCGAATTCTGCGTAGCATAGTCCTGAAACAGGATGAAATAGTGATGAATGGTATGTTTGTTTGTTTGATATATTTATAAAGTGCTGGTCTAGAGGCCATATAAGACTGATAACAGCGGTTAATCTGGAACACTCTAAAGCAACTGAGCATTAGGAAATCCATGTATTCTAGAGCTTATGCCCAAGGTAGTATTTGTATAAATGTATACGAATTAGTTTTAAGGTAAATTCTGGTTTTAAGGTAATTGTACACTTTTATACCCTAGGATTGTGAATGACGCAAACTTACCAGCAAAAGCTGACGCGATGGCAGCTACCAGGAAACTTAATGTGACTGCAGGGCCAGCCACACTTTTGGCTACAGCTCCTGCCAGCACATATACTCCAAGACCTAAGGTACTACCTACACCAAGAGCTGTCAAGTCTAGTAACCCGAGACATCGAGATAACTGCGTTGAGGTATCCCCTTCTTCTAACTGTTTGCAGCGACGAAATGCCGCTATAAGGCGGGTGAACCACATCTGAAATAATAACAAATATATTTTTAAATAAATTCATTTTACGTTTACAGCCCAATTAACACCCACAGGGGTTGATTTAAAAAAAATCTTTCTAGTGCACCTCTAACACCCACTAAGGAATATACTTTTCAATTTTCATATTCAGTGGTTTAGGTATATATATAATAAATAAATAAAATTGAAGTTGAAAATTAACACAAATGCGTCGGTGGCCGAGTGGTTAAGACGTCTGGTATTTACTAGACAGACCCCGAGTTCGATCCCGGATCCCGGCCATGTACCAATGGGTTTTTTAATTAAAAACTATGTACATAATCCGACAAACCACACTTAGAGGCTTTTCCATCTAAATATATCTCAACAGAACTAGCCACTCGTTAGATATAGCCTCACAAATACCATCGGCGAAACGAGGGAGACTAGGTCTTCCGCTGGGTACCCTGGAACCGTAACACGGTTTCGGGAGCTGTAAAAGCAACCCGTGAAGAAAATAAAAAAAAAAAATTAACACAAATCATGCCATTTTTACGATACTGAAGCACAAAATGATTTTTTGTCTGTCTGTACCAATGTTTATTCTGTATTCGATCCGAAACTGCTCAATGGATTTTGATAAAACTTTTAGAACTCATACAGAGTATTTAGATTCAGAATCTGTTTTAAAAAAATCGGGGCGGAAAGCTATCTAAAGTATAATTCGTCTATAGTGCCTCATGGTTAGTTTTTGTGTAGTGTTTGTTGTCAACAAGTGAAGCGTTCTCAATTACTATGTTTTATATATGGAACATCATTATGTCGCGACCTTCTGCATAGCTCAAAAATACACTAAGTAGGTACTAATGAAATAATTAGGAACTCGTTAATGGTACGTTTTTAGGGTTCTGTAGTCAAATGACAAAAAAGAGCGAGTCTTACAATAGTCGCCAATTTCTTTAATTCCGATTAAGTACGCATTTAAATTCCATTTCAATTTACAATACACATTACCGTCACACTTCACGACATAACTCCCTACAAACATATGCCACATAGCGAAAATTTACAGTCTTCTCTACGAATTGTGCAGATTATTTAAAATCGGAGTCTGCCGAACATGCAATTACAACTGAGTTCATGACCAACAAGTACCATGAAGCGTGACGAGACATTGTCAACAACTAATTAAGTTACAGAGTATCATTATCCGGTTCAGTATACCTACTATTTGTCTGTTATAGGAATTTTAAGACTTTAGAAGACATTCAAAAAGACGTCTATGTCATATTTACAAGTATTTTTACTGTTGAATTTTGGAACATGAAAAATATTGTATATGCGAAAATATGTTTGTTTGTTTGTTCTTCTTTCATAATTTTTATATCCCTGGAGTCAGTTAAAAAAAATTACAGGCGAAGTTCATAAAATAAAAAAAAGCCCCAAAATCCGGAAATTACTTTTACGAACAAACAAGAAATAATCCAAATTGGCACATAATACATCCTTCTAATATTACAAATAAATAAAAAATAAAAAAAATAAAAATTATTTATTTCGGACAACTATGATCCATAATTTGTTAGTATTTTTATCTTAATCTATTGTTAGTACCTAATTAAAAATAAAAGTAACACAACATTACTACATTGATCACACACTGGAGGGAGAACAGTTGTTTATGTGCAACCGAACCTAATGCCCTAAGATGGGACAATCCCATTTGTCGGCTATCGTGTTCAGGATGGTGTTGCGGCTACCACGGACGATAAATGCCAAAGTTTGAATGTTTCATGAAATTTATATGAAACTTGGAGGATACCTACACCTACCTACATACTTTATGTCCAACTTCTTTTTATCTCGGAAAATGTAAGGGGAGAGAAGAAGTTTGAAATATATTAGGTATTTATTTTCCTTGTTCTAATTCCACAGGGTGAACTGCGGCCAAAGCAAGTACAATAATATATTGAGAAGCTCCTTTCTTACAAAATTCAAGTCTGTCAAAAACTTACCTTATAAACCCGGAAATATAATAATAATAATGAGAAACAAATCAAAATATAATTTAGCAACAAAAAGTAGCAGATCACGTCGTGACTGTGTACTAAACAGTGACAGACAATATGCGCTCTCAGAGAAACACTTTACGATAACTTTATGGTACTTAATGCTCTTGATCTATGTGCAAATATCTACGTCATTCTGCCATTTCTTTACTATAACTGTATTAGGGTAAATACACCTGTTGACGTCCACGTCTATGAAGTTTTATGCAATGCCTTTCCAAATTTAAAATAAGTTCAACAAATAAATAATAATTGAATTACAACATTTATATTCACAACGTAAACTTGCACAACACTTAGTCTTGTATGAAACTGACGAAATAAACATTTGCGATTTTAACTATTAAATACAAATTAAATTGTGATTATAAAATTTACACTCGTTTTCATGATATTAGTAACATAACTACATACTTAAAGTTGTTCAACCTATACTAATATAAGAAAGTAACATAAGCAACTTTTTTCCCGGGAAAATCGAATATTTTCATGAAACACTTTTGTACCCATGCGAAGACCGGGGCGCATCGCTAGTAGATGTAATGATGTAACTAAAATTAAATGACATTATATTCGACCTCCACCAGGTTATACCATCTAAGTTTAACCGAGCAAAAACTTTTTTGTTATAATGACTCTAATCCAATCATGTACAGGACACGCTATTAGACAAAAAGTACTTTATTTATATGTGAGGTATTCACATTAATATAAAGTGATTTTGAAATGTAAAAACAAGAATACAGTCTCTATTTTAGCCCGTTTAGTCGCTTTTTCCGGTTTTAATGTCAAATATTTCCATAGCTATCTCATGGAAACCTAACTTTTTCACATTTTAATTTAAATCGTTCCAATACTTTTGTAGCTTACTTCTTACAAATAAACAAACTGCCACTTTTTATAATATTACTAAGTATGTATAATGTGACTCCGCTAGGTGCTGCCCACAACCCACAACTTCGCCTGTATTATTTTGATATGTGGACAATAAACATTAATTTTATTTATATACTGAACCCTTTATTACCCAAATGATCCGTAAAAGTTTTAGCAAAATCCAGTCGTTTCATTGGGACGAACTGACTGACAGCGAAAATTTTATAATTGTTCATTAATTATTCATTATCTTGTAAATAATATTCTGAGATATTGGTAGAAGTTTATGTACTAGAGTAATTATTATTTAATAATTAATGGTACTAGTTTTTATTATTTGTATAGAATTAATGCGCCAGAATAAAATTGCTAGGTAGGTACTCGTAAATCTATTTCCTTTTAATTTTCAGTAGACCGTAGACCACAAGTTCGATCCCGGATCCCGGCCACGTACCAATGGGTTTTTATAATTATAAACGTATGTACATAACATCTAAATATACCTAAACAGGACTGGCTACTCGTTAGGTATAGCTTCACTTGATCTTCTGGGTAGCGTGTAAGGCAAAAAAAACCGTAAAGAAAGAAAAAAACCAAGTACATAAATATCAAATGAAAACAATTTAGTAGTTTTCTACTTGTCGGCGCAAAACATATTGTGAGTACTTTATTAATTTCCGTGTAATTAAGGTTTAAAATATTTCATTTTTTGTGTTTGTTATCTTGGAGATGTCACAACATAACAATATGTAAATTATCTGTTTTTGCGTTTAACTTGAAACAATGGTTTAACTAAACTTGTTGTTACGTAATAAACAGAAATGAAAAATGAATTTTTGCCAATAAGTTTGCCAACAGAGCTGGCCACTCGTTAGGTATAGCCTCAAAAAATCATTGGCTAAATGAGGAAGACTTTGTCTTCCACTGGGTACCCTGGGGTCGGCAACGGTTTCGGGAGCTGTAAGGCAACCCGTGAAGAATAAAAAAATTATAATAAAAAAAAAAGTTTGCCAATAGGAGCCACAAAAAGTATCCTTTCTATTTAAAAAAAGTATCATCATCACGTTTTTTTATCTCAAAAGAGCAAAGACAACCGTATGCCATTTTCTACGATCCTGACATACCTCTTTCGCCGCGTTTGTATTCATCATAATTTTCATACAATTTGCTCTGCTATTATATATATATATATATATATATATATATATATATATATATATATATATATGTTAGATACTTTTAATAATATATTAATTATTGTTATTTAATTTATAAAGTGATCAGGATATCGATACTAAAGTTTATACTTAATAAATATTATTTCAGGAATTTTAAAAACGAAAAATCTTTGCCATATATTTTTCTTTAGTTATGTGTTACATAAAACTTGTCGTAAGTATAATCTACATAATTTAGTTAAGCATACCTATTACTTGTCATGCAAATATAAGTAATTTTAATAATAAATAATTTGTTATAAATTCGTCACAAATACTGTCTCGGAAGATTATGTATTTAACCTGACGAACCAATTTACCTAATCAGCAAATAAGACCCCATTGAAATTGGAACAGTAATTTTTGAGACTTTTTCAAAATATTATTTTCAATTCCCATTCATCATAGCAAATACATCATCTCTTTCCTGTTAGATATAATTACTATTTATTTTATTAAGTTAATTAATAATTAACAAATGTCACATATTGGTATCGTCACCCTGATATATTTATCGTTTGAACATATATTTACAGTACTATCTCTTAGTGACACTTATATTTTAACTTATTTGCAAAGACAATTGAAAGATTACTTTGTCTGGATTTTAGTTGCTCTTTGTAACCAAACATTATATATGTTGCCAATAACATAATACGCATCTATATAATTATATCACTAGCTTTCCGCCCCGGATTTACCCGTGGACATTTTTAGCGTATGACCTTCCTCAATGAACGACATTGGACTGTCCAAACATGCAAACAAAGTTACATTCTTCAGCTTTATAATATTATTTCCTAGTCTTACATATTTAGGTAGGCACTAGGCGGGCAGGTAACAATAACAATCATGCCAATAGGCCATAATAGGGGCATAGAACCCTACTTTTTTCCACTGTATGGCTGGTGGCGTGGATACACACAACCAAGTTTCGCATAAAAGCCTACCCTGATCGGGAATTAAACCCGAGAAACCAAGGATAGCTGCAGCAGACTTGGGCTAATGGGCTTTGTATAATTATCATATATTGCCCTCAGTAAAAATGAGAATATACAATTTTCTAAAAGTCATGAGATAACAATTTTTATCTAAATAACAATGAGGTTGTAAAATAACATTAAACATGAATAAATTCCATCATTACATCTAGATTCTAAAACATAGTACCGGATAAATAAAGATAATATTATTATTTTTAATTATCATAAAACAAGAGGCGAGGTAAGGTAATACGAGTGGCAATCTAGGATTAGAACCTGGAACCTCCAAGACGTGGAAATAAAAGGACTTATCGCCCAGCCCAGAAGTTCATATATCTATCTATCATCACGCATCTTATCCCAATAGGGGTAGGCTGAGACAATCGAATGCCATTTGCTACGACTCTGACATACCTCTGTCGCTTCTTTTATATTCATCATACCTTCACATTTTACAACAAAAAAGGATTTTTTGAAAATGTTTAATATTTTTTTATGACACACATGAGATTATAAATCCGTGTCATATTGCACTTAAATTATTACTACAGTAGTATTTTTCGACCGATATTTCGCATATTACCGATCAGTTAATGAAGCGCGCAATACTCGAAGCATAGACACGATTATAAAAAGTCACGGGTTTATGAGTTATAGGAATTTAAAAAAAACGCTTTTTTTTTCGAAAAATCAAATTTCTGCAACATCTTTTTAATATTTTTAAAATTTGAAAATACGCTCTTTTTTGGCTTGTCAAGAGCTACATATTCACAATTTTTCGGTTTCAAAAATTTTTTTTTCAAAGAGATACGGGCGTTTTAAAATAATGCGATTTTTACGGTTTTTTTTTTAATAAATAATATATTTTACAATTTATTGACATCGGACCGGACTAGACCGATCCGAAATAAATTGTTCCACAACTTGTGTATTAAAAGCCAATTTAAAACGAAATATAGTGTTTTTACTAACTTTGGCCGCGATTTTCTATAAGTTCCCTTAATGTCAGTTGTTTTAAAATAGTGCATTGAATTCTACGGAATATTTCCAATTTTTTACATATCTTCGTTTGCTGTATAGTGATTTTGGTCCAAAAAATTTACACAGACTGGCCTATATCTGTCATCGGGCAGTATGAAAGAAAGATATATTATAGAAATCAGTTAGCAACAGCCAAGTGAATACAATAGTAAAGTAGATATTTCAAGGTAATATGCTGCATAACATGAACTTGAACAACCTTCGTAAAACTCATTCATGTACAATATTTACCCTAATTTTGTTTTATATATTACTAAGTGGAAATACAACAAAGAAAAGTACATAATTATGTATGGCTGTATTCGTTTTTACACTTGAGAAAAGCAAAGTTTATTGGCTTGGTAATATCTCGTCCTGTTTCTCGCTCTCTCCAATGACTTATATATCTCTGTACAAAAAATCACGTAGATCCGTTTTAACGTGAAAAAAGAATAAACAAACATACAAAATTAAAAACAAACACACTTTATATAATTATGTTAGGAAAGCTTATCACATGGGTTTTCAGAAGAAATAAAAGTTTATACTTAGTACTCCACCGGTTTTATTTGTTAGAAAATTTCTAGACCTAGGTATTATTAGTAATTTACCGTGTTACAATAATTCATCTATCTACCATCACGCCTTTTATCCCAAAGGGGGTAGGTAGGTAGAGACAATCGGATGCCATTTGTTAGAATCTTGACAATTTTATATTCATCACACCTTTCATACATGAATTTTTTTTTATATCTATTAATTAATCTATACTAATATTATAAAGAGGAAAGATTTGTATTTTTGTATGTTTGTGTGTATGTTTGTATGTTTGTAATGAATAAACTCGAAAACTACTGTGCCGATTTCAAAAATTCTTTCACCATTGGAAAGCTACATTCACCCTGAGTGACATAGGCTATATTCTATTTTCAAAAAAATCAGGGATCCTTACTGAAACTCCAATAATGTAACCCAAGGTGTAAAAAAATTACCTAAGAAATGCCTTAGATCGCGTGCGCTGCGAAAACTATTGATGATATAGAGGTAGTGGTAGAGGGTAGGGGTAGGGGGTAGGAGTAGAAGTAGGGGTACGGGTAGGGGTACGGGTAGGGGTAGGGGTAGGTATAAGGTATATTTTATTATGTTGGTAAATATCCACGGGCGAAGCCGGGGGCGGAATGCTAGTGTTCAATAAAAGTATACCTAGGTCGTCTTTTGCCAGCATTTGCCATATAAACATTTAATCTTTGTCCTATAATAAATTTCCGTTTTAGTAGGGTTTAGTCAATAAAAGGTTTGGACACGTTGAAAGAATGAAGGATGAAAGATTGACTAAAAAGGTTTATATGGCTGAAGTGAAAGAAAATGCTGGCAGAGGACGACCTAGATGTACTTTTATTGAACATATAAAAAATATGTTAATCGATGGAAATATTAAAAGTACACACAATCGCCGAGCATGTATGAAACGTATGATGAACTAATATAAAAGAAGCAAAAGAGATATGTCAGGATCGTAACAAATGGCATTCGATTGTCTCTGCCTATCCCTCTCGGGATGAAAGGCGTGATGATAGATAGATAGTCAATAATATGGCTGATTATGGTCTCAATAAATAAGATGGTGTCATGTGGTGTCATAGATTAAATAATAATTACTAACATAATATGGTGTATTAGAGATAAATGTTGTTTTCCTTGAAACACTTTTACTGGCGTCGATCTGTATTGAATAAATCAAATGCAGTTTTATTTTATTTATAGACTAGCTGTGCTTTGCGGTTGCACCCGCGTTAATGGGTACTGCTCCGCCCTTTAGGGCTCTCAAATGCAAAAACAATTTTTTAAATCCAATTGGTAATTTCAGAGATGAGCGCGTTATAGATAATATGTTCACGACCTTGATCATAAATAGTAGTTACATCATAATGACATTGTATTTTTCCTCTATTTCGTATAAGCAAAGGTTTCTGACACAACCTAGAACTATGTGACGAGTCCATGAATGAAAGTAAATATCGCTACAAAGAACAATATTCAATAATATTGATAAAATAATAATATAGAACAATGTTCTCGACATCGATATTCATATGGCCAAGTAGTTACGGAAGAACATATAAGACCCATTTCAATCAGATATACCAATTGCAAATTAGAATCCTAAAAATAATTGTACCTAATAAGATCAGACAGAAATGTAAAGATAACTATTCCGATCTGTTCTCCTATTGTGGAGTGATGCCGATTCATGTGAAAATAAAATCAACTTTATTACAGGAACAATTCTTCAATGAAAAACTTCAACAGAAACCCGTATATATCAAAAATACAAGAAGCGCAAATAACCCATTATTAATCATCCCTAAATATAGAAATGTATATGGGAAACGTCTTTTGAAATATATTATCCCATCTTTAATTAATGAGTTGCCTATTGGCACAAGAAAAGAAATTAACGCAAAAAATGTAAAGTACAAAATAAAGCAATATTATTTATCAAAAATAGGAAAGAACATACTTTAGAAATTTCTTAAAAGTATAATTATAATATAATAAAAAAAAAATACAAAAAGTAATTACTATAAACAGATAAAACTATATGCATTTTAATAACAAAAAAAAATCAAAATAATAAAATATCATCATAAAATAATATAAAAAATTAATTCAAACACGAAAATAATAAATTTAATTATATATCAAAGATGTAGGTAATGACCTATAAATATAACCATACTAAATACACTATGTTGCAAAAAAAACGAGCACTTAAAACTTTATTGGTTATTATTATATTTTGAAGTTAATAATGGTTCAATAATTATTTTTTATGATGTTTTAACATATTATAATCAAATTTCTACATTTTTTTAATTATCACAAGTAGAAATATGAGGTAAATTGAATAAAAATGTGAAAAACCAGTTTATTAAGTAATTTTAATGAGTATGAAGTGACAAATTAAACTTAAATATTTTTTTAAATAATCTTTTTTAAATGAACCTACACCAAAATCAATATCGAGTATGTCCACCTCTTGCAGTTATGACAGCTGCAAATATTTTTCTCATACTCCCGATCAGGTTTCTTATGATATCTTGTGGTATCAGTTCCCATTCAGCCTGAATCACAGTTTTTAACTCTGTCAGATTTTATGGAGCTGGAGTTCCAGCTCAAACCCGGCGTTTTAGTACGTCCCATAGATGCTCTATAGGGTTAAGGTCGGGACTCCTCGCTGGCCAATCCAATCGAGGAATCCCAACCTCCTTCATATAGGCGGATACTGCAACGGCACGATGAGGACGAGCATTATCATCCATAAAAATGGACCTGTCTCCCATAACAACCAATGCAGGTTGCACATGTGCAACGAGAATTTCTGAGATACAACGATGTGCATTGAGTGCCCCATTTGGCAAAAAACTAACTCCGTACGAGCTTCAGAAGTTATTCCTGCCCAGAGCATTAAGGACCCTCCACCGCATGGTGTTACCTCTTCAAAGCACACGTCGGCACAACGTTCACCTTGTCTTCTCAGTACTCTCCGATGTCTGTCTTCACCATGTAGACAAATACGGGCCTCATCAGAAAACAGAACCCTACCCCAATCCCCAATTGTCCATAGTAACAAATTTTGCCCAAAAGTTAGTATTGCTGCGCGATGCCCACGGAGTAATTTTGATCCTCTAGCGGGTCTGTGAGAATGTATGCCTGCTTCGATAAGTCTCCTCCGTACAGTCCATTTGCTAACTCTCACCAATCTCACTTCTTGTAGGTGGGTTTTTAAGATAATTGTAAGATTTTCGTCGATTTCTAAGAGCTTGACTGACAAGAGATCGATCATCCCTCTGCTCCGTACATCTTTTTCTGTCAGAACCAGGCCTTCTACAGAGAGAATCAGTCTTTTGGAACCTCTTCCAAATCCTTTAAACTTTAGAACGTGTAATTCCAAGCCGCCATGCCACATAACATTGGTGCTCTTAAGTGCTCGTTTTTTTTGCAACATAGTGTATTATTGAATGTTTCTTACTCGTAAATTATACATTAGAAGATATTTCAACTAAAATAATGTCCTTAATTAATAATTATTAAGAGAAGAAAAAATAATCTTTTAATTAATTTAGAAATAATATTTGGAGCATGCTGTATCTGTCATTTATTAGGTTGTACTGTATGCATACTTCCAGCAAGTGTGGGTAGTAACGTATTTGATATAATATACCTAGGTTAATTAACTGTAAGTCTATTTTTATTTAAATTTTGTATTACTCTGATAGGTATGATTTCATTTGATAGTTTTGAAATAATTGTGTAATTTTATTGTATGAAATGTATAAGACGAATACCAGTGTACATACAAACCCGTTAGGATTTACGTACACTTCAAAATGTAATCTTCATGTTTTATTTGTAAGTGAATTAATATTAAAATAATAAATAATAAAATCGAACTTTTCCAAAATTCTATTATATCTATATGTCATCAAGCCCTTCATCCCAAGAGGGGTAGGCAGA
Organism: Nemapogon koenigi; assembly: GCA_963924495.1. Lineage (NCBI taxonomy): Eukaryota > Metazoa > Arthropoda > Insecta > Lepidoptera > Tineidae > Nemapogon > Nemapogon koenigi. The sequence continues at coordinate 12,500,327 of OZ004642.1, forward strand.
GACAATCGAATGCTATTTGTTACGATCCTGACATACCTACCTCTTTCGCTTCATTTATATTCATCATACCTTTCATATATACATTTTTATATGTTCAATAAAAGTACATCTAGGTCGTCCCCTGCCAACATTTCCTTTCACTTCAGCCATATAAACATTTTAGTCAATCTTTCATCCTTCATTCTTTCAACATGTCCAAACCAGCATAAACTACTTTTCTTCATTTTAGTCACAGCATCATCTTTCACTCTGCATTCTTCTCTAATGACATCGTTCTATTATATTTCTCTTATTATTTGAAATAAGTCATAGCCCTTCTCTCTTTTGAAAAAGTAGAACGAGTTTCCTTCGTCTGTATTTGTTGCAAAACTTAACTACGATCGTTGTATAGAGTCTACTTTTACCTACGTCAATCTTTACAAACAATTCGTCATTATGTTTTCCTTATATATATATAATGTTATAGACGTGTTTCAGCAATATAATTGATTCAATTTTATGATTAAATTAAGTAAATAATACCTTTACATATAATTTTGTACACTTGTGTCGATAAAACACTTGTAAATATCGTACCATGATTTGTAACAAAGAATCAATTGTGTGAGACACTTATAATATTTCATATAAGTATATTATGGTGTTCGTTGGTAAGCGCATCACTGAATCGCGAATAATAATAATTGGAAAATTAGAGAAAACCTGAAAGTTAAAGTTAATATGGGCTCCACGGGCGAAGCCGGGGCGGAATGCTAGTAGTAAATAAAAAAAGTTCCTCCTAAAAAAAAATTATAGCCTTACCAAATATCTACAAATGATATTGAACGAGGTCATGATCATGACATTGAGAGGTATATCACGGTATTACTTTTTTTAGCCGAATATTTTACGGTATTTGTGAGGCTATACCAACCAACGAGTGGCCAGTTCTGTTGAGGTATATTTATAGATGGAAAAGCCTCTAAGTGTGGTTTGTCGGATTATAAGTAAGCATAGAGTACTAAGCCTATGGAGGGGCCATAGACGGGCCCCCCCTTTCGCCAATTTTTTCCCCTTTGACCAGTTAAACTGACCAGGTGCGCAGTAATAAGTTACCTTAGATTTCGTTGGTATCGTTTTGTGTCGCGAGACAGAGCTCTAGGAAAATAGTTAATTGTGATGTTTTAAACGGGAAAGGCGATCTAGGGCGTCAAACTTAGTGTTTCCAATCATTAATTATAATTATTATGTTTGTATTTTAACATAATCATCATATAACGTAAAATCCGTTGCGACAATAAAACGACAGAAAAATACAGTGGTACAGGAGCTAGTACTAGGCGTTTACCCCCCCCGGTAAAAGTGGTAGAAAAAATTGTTCGGTGATTTATACCCTTCACGTCTCCTTTGGTAAATACTCAAAGGATAAATGAGAAATTAACTTGTAAAGAAGTTTGTGTGCAAACCAAAGTCTATGACACTTTCGTTTACCCTTTTAGAAATGATGGTCGTTAATATTTAGGCATTATAAAATTAGCGAAGAACTAAGTTATATAACCATTACATATTCTCGAATGTGTCAGGTGTTAACTTTCTCTGCGTATGCGCATCAGACTAGAATTCTTAAGCACCTTTGCAACGGAAATAAAAAGTTAGAACTTTTTTTTGTTTTATTCTCGACATGGATTCCGTCTGAAAATCGATTATAAATCTTATCACTAGAGAACGGCTAGACCGATGTGGATGATTTATTTTAAATGTTTTAAAATTGTCTGAATAAGGTTTTTAGAGAAAGAAAAATTGGGGAAAAACTAAGAGACTTTTTTTCTATAGGATCTTAAAACCATAATCCGGGAATAAAAGTTCATTTAATATTGGTTTCACGGGCTTGTTTTTAATATATTTCCTTCTGACACGTCAAAAACAGACAGGATGTACTTAAAAAATAACATACAATATAAACAACAATAAATAATAAACATAAATCAAAAAATAAGAGCTTGTCCGATATTGCATAATTGAATTACAAATTGAATGTATCAATACAAACATTGCTTCATACAGGTATTTTTTTATAATTTGCCATTCGTGCGATTCAAACCCATGCTTTGTGCGTACCTCTCTATACCTGTCGTGATGCTCTTATAGGAAGGACAATAGACACTTGATATTGACTTACTTTACACCGCTGCCCGCTACAATATTAGAGATATGAACGTCACGTACAAACTATATAAGTGTATGAATACTTGTCAATTTATTAGGGTTTCGTAACTTTGAAAAGAAAAGACGGAATCCTTATAAAATCATTCTCATCAACTCTCGTGTCGTGTTAGGTCTTCTTGAGGCACCTCCAATTTTGTTCTCGCTAGACGCTGACATAGACCTCCCAGCAAGTTGAAACTGATCAATGATTGAGGTTGACTAATATTAGAAAGACTAGGATTTAACTAGACTTAGGTGTTATAGACATACCAAGCCTGCTTCTTTTAGCCAATGGTATTTGTGAGGCTATACCTAACGAGTGGCCAGTTCTGTCGAGGTATATTTAGATGTAAAATGTGAGATTATGTACATAAAGTAGCCCACGCACTGGTCCGGCATCTCAGCGAAAATTTTCGGTCCGGCCAGCCGTATGATCGAGATTGAACACAGGCCACACATTAGCGATGTAAATCATACGATTTCGATCACATGCAATTCACTCACAGATCGTTCCGGCCATCGAAATCAACCACAGCCGGCGATGAGTGGGCATCTTTAGTTTTTAAATGGCCACTCGGCCACCACCGCAAATGCGAATAATATTTTTGGCATGCGTAAACAAGTAGTTAAGTAAAACTAATTGTTGTACGTAGTTACGCATGTCACAACACCTGTTCATCAAAACAAAAGTATGGTAACAGATGTCATAGAGCTACTCAAGTACTCAAGGTTCGAGCAAGGTTTAAACCTTTACATATTTAAATATACGCAAAAAGTGTCGCAGGTGAAGGTTGCAGGATTACATTTTGGAGTAAATGTCACGGCTTCGTTTGCATCTATCTATCATCACGCTTTATCCTAAGAGGGGTAGGCAGAGACAACCGAATGCCATTTGCTACGATCCTGACACACCTCTTTCGCTTCTTTATATTTATCATACTTTCATACATGTTCAGCGATTGTGTATTTGATCAATATATCTTTCCTATGTCGTCCTTTTTAGTCAATCTTTCATTCTTAATTCTTTCAACATGTCCAATCTATATATGTGGGCAATATTTATTTAATGTTTATATTAGAGAACTTTAAGGCTCCTTACCGGCACACGCTACATTTCGGACATTTTTGATGTCTGTTTGTGAGAATACGAATAAGATTGTGAATACAATGGACAACATTTCATTTTTCGTAAGGTACCAAAATTCGAAAACCGTTTGGAGATTACATGCTAGAAAGCTAATTTTTCATTTTTTTTATTTTTTATATCCTTTAATTTTCGAGTTATTTTAAAAATACTGAAATATTGAAAATTAAGGATTAATAGGTGCCCTAATCTGTGCTAACCCTCTAATTTAAAAATACTAATGTCTGTGGAAGAGTTGAACTCAGGTGTTGCCCTCTATTAATTTTACCCATTTTTATTCCATTTAAAGCTAAATTAATAATTATTCTTTAAATATAATTATAAAAATACTTCTTTTATATAATATTTTTTGGAAGTTTTGCTAGTTTCGAATGGGCTATCACAGGAAATATATTTACGAGTGAAACCGCGGACAAAAGCTAGTATTATTATATACATTATGAATAATGTTGTAGGCGATTTGAGTTCCGGCTACGGCAACACCTAATTGGAACACGGTATATTATACTCTTTGCATTTCTATAACGTATACTCTGTGGCTTGACTGACACTATCTGTCACTTTCTTTGGGTGACAGTTTATATTTCTTAATTTTAGTCCTAGCTATGGTTTTTAGTTTATAAGTCCTCAGAATTTATAAAAATTCATAATTAAATTAAAAATATAAAAACTCAACCAAAAATAAAATAGAAAAATACGTGTAACTTATTTTTTAATATATTTTTAATTAAAGTAATAAAAATGGGTGATTAAAAAAATGAAATGTTGTCCATTATGTGTCATTTTGAAAATACGGGTCTTGGTCTTCAAGACCTTCAAGGCCTTCAAGAAATCGTAATTTTTGGAAAAAATCATAGATATAAAAATGTATTTTTTGTGAGCTATATACAAAAAAAATTAGTAATATAAAAATAACACATTATTCTCGAATTATTCCATAACAAGAATCTAAATTTTATTTAAGATAGAAAACATTACAAATATAAATAAAAAATAATTTAAAGAGTGAAAAATTTGCAATATTGAGTATTTTTCATTTTCAAACCATCCCCGCTTTTTATTTTGATATCACAGTCAACAAAAAAAAAAAGCGAAAATGATCAAAATTTGTAGGCGCGACTAAACACACGCTAAATTTCGAGTGCGGCGTATCTGTAATTATATGGGCGCTGAAAGTTTAAATAATAAAATCCGCTTTCCTGTTTAATTTTCACAATAAAATCAACCTCAAAGGACAAGCAATTACAAATTGTATGGACACTTCGCAATATGGATTCACAACAATTTGAATACCTACATAAATACGCTTATAACTACTTATATATTAAAGATAGATATATGCTACCGCTGACTTTTTTGTAGACAGTTTTATTGTACACAATTCTTCCCTAGATCATTTTGTTATATCTCTAACGGATTAGACAGCGTACGCATACTGTCAATGCTATGCTCCTAAAAGTGATAGGTCCATGTTAAATGGCCGTAAATCTATCTACTCATGAAATCCGCATCAATATCCGTATAGTAGTTTATTTGCGCCGAAAGGTTACAGACCAACGGGCTCTCACACGAAGGATTCCGTACCACCGCACAATATTTGACACTACATTTTTCTTAAAAATAGTTTAGGTACCTAGTAAAAAAATTTGCGCGAGTCAGACTTTCACTTGGCCGGTTTTTAATATTTAAAGTATGCATTATAGTTATACTATTTAGACGTTTGTATGTATTGCCATTATTAAGATCGAGCAAAAAACGGCGAAAACAACAAGTTTCTTGTATGGGGATCCCCTTTAATTTATTTTGTTCTCAGTAGTTCCTTATTTTATTTTTATTATTTGTTGAAGATTTCAAAGGTCTACCAATTACTTTTCTTATTTGTGACAGTCAGACGGACAGACAGACAGACATAATAGGGTTTTCGTTGACAAAGTAGCTGGGCATAATGGAGGTCGGATAAGTTGTGGGGTAGGTAGATCCTGAAACGCTTCTCTTATACTTCTGAAAATATTAACAATTTTTATTATTATATTGCCACTAAATGATTGGCAACATACAGAATGTAAAAATAACAAAGTATGCAACTACCTTGACGTTACCTATTGCAATATTTAACTAATGTCAAATAGGTAATAGGTATTTTATTTGTAAACATTCATCAAAATTAATAAGACATTTGTAATAGAAAGTAGTTAGCGATAAAAAAATACGTGCCCACACTTTAGTTAGATTATAAAACAAACCAGAATATACATCCGTCATACTTCTCGCCACGATTTACCAATTTTGGGATAATTTCTTATTATCAAGAGTTAATAGGTATTCATAAAAAAGGCATAGGCAGTCACGGGGATTGCAGACAGAAGTGAAAAATAACGCCATTTAGCGTTTCACATCTGAAATGTATCTGTCATTAATAGTAGGATCCAGACCAGTCCAGTTCAGCGGATAGATGCTTCCACGGGCTTTGTTATAAGATAGCATGTCGGTGATGCGGTGACGCGAACCCATAAGATTTTCCTACCAAAAATCGCTCAACGCACCTAAAGAAGTATTCACTGCAATATCACCTATTCTATGTACTTGTACACTTTTCTTATACAATATTGTCTTTTGATCAGGAAAAACAACAACCGGGTACTCTATTTTAGTGCACTATTTATTAGTTTGAAGTATTCATGATGCGGAGTTGGTTTATTCTGAGGTTGTTCTAGAATTACGTATAGAAAATATACAATGTCGGATTGTACCTAAACACTATTGGTACAATGGCCGACCAAATCCGTCCAGCTGTTATGTCGTAATCAATGGTCTCACTTTACAATGTTGGATGCGTGTTAATTAATTCAGCCATAACAACGATGAAAGTAGATGTAGGTATATAAATGTGCCCATTCATTCGTCCAATCGCCAATATAAGATCCGCCGAAATCGACCACAGACTCGTCCAATTCTTGTAACGTACGGTCCGCCATCCGTTTTCAAATCGATGTATTTGTGGTTGATTTCGATGGCCGGAACGATCTGTCACTCACACGGATGTTTGACACTTTATTTAATCGAATGTTGTGTCTGTGTGAGTGAGTGAATTGCATGTGATCTAAATCGTATGTTATACATCGCTAATGTGTGGTTTGTGTTCAATCTCGATCATACGGCTGACCGGACCGAGAGATACCGGACCAGTGCGTGGGCTACTTAATTTACTAAATACCATTCTAGACGGCTGTGGAGAGTGTGGAGGCCAGAAACATAACTATAACCTTCAATATGGTACGCGACCGGAAGAGATCGGAATATCCTTCATATCATGTTATAGGTTCAAATCTCACTTGTGACAAAAATGCTGAGCACCAATTTTCTCGACTTCTCGTGCTTCGGGGAGGATGTAAAGCCGCCGTGCACACTTGTTATAAAATAATTGGTCAAGTTGAGAGTGCGAATCGCGCGCTGAGGGTTCCGATTTTTGATTTTCGTTTATGTTTTCCTGTAAACTATATTCCCTATTTTTTTTCTTCAAAATTTTAGACTCAGTTTCGGAGACCAAGGGGGGGGGGAGGGGGAAACTGTAAAATTTTGTATGTTTTCTTTAATAATTATATTTTTATTTTATAAAAATTATAAAAAATATATATTTGTATTCCTTATTTAACGAGCCCTTTCATTTGATGCACTTAAAAATAATATTTTTTTACGTTTTAATTTTTCTCTCATGAAACTCTATATAATACGTACCAAGTTTCAACATTTTTCGTTCAGTAGATTCGTAGAAAATAAGCTGTGACAGACGGACAGACAGACACAAGAGATGTTCGGAACCCTAAGAAGTGACATATCTAGCTACTTATGCAACAAAGTCTCTGGACACACCGCTAAGTATAAAGGGCGTGAACATGTGTGGTAGCCGCAAGTATTAGTGGTACCTACTGTTTATCTAGAGACAATAGTACATAAATGAAATAAAGATGAAAAATCACCTTGACGTGAGAAACACCGCCAGGAAGTAGCAATCTGTTATCTATAACTACTGCTCTATAAACAATAATGGAGGCAATTTAAAAAGACAATTGTTCATGGTTTATTTCCTTACTAGCTTTCGACCCCGGCTTCCCCCGTGAAAAATGTAACTCAACGGTCCTGATTCGCACGGATTGCTTTACATACAACTTTGAGTATATATATATACACCAAAGGAGGCGTGAGGGGGGGGGGCTGGGGAGGTAAACGCTTAGTACTAACCTAGTACTGTATTTTTAATTAAACATAATAATCTATATTAATAATTTGGTTTAGACTTACTACGGTAAGACTTGATTCAAACGCATACCAAATTGTTAAGAAAAAAAATTAAATCAATTCTGGTTTAGGAACTTATATCCGCAAAATTCGTATAATCCCGTAATTTCAATAAATAAGTCCACATTCATTAATGCTTTGAGTCATAGAGTAGGTACTAAGCAAAAAATATGCGAAAGGGGAGCCCGTCTATGGCCCCTCTTTAACCTTAGTACTCTATGCTTTACAGCTCCCGAAACCGTGTCTTTTAGCCGATGGTATTTGCGAGGCTAACCTAACGAGTGGCCAGTTTTGTTGAGGTATATTACCAGACATCTTAACTACACGGCGACAGACATACTTTCTCATTTATAATATAAGATAGGATTTGCAATTTAGTTCGATTCTTGTTCGATATCGTTACATTGCATTAGATAACTAATTGTGTCAATGACACCTGTTTTCGATTAATCAAAATAAATTTTGAAGTCAAAAATTAAATACAGTGGCATTGTTAAACATCATTCAATATCGTATTAAAACGCTTTAAAAATTCACGGCTACCTCATGTGTCAGTCTTTTATAGATGTAAAATATCTATTATTTTCGGTGAAGTGTGGACGCCGGCTTTAGTGCCCTTTATTACCACAGAACGCCGTTAAAAATGTAACAATATTATCAACGATATGCTTTTTATAGTTAGGTATAACTAGCGGACGTTGTCCTGCCCGAACGTTGGCTTGCTTTGTCAAAAAGTAAAAATACATTTTCCTAGAAGCCGATGGCAGCGCCACCTATCGGGTACCAATTGTGAATCTAAATCATCTCAAACACACACAAGAAATTTCATCAAATCGGTCCAGTGTTTATGAGGAGTTCAGTGCCATATACAAGTACAATAGAATTATATACCTATATCTTTGCATATTATTAAGTACGGTACATAATGTGTAGAACTTTATATAAGTTTTATTGATACAACACTAGTGCATCTAGATTTAATATGATATTTTGTAGACGTCAACTAGAAAGTATATTGATTGCCTATTACCTAATTAAGGTCATATAAATATTGTAACGAATAGGTACTTAAATCGCACCTAAACACATCAAGGTCGATAGACGTCTCTAGAAACATCCAGAGAGAATCTAGTACAAACGAAAATGGACCGTATGTGCCTAGCCATAGGTACCAAAATCGGCCGCGGTCTCTGTGTAGGTATTTGGCGACGAGCCGCATCGAGACGCGTCTACAACTTTGTACAACAATCTCGGCGTTTCTCGAATGTTCGGTGGGCAATATAAACAGAGGATCTTTGCCGGGAATAACACAGTGCGAATCAGAGCGATCAAAGCGAAACAGTGAAGTGGAATTTAGTGCGAATAAGTGTTATTCTATAGTGTTCATTTATTTAACTGTATTTTTGGTGGTGTTAAAGTAAAGTTTGTTTATTTAATCGGTATTTTAAATCTCTTCGAACCCTAGCTCGTAACAATATTATTCTTCCGCGTTTGTAATAACACCATCCAAAGTTATTAAAAATATAAAAGTATTGAAACAATGTCAAGGCTGTTTATAACTTTTCCAACGATATCAATATTTGATAACCTAAATTTGTTATATACCTATATATTTATATCTATGTAGGTCCATTAAGTGCAGCAACAGGCTTGCCACCTGTTCTGTTCAATATGGACAACTGACAAAAAGTGGACACTGGCCACACTATAAGATATAAAATCCGTGAAGGTGTGTGTGTGAAGTTTTTCATTCCTATTGGCACTATAATGCTTAATTGTCTAGATAGGTGTGGAGTTTAATCTTTGCATGCATGAAAAAGCGGCCAAATGCAAGTTGCAGCACACTCAATATTCAATAGTATAGTGCGTACTCATGTCAGACCAAGTTTGACGGTCCTAGAACAAATTAGCGCGAGTCCGACTCACACTTGGCAGGTTTTTATTATTTATTGTTTTACTTAAGAGTATGCATTATAGTTATACTAGTTATTATTTGTTGTTATAGCGGCCATAGCAATACACACTCTGTGAAAATTTCTTCTTCTTCTTCTTTTTTATTATGGCTCCACCAATGTTCATCGGTGATTTGCCAATGTCAAGTATTATAGCCTTTATAGTGTATATAGCCGGTAAATCGGTATTTAAGATAATCCCGTCGACCGTGATATGTCTTATTAATCACTGATTAATCACAACCATCACAGCGCGAACAGGATTAAACTGGATTCCACATCACGCCACGACGAAAACGCGTGCGTATGTCGCCATGACCGGATGTGGAATCTCCTGTGAAAATTTCAAGTGTCTACCTATTTCGGTTCAAAAGATACAGCTCTGTGACAGACGGACGGACGGACAGCGGAGCCTTAGTAATAGGGTTTCTGTTGTCAGTTTTGTCACCTTTTGGGTACGGAATCCTAAAAAAGTATGTAATTTTTTTATGGATAATACGAAACTAATTATGGAAACAAATGCAGCATGTAATCGGATTATTTCAAACTAACTAAATTCAAGGTTCTCATATGATCACGCTGTATTACTCGGATAGGTAGAGGTTACGGTGCGATCTCGACTACAAGTGTATTTATAAATTCTGCTACGGTATTTTAAATATTATAAATATTCGCAATCATCATAATATTCAATAGAAACGTAGGTAATAACCTGCCTAAGTGCAGTTAAGACAATGCTCTCCATATGTCGGTGGTCGAGTGGGTAAAACGTCGACTCACAACTGAGAAGTCGCGGGTTTGATCCCATTACATACACATCTACACATTATCTGACAATCCGTACAAAGAGGCTTTTCCATCTACATACCTCAACAGAGCTGACTACTCAAGGTATATCAATCAGGTATAGCCTCAAAAAAAAAATCTTCGGCTACGTGAGGAAGACTTTGTCTTCAGCTGGGTACCCTGGGGCCGGCAACGGTTCCCTAGAGCTGCAGTAACGATGTGAAGATTTTTCCCGCGTTCGTCGACTGGACCTAACTTCTATACCTACATTTAATTTTGTCTTGTTTGTCTGTGCGCTTGTGCAATGTGCACGCTAATTTCTACAACGGCTGAACTGATTTGGATGTGAGTTTCAGTAATATAATGAAATTTGGACTTAAATTTAGAGTTTATTTCATTTAAATCGGTTAACAAATAAAAATCATTTGCTTATGGAAGCGAGACTTGGGTATGGAATAAGAAGTATGAAAGTAAGATAAATGTAGTGGAAATGCGGTCTTTACGTAGAATGTGTGATGTAAGGCGTATTGACAGCATCCGGAACGATGTCATTAGAGAAGAATGTGGAGTGAAAGATGATGTTGTGACTAAAATGAAGAAAAGTAGTTTACGCTGGTTTTTACACGTTTAAAGTATGAAGGATGAAAGATTGACTAAAAAGGTTTATATGACAGAAGTGAAAGGAAATGCTGGCAGAGGACAAACTAGGCGTACTTTTATTGAACATCTAGACTCGAGCGACGGCTGATGCTCATACCTGGAAGAAGATGGGGGAGGCCTTTGCTCAGCAATGAGATGACCTATAGATAAAATAATTTAATTTGACTTGATTATGTGTATGACTTAATTATTTTTTTATATAAATGCATTGACTTTATTTAATTTGATTTACTTTGATTTAATTTAATTGTTTGATATTTTAAATTGAAATTTTGTGGTTTGATTTTATAGTGGAGTCTGATATGAAGTGCAGATTGAGTGAATTGTAAAAAAGCCTGTGATTTTTTTTTGTGAAAATGTAATTTAAAAAAATTAGTATCTACCTATACCTACGTTGTTATACAAAATAAAATTATTGAAACATCTAGATATTAAACTAAATTTTATAATACTTGATAAAAAAAAAACATAAATTTATTTCATAATTTTTTAATAAAAAAAGGACTCACCTCCAAAAAAAAGTGATGATTCCAAATATTATAGAACAACTTTAACAAGTAGTAAGGTTATTTACCGCGAGCACTGTGACAGTGAGCTGCGCGCGCGCAACGAGTTACACTTGGACTGAAGAACAAGGTATGATTGTGAAGGCTATAATACCTATCTCATTTCACGGTTCAATACAAGACACTGCGTCTTGTGCTAGCGTTAGCTTAGTTCGTTTCAATTTCAATATAGGTGTGATTGAATAGATGCAAATCGAAAGATGATGTTGTGAGTAAAATAAGAAATAGTTGGTTTGGACACTTTGAAAGGATGAAAGTGATGACGATTGCAAAAGATGATGAAAGGACGGACTGTATCATTTGTGTGAAAGGATGTAAATTAAAGCAAGTGAATGAATTTCTTTATTTAGGTAGTATGTTCACAAGAAGTGAAAAGATAGACAAGGAAATTGAAAGGAGACTTAAAGCGGGAAGCAAGGTATTTGGTGGACTAAACAATGTATGCAGAAATACACAACTTACATTACAACTAAAAGTAAAATTAATGCTGTCTTAGTTCCATCATTTACTTATGGAAGCGAGGCTTGGGTATGGAATAAGAATGAAAGATAAATGCAGTGGAAATGAGGTCTTTACGTTGAATGTGTGATATAAAACGTATTGAACCGTAACGGAACGATAGCATTAGAGAAATATGCGGAGTGAAAGATGATGTTGTGACTAAAATTGAAGAAAAATCGTTTACGCTGGATTGGACACGTTGAAAGAATGAAGAATGAAAGATTGACTAAAAAGGTTTATATGGCTGAAGTGAAAGGAAATGCTGGCAGAGGACGACCTAGGTGTACTTTTATTGAACATATAAAAAATGTATTGATCGACGGCAATATTAAAAGTACACACAATCTCCGAGCAAGGTATGTTGAATATAAAAGAAGCGAAAGAGGTATGTCAGGATCGTAGCAAATGGCATTCGATATTGTCTCTGCCTACCTCTCTTGGGATAAAAGGCATGATGATAGATAGATAGCTGATAACTAAAAGGAAGGGAATGTAGAAAAGACGTCATCGATGGCGGAGACAAATATTTAAATAACTGAATTCCTGAAAATTCAATAAACCAATGGATACATTTTTCAATAAAAATTACCTCATCAATATCGGTTAATATTTCACTGAGGTAATGAGTAGGTTAATATATTTTTCAAAATTCCTGAAAGATTGCTAAATTCATATGTAGAGTTGTAGTAAATGTAAAAAAACATACAATATATGTTCAATCCCATTCTTAAAATAACCGACATTATCTTGCGTACCAGTTGCTATATTAATTAAATTAATAGAATTGGGCCTTAGTATTTGCATTAGGTATAAATGCAGGCGTGCTAGAAATGTTTCTAGTACTTAGTTAAAATAAGAAACTTCTTGATATAATACATTATAATTTTTTGTTGGCGTCTTGAATTAAAAACTTATGTACATAATCCGACAAACCACACGAGGCTTTTTCATCTAAATATACCTCAAGAGAACTGACCACTCGTTAGGTATAGCCTCTCAAATACAATTGGTTAAAAGAGAAAGACTTGGTCTTACGCTGGGTACCCTGGGACCAATAACACGGTTTCGGGTAAGAATTTCCGGGATAAGTAGGACAAACAAACAAACGCACTTTTTTAATCATCTATAACTTTAGGATTAGAATTGGTTACGTATTAAATATTTAACAATTATTAGCCAAGATAAACTCAATTTTGGCTATTCAGTTTTGTGAAAAAATTTTGTAAGTGGTAACCGAAGGAAACAATTGTTTATGTAGAGGCACGTACTACTTTGTATGTTTAAGATACAATACTTATTATTAATTTGTAAACAATACAATAGAAAAAACATGTAGCCGTAACATTTGTCAAAGTGTTTTTAAATACGACTTCAGTTTCAAAACATTATCGTTGCTAATGTCGAACTATATTGACTTCGCAATTTGGCCAAGTCAGTCATACAATGTATTTGCATCAACTGTTTGGTATGATTTTATGTATATAGGAGTCAAAAGACACGAGGTTTACAGGGCCCCGTAAGAGCCCGGTCACACGATGCGTTGCCGGTACGTTGCGGCGCCGCACCGCAATTATGTCGTCGCATTGGGTGCCAAATGAGCGGTGCGGTGCCGCGACGCAACACTGCTCTACTATGCACTTTCCAGATAAAAACAAAGTCCGTTGCGCGTGCGGCGCGGTGACACGCACCCTGTGGCATGTCATGTAGGACTAGCAGGTGCTCACGAATTCGTACATGTTGTATTAGAAATACAAAGTTTACACCTCATTTAACCCTCTTAGGGGTTGATTTTTGAAAAATCCCTTCTTAGTGCACGTCTACACCCCCTAAGAAATATACTTTCCAATTTTCATATTTACATCTACAGAAATCGAAGTACAATATTGCATGTGACAAATGGTTCATAGGCAGTGTGGTCAGAAACACTGGTAACAATTTCCACATTTGTTTCCTATGTGCAATGTAACAAATGTCACTTCTACAACAAAATATATTATATTAATTAATATATATTGTATCCGCTACTGCAACTGCGTAAAATGCTGAAACGAAAACTAAATTGGTCCAAGGGTTACATTGTTAATTTCGAGTTAACGAAAAAAGTTCGTAAAAACACTTCAAAAACTGTATATAAAAACATCGTATCGTAATATCAAAAACAATAAAATATATAGGCGTTACAAAGTGTATCATTCGCTTTTACTCTATTTGTATGCGTTATTTATATAAATAAAAATTAAATACTGTTCGATTGAGAACGGCTGGACCGATCTGGCTATCTTTTATAAAATGTTCGTAATAATCTAAATAAGGTTTTTGGGAAAAAAAAAATGGAAATGTTGCCCGGAAAATTGCAAAATTCGAGAAAAACTGAAAGTGCTTTTTTCTATGAGATTCTGGTACAAACTCAAGACCATAATAAGGGATGTAAGTTAATATGGGCTCCACAGACGAATGTAATAATACAACAATTTGAATTTTGGTGCTACGTGCGACAGATGATCTTTTTTGTAGAGATTAATTAACTCATAAAGTTTGGCTATTTTACGATTTCAATAATATATGTGATGAAAGAATGACGAAGCAAAATAATGAAGCTGCAGTAGCGTGAGGACTAACAACAAGGAAAGGACGATCAAGATGATCTGATGTCCTTAATAAAGGTCAAGTACGTAGTACTAAAAATAGACGTGCATTAAACGATGTATGGATGTAGATGAAGCAGGAGAAATATGCAACAATCGAGAGAAGAGCCTCTCTCCTCTTTACCTACCTCTTTGGGAAATGGTTGCCTTACGACTTCAGGGATCGTGTTACCGGTCCCAGAGTACCTACCTACGGAGGCCGCGGAAGACGAAGTCTTCTTTCTTTAGCCGATCTTCTGTTGAGATATATTTGGATGGAAAAGTCTGTCGGTTTATGTACATAAGTTTTTAATTAAATTAATTTATTGTCTAAAAATTTTAAAGGAATATTAATGGTTAGAATATTAATAGCATATTTATTATTAATTATACAACTTTAATGTTAGGTTCATTTATAGAGTTCTAAAGTTCTGTGGTTCTGTTTTATTACTTAATTGATTATTACGTTTGGAATTATTTGCAGATAAAATGTTGACGTTCTTTTTAATATTGACCTCAATATGAGGTCTGTCATAATATGTAGAGGTCGAAATATAAAAATGTAGTCAAAACAATTTTCTTGACGCACAGAAGACAGTACTCCTGGCGCCCGAACTTCTATTGAAAGTTTTACTTAAATGTCATGAAGTGACATTATGAACAAAATGGACTAGTTAAATGTGGACATTGTTACCAATGTGTCTGACCAGATTGACTAAAGGCTGTAAAGAAGTAGCATCATCCCTTACAAGTTAGGAAACACGGTACTTGAATCTAACAAATATTAGTATTGACGTCCGATTATAAAAATGTGATATTAGATAAGAGATATCGCGCAGGTTGCGATAATTATAATGTAAATACTAAAATGTTGATCGAGTGATTCATATCGATAGCTAATGATGCCATTTACGGACATTATATTAATTAATAGAGTCTTTAGAGTATAGAGTCTAATGAAAATAGTTGTTGTAAGGTGTTGTCTGGCTGACTGTCGGTTACATAGAAGTACTTTCTTTGGGACTTTATCTTATCTGAGTGCGTTGTTATCGCTCTAGTGTTAGTCTAGATGCGGAGATGTGATTGTGTTCAGAGGTCTATATCGGAGAGAAAATTATTGTTTTAGAGTGAATTGAGTGTTTGTTAAAGTGCTATAATGTACTTTTCGCGTGCTGTATCTGCGTGGAGCGATCTGCAATGCTGTAAGTTTGTTTTATTGTTATTGTTTTAGCTATTAATCATAAATAGGAAAAAATACTGCTGTAATCTATCATTTATTTTATTTGACAAGAAATTGTTGCTAGTGGAAATAATAGGTAGAGTTCTTTGATTATTTAATTTTTTTTGAAAATCTATATTAAAATAGGCCTTAAAGTTTAAACTAGATAAGGAACTCCCTGCTTACCTTTAATATTACATGTAGGCACTTGACACGATTAAGCCCACTTTGAGACAATCAAATGCCATTTGCTACGATCCGTCGCCTCTTATAATACCTACATTACAATTTAGGACTAACCTAAGTCTTGCGAGAATACTATATTTTTTTATTCAAAGTACTAAAATATAACTGAGAATTTCAATTGCGATAAAATAATTACTATCACATCTGTAATAGACTATGTAGTTGTAACTAGGGTGAAAGATATTTGTAAAGTGAACTGGTATAAAAAATACCAACAGAAATTGATGGATGTGTTTACCTCACGATGATACTTGAAGATTCTTAGATTCTTTGAAATCCTCTTCAGCTATAGTCACTGTTTTCTGTTCTTTTATCTGATTAACATATCTAAATCTAATCTAAAATCTAAGTTATTATTTATGAATCAAACAGCATGTAGCAGATGATTCTGGAAAATAAGTAAAATTATAATTTAGTTGTTCAAGTTTGGTTCCTTGTAGAAATCTATGAGACTTATTGATATAAAAGTATAGGCACTTCCGCATATTTTTCTTATCTTTGCCATTTAAATATGAATTAATATTACGAAATTCCTTATACTGAAATTAAAATTACATAAAACATTTTTCGAGATCCCAAGCCCTTCTCAATATTTAAAGAACCACCTATGGCCCTAGCAATATCAAACTTCTTATAGCTTCTACATCGTTTCAGTAAAAATCAGCTGTAACAGACTAATTCTTCGGATTTTACCTTTGGAGGTACGGAATCCTAAAAAGTAGTATTTGATAAAACAACATTAAACACACATGTAGCTACTCCATGCTCGCAGATAAACACCATCCCAAGATAAGTTAACCTTTTGCGAGATAACATTTCAACATAACAAATCCACATTCCTTACTATTGTGCAAGCCTCATGAAGGTTGGACTGAAAATGTATATGAAATGATATATCTAAAAGAGGTTCTCTATTATTACATAGGCAGTAGTGAAAGGAAATAATAGCTACACACATTTAGCGAATTGTCCATATTAAATAGAATTTATATTTATGCTGTTCCATATTTTTAATTTCAGAACAATTGACCCAGATGACGTATCATTGGAGCAAGTTATTGGAAACATTGTCAGATTTTAGGTTTAAATGGCTGCAGGCAAATATAAAGGTGTCAACAGAATCTTCAGGAGGAAAAAAGAATATGACAATGAAGAATTGGAAAGCAGTGACTTGAAAAGGTCAAACGTTGTTACACTTTCTTATAGACTGATCATACTTCTATCATAAGTCATTAATTAAACTTTGATCCTGTGAGGAAACTAGGTAGTAGTAAAATGTTGATGAACAACCATCATCACTAAGCTTCAGAGTCACAGGTTCATCAGCATTAATCTTCTTGATTGAATATATATAAAATGTCAAGAGTTTATATTAAATCCTAACTAATATTTTAAACGCGAAAGTGTGTTTGTTTGTCCTAAGGACACGGCAGAACAGAGCAACGGATCTACGTGATTTAAACACATCGATGGATTTAACAGTTTTTTTTCTCGGAAATGTTTCAGGATGACTTTTTAAGTCACATTTTAAATGAGCAATGTTTATTTTCAGATGTCTGAACCTTTGGGATTTACTTGCACTTGGAGCTGGTGGTACTCTAGGAGTGGGAGTCCACGTGGTAACTGGTAGTGTAGCGTTAAGTGTGGCAGGACCGTCTGTCATCATCTCTTTTGTGATCGCTGCAGTCGCGGCTGCACTAGCTGGTATGTTTTCTTAATCTAAGTATATAAAACTGTCGTGTCGCTTACTGACTGACAATCAACGCACATCCTAAACTACTGAAGATATAAATATGAAAATTGGGGGTGTATAGGGGCACTAAGAAAGGATTATTCGAAAAGCACGCACTATATAAAGAGTTGTGAAATGGGGTGTAAACATTGCATTTCTAATACAAAGCGTACGAAATCGCGGGCAACTGCTAACGGTTTGCCTTACGACTCCCGTAACCGTGTTACCGGTTCCAGGGTAACCAGCTGAAGACAAATTTATCCTAGTTAGAGTAGACAGTGGCATTTTTAGGCTATACCTAACGAGTGGCCTTAGATGGCATTATGTACAACATAAGTTTTTAGTAATGAACCTCGTGGTCTGCGTAATCAGACGCTTTAACTATTCGGCCACCGACGCACCTTGAACAAAGTTATCTAAATTGGCCTAAAAGATGGCTCTCAGGGGATAGGTAATATATAATATTTTAAGTGGTCTATGGGGCAAAACTTTGGAAACTTCTGATCTAGAATCATTGAACAAATGGACCTCTTCAATCCCTCTGAGAATCATAAACGTGATGTATCTTACCGTATAATCTCGCGTTTTTATTCTGAGTAGGTATAGTATACACTGATCATTTTCAAAATAGTCACCTGTGGTTGGCTCGATTTTTTGTAATAACTGACGTGATTGGTTAAACCAACCGGTCATTAAAATGAACACAATATTAAAAACCTCAGGAATATGGTTGTCGTTTTCAGGTTTATGTTTTGCGGAATGGGGCGCTAGAGTTCCTCAATCAGGAGTTACATACAACTACACACAGGTGGCGCTAGGTGAACTGGTCGCGTTCTTGATTGGGTGGTGCAACATACTTGATGGGATTTTTGGTAAGCAAACTTCATCACATACATACATATCGATGATCGATGCTAACAATAGACTTACTTATGAACGATATTTAGAAAGCCATGGAAGTATTTTTTCTCTTTTCGCGAGTTGCCTTGCAGCTCCCGAAACCGTGTTATCAGACCCTGGGTACCCAGCGGAAGACCAAGTCTCCCTCTTTTAGACGACGTTATTTTTGAGGCTATACCTAACGAGTGGCCAGTTCTGTTGAGGTACAATTAGATGGAAAGCCTCTGTATGGTACTTATTGGTGAATATACCTTTCGGTCCGTTTTCCACCTACCCACTCCTGTACTACTGATTTCGTGTCGCGTCGAGAGGTTGTCCGCGAAGTAAAAACAAAAAATTAACTAAATATAAAAGGTGTAATCTAATGTGCAAGAAGGCTCCACGGCAGATTCTACACACAAATATATAGCCAGCTGGCTGAAGTGAGAAGACAGGCGTAATTGGTACGTACTCCTTCCATTTCTATATTCCATCAATAAATATTCACCAGTACAGTGCTATACAGATGATATAAATTCATTTATCTAAGGAATTGTAGGTCTATTGTATGTTCCCAATTAACTCGCCCATGGATTAGTACGTCCCGAATTCATAATTCGGACGGAACCCTAACAGCCTCTAATAATATTATCTATACAAATAAATCAAAATTGAAGTGCTTGTCTGTCCAGATTAGGCTCCGAAAGGTCTCAATAGATTTGGATCTTCAAAGGTTACGGGAAACCTATATAAATGAAAAATATTGTATTGACCATACATGGCTCAGCGGGGCGGCAGGGTAGTGTATAATAAACCTCCCTGTCATTCATAGTTCCTAGATAACCAAATTCACATTTTCAGGTTCAGCGAGCGTGGCAAGTGGACTGAGTGTATTTGTGGATCAGCTATCAAATGGTTCTATGTCAAATTGGTTCCTAGAAGTAGCTCCGATAAACCAGGCGTTCCTATCGCCATATTTCAATTTCTTCTCGTTTTTTGTGGTCATCGTACTTGGTGGTATGTCATTTTGTTAATAATTTGTGCGTATTATTATTAAAAAGCTCTTGTCTATAATATTGTATTGAATTAATTACCGATATAACCTTCTAGTCTAATGAATTTAAAATGAGGGTTCAACCAAAGGAAGAAGTATTGTTTACTGGAATGACCTTAATAAAACATTTATTTTATATATTTCAGCAATTCTGATTTTTGGAGTGCGTGAAGCATCGTTCCTGAACATGTTGTTTGCTGCTGTCAATATGTGTGTTGTGGTGTTCGTAATAATTGTAGGAGCCGTCAAAGGTAAGTCTAAGAAAAAAGTCATTTAGAAAAGTTCTCAAACTACTGATTCCCCAATAGTAATCCAAAAAACACTGTAATATTTCAATAATTACCAACAGCTAACGCCGAGAACTGGAATTTATCCCCAACCGACGTCCCAGATCCAAGTTTCGGCTCCGGAGGGTTCTTTCCATACGGCGCATTAGGTACACTGAAAGGTGCTGCGTTCTGCTTCTACGGGTTTGTGGGATTTGAAGCTATCAATGCGGCTGCTGAAGAGGTTCGTACTTTACATTCATGATATTTGGTTATTGCCTTGACAACCATGTCGCAGAACTATGCCAACTTAGGACCAGTTGTTAATCATCTTATCCAAGAAGTCGATAGTTCCAAACCACAGTATCATGGATGTTTCATGTGTGTGTAGGTATATAGATGAATTTTAGTGGATCAAGCGAAGAAGCTTGTGATGAATCCTCTATATAAAGTTGGTTGAATTTTTGTTGCAGGTAGAGAATCCTCGTAAGAACATTCCCAAGTCGATATTGTTGGTGATATTGGTAGCCACTCTCAGTTATGTGGGGGTCGCGGTTGTGGTCACCATGATGACACCATATTATACGCAGGTATATACTCGTAAATATTAAATTATTTCACACCAACGTAGCCGCGGACACAAGCTGTATTTTTTTGCCGTTAAGCCTAAATCAGATGAAACAGTAATGAACAAAACAGTCTTTTTAATTCGTACACAAAGTGATTTTGCTGCAGAGACGACACTCTACAGAACCTACAGTGATCTCTTTGCCACTACTTTCAGTAAACTACAATAGTAGCTTAAATACCAGCAAGATAATTTTATTTGTAACTTTACTCCGTTTCAGGATATGATCGGAGGAGTGGGATTCGCCTTCAGTTCTGTCGGATGGGAGTGGGCGATGTGGATCGTGCAGATTGGAGCTATTTTTGGTATTCTGTCTAGGTAAACTTTTGTATATCTAACCTATAAATAAACTCAGTCGGTTCCTCATAATCGTGTCGTGACTACCATTAAATATTTTTCTCTGTCAACTGCGGTCTTCTGCCTGAAGTTATACCTACTGTTTATAATGTAGTCCAGGTTTTCGGTCGTCTTTATGATTTTTTTCAATTCGAAATATCGGATTTCACTTGATGTTGAAGTCTTAGAATAGTGTGCTAAATGTTGGTGAAAGAAGCTTATAATAATTTGATCCAGGAGAATGTGATGGATTTACATAGTTCTTCTTTTAAAGTTTGGTTATAATATAAAAATACCGTCTGTTGCAGTCTATTCGGAACTCTATTTCCCGTAACTCGTCTACTCCGCTGTATGTCTCGCGTGGGACTCCTACAACCGCTATGTGTTATCAACAACAAAGGAACACCTGTCGCCGCCACTGTTCTTACTGTAGCTGTTGTTGGTAAATATTACATATCAAATATTGAAGATATTGCTTTACGTTTCTATCTTAAGAACCATCCGTATTAGCAGCATTACCTAGCTTGATGGTAGCAGAACGATAAGTGTCGACACACATGTTGTTATATTCGACTGAACATTCGTCAAACTATTCAGTTAAATCGTTACACGTGTAGGCAATACTCATACTAAAAATCGATCGCTGATAAAGATGCATTTCTTAAAAATCTTAAATTGATCAATGAGAGTGCCTGTGTATTTGACAAAGTATCAAACAAGTAACCTAACATAAGTGTCACTAACATTACAGCTTGCCTGGCGGGTATATTCACACTCCGAGAGTTGGTACTCACGCTGTGTGTCGGTACGTTGGGTTCATACACACTGGTTGCTGCGGGTGTCATAGTTATGAGGTTAGTATTATTTTGGTGGAATCTTGATCATAAACTATTAACATAACGCCTGCCAATTTTAAAGAGTCGATTATGTACGATGGATTTATACTAATAAGTACTTTTTACAAATTTTCGTAGGGGTTTCAGAAAGAATAATGTGTTTATGGGATGGAAGAATAGCAAGTGCGGTTTGATCCCCTGGGGAATTAATTTAGGGGATCCTGGTGGAACGAGAGAGGAATACCACTTCAAAAGGCTTAGGTGAAATTGCACGTCCTTCCACGCGGGTCACATCTCAGGTTATTAAAGAATGCGTCTTGATTTTTCAGATATCGTTCAAGTGAAGAAGCTCCGAGCGGTACGTCATACATGAGTCAATTGCTTTCATTTAGAAGAGGTTCTGCCTCGCGGACTTCATCCAGGATCGTAACTACAATTCTCATCTTATTCGGTAAGATAATAATATTAAAGAGAAACCAGGAACTAATTTAGGGGGATGGCAAATGGCAAAATTTCATCATGTCCGTCCGTCCGACCGTATGTCACAAGCTTATCATCTGAACTCAGCCAGCTTTCCAGCGTTTCCAATGCAAATTTATAAAAAGATGTCTTCTGCCATACAAATTAGTAATTAAATAATTAAAATATTTTTACTTAATATATTGTTTTTCAGTTAGCACCTGCATATCACTTGGTGTAGTGTACGTAACTACAGGCAGCCAGTGGGGCACAGGTCTGCTGGGTGTGGTCGGAATAGTGCTGATGCTGCTCATGTCACTACAGCCGCAACGACAACAGAAACTTCACTTCACGGTTAGATTTTTAAACGTGACACCGTGACACATTGGTTATTTAAGTTAGGGTTAGCGTCGACCGTCAGGATTGGCGGCGAAGCGACTTTATTATATAACAATATAAACTCAACTAAGGCCAGACATGAGCAACTGCCACTCCAACGCGATTAACTTATTGCGGAATTCCAGATCGATCTAAGAGTGCGTGGTAAATTTTCGTAAGCTTATTAAGCTTTTATCGATTAAAATATTATATTCCTGAAATTACGCTAAATACCTCTAATTTGCTCCTATTTTTTCAGACACCATTTGTGCCTATAGTGCCGTGCCTAAGTATCGCGAGCAATTTGTTCCTCATCACTCTCCTGGAGGGACGGACTTGGACTCGTGTTGCTATCTGGATGCTTATAGGTATAATATTCACGATATTACTATTTAAATTGTTACCATAATGTATTATGATTAACAAAATTCAATAATAAATTGTTCTAGGTATTATCGTGTACTTGTTATCTTTATGTTGCAACAAGCAAAAGAAGACTTCCGGAAATCTACAAGGTAATATCAATGAAGCGTTCACACACACCGAAGCGAACGGAAAGTTACCTGTACATATAGTTGTAGAGGAACCCACGCCAGTTATTAGACGAACTTTGGAAAACTACGATCAAACTATAACGATCAGACCCCTATCAGAAGAATTCAAGGCTGACATAGTGGATTTGGATGTAAAAGTAACACTTCAAAACATAATCTTAGCCTCTTACACGGTTGAGACAATAGAACAACAATCTGTTATTGACGAAAATGAAGGAGGTGAAGCAAAAATAATAGATCTGTTGGATCAAGTTTTGCAAGCAGAAGAAGACACTTACGGCGAAATATCTAGTATCAATGAAGGAAAGTTTGATGACGTTTTAGTTTCGACAGTACCCGAACCAATACCTCACAGGAAATCACTTGGCGAATTATCTGATGCAGATTCAGATGCTTCATTAAGCAATCCTGGACTATCACAGTATGACGTCGTGGCCCAGGTACACAGAGAGGACTTACCGAAGGTTGATGAAGAATATAATGAGGGTGAAAACGATATACAGGTTAAACTACACGATGCAGAACATGACACATACTTCAATGATAGTGAGACTGCATCGAGGACTGACGAATCCGGGTACTCAGACACCACAGATAATAATCATATTCACGATTCCATCGAAGAACTAAAGTCTGATATAGAACCGTACATTCCACCACCCCCACCACCGCCACCTCCGCCATTTATTGAACATCTCTACACAAATCCACCATTTATGAAGTCTTATTCGATGTCACCGCGTGCCAAACCGAATCCGGTGGAATTAGAAAAGGAAATTCCTAGAGAAAGTGTGATATCTAACGCGTCACATGACGATAAAACTATTGTATTCGGTAGCACCAGACAAATGACTTTCGCTGATAAACTGAGCGGGATCCTAATGAAACAAATGCCGACTAGTGAGCCAGAAGGAAGAAAGCGGTCCAATTCTGCAGGGAACGTTGTAGAAGCTATAGATATGAGTAAAGAAAGACCTAGCGTAATGTTGGAATTACACAAAGAACTACTTGCCAGAGAAGTAGCGCATTCACTTCGACCAATTATCAAGGCAGCACAAGAAAATAATGACGTAGATGACAATAATAAAAGTGACGAAGACTTGTCTATGACAAGAAAAGATTTGAAATCAAAACTAGAGGGCATCTTTGCGAATGGGGGCACTCAATTAGGTAAACCGAGGTTAATTAAAATACAGTCTCAAGAAGAAGATAACTCTAGCTTAGAAAGTGCAATAGTTAAAGCAGTGACAAAGGTGGAAAAGTCTGACACGCTGAAAATGCAAAAAGCTAAATTCAGTCAAGTTTTAAATGCAATAAAATTGGGTCACAACAAAGACGACCACGTGTGACAACGAATTTATGTGGTTGACAAAGTTTGGAGAATTTATGATTTATAGACTGATTGTATAGGAAATATAACTTATGAAACAAAGTATGCTTGTAGTGCAGAGATAAGGCTCTAGTTAACTCTAGTATGAGAGAGTACATCAGAATTATTTAAGTAAGACTTAGATTAGAAGGTGATTCTCTAAATATTGTATCACATAACACAAATGTAGACCAAACGCTTACATTAAATTTGTAGTATCTTATCATTTAGAGAGTTTCGTTACTGTTGCATTTATTTGTTGTATACTCATCAATAAAGGTTATTATTTAATGTTATATTTTATAATTTTTAATCAGATCGCCGAAAAACTTCCTGACTAAATCCAAGCAAAGAGATAATGTAAAAAAATAACTTATATAGTGAAAATGAAACTACTACAGTAAATAGCAACAACAATATATATTAAAACAATGTCCAATCAAAAATAAAATATAACAAAACGTATTGTTAATCTTCAAAGCGACAACATCGTTATAACGCCCTTCCTCACTTAGTTTCGTTCGTGTAGATCTCGTGCGTCAGTTGACGCAGTTGCATCTCTTTCGCGCAGTTCGCTAGTAACTCGTCTATTATTTTCTCGGACACCCTGCAAATTTATTAAAATTTGACTAGCCACGGCAGCACGTAAACTGCTTATAAATGGTAGTGCAATGAATTCTCTGAAAAATCTCTAAATAATCGTTAAATTCGCTTAAAAATTCTAGAACAATCCTTCTGTTATGTCGAGGACATACAAACCCTGTCGAAGTCGAAAATATTGCACATCGGACTTGCGAAAAATACTTCAATATTGTGGAGCGTTATCACTGTGATTCACACTCATGTGACCTAAAATAGCAGATCATGGTTTATTCTAAATCTAAATCCCGCAGTCTTATCATGGAACGAATTGCATAATACTTGCAGTCAAAACACCACTAACTGACAACCGACACTAGCGCCCCAAAACGAAATGACACTTTGATTCATACTAGAAATGACATGTACTTGCGAGCAACTAGAATTTTTGTTGCTGGGTTTGGCGTTTGCAATTTGCGACCTGTTGCTATTGATGTCTCGCAACTGGTTGTAAGTTGCAAAAGCTGGTTAAGTACTGTAGGTGTAGGTATATTTACGTAGAAAGTTAACACACCTGCCCACGACTTCCCAAGGTTTCCCAACATCGCTGTTCGCGTACATGGGGCTGGCGAGCATGTGCTGTACAAATCGAGTCCTGTACTGTCTCAAGGCACCCAAACTCGGCTCCCCGACAGCAAGTGGCAACAAACACTTGTTTAAATCCCGCCCGTCCGTACGGTGGTGCTTCGTTGGTTTCTTCTGGATCGTTTCTTCCAAGATCTGCAATTAAGTTATTGCTTCAATTATCCCTAGTTTCTGAAAGGCTTATATCACAACTCTCAAAATACGTACCTATATTGTCACGAATTTGTCGATTTGATTGTCACCAAGTTCTTTAAGAGCAAAACCTAGATATAGATTTTCAAGAATATGTTAAGACTTTCGACGTAAGCACCTGCTTAGGTATAAATTGGGGATATTCAATGGTTGAGACAGAATTTAGACGAGTAATAATATATACCCCTTTCAAACACCATTTATAAGACTAAATGAAGGAGATAGGTTAATGCTATAAGCTTAATACTGCATTTACTTTAAGTAATTGCGGAGTGGTAGGTTGTCGCGGACTGCCACTGTTGATGGTCAGCAGTTGAACATTCTTATTGCTGCCACTGTACTGCATCTTGGCCCTGAAACATAGGGAAGCAGAACTTCATGAACCATTCAGAGAAATTCTATTGTATTGTTAAATCTAAATTAGTGACTCGACGTGATCCAATGTAGATGTGGACCTTACAACCAGTTTCTCTTTGCAAGGTTGTGTTACTCGAAATCGAGGATTATGTATAATTGTAAGAGAAATAAGACATATATGACAGGACCATGGCAAGTGTCTGAGCTTATTCTGCAGCAATATTTGTATGAACTGTAGCATTATAGCGACATAGTTTCCAAGACCTAATAGACTAAAGACAAATAACATAAATTAATAATGGTGGCAGCCAATGATAAGTATATCCATCCAAATCAGTAAAACCAACGCCGAGAACCATAATCACGTACTTAGCTCGAATGCAATTTTTAATACTACATACTAAGTAATAGCTAGTAAAGAATGACGTTATTTTATAAACCCAGAGTTTCATATCTTGACGAATTGCACACTCATAATGAATACGACCTCGCGTCTAGTTAAACGTAGCTGCAACACTGTGCCGACAATCACTTTTATTACGTCTCTAATCAGGATTACCTACAGTGATATTATTTCAGGAGATGATACATGTTTATCTAATCAATGCTCAAATGCGGAACGAGATCAAATAGTAAAGGCAAACTTCAAAATGGGGACTATAAGTTAAAATGTCTATATTATAAACATAATATGCAGCCACAAACAAAATTAGGTGAAGAAAATATCAGAAATTATTATAAATAAGACATTTTGGAGTATCATGCTACCAAATCAACCCCCTAATCGACCTTGACCAGAAATATCATTAGATGGTAGCAGGGATGTCTCAGCATGGTACAGTTCGATATGTTTCCGCCCGTGAACTTACAAATACTAATGTCATCTGTACCATGAACATATAATATCATGAAAAAAATTGGTACTGTCGCTTTAGTATAAAATACTTGGTTTCGCAAGTGGAAATTATTGAAATGCAACATAGGATGTGTCCTGAACGATTCCCTATATCACTATCCGGTCCTCCAAGTAACATTGTGCAATAAAATTACTTCGACCTGTTGTTGTTTTGACTTGAAAGAAGGACAAACAAACAAGAATAAGAGGTTCTTATTGTAGAACTACTAAACGAATTTGTATACTACAGTCTCTACATTCATCAGAAATATTTCAAAATATTAACGTAAACAAATTGGTGAAATGCTGTTAATATCCATGAGCAATATTGATTCCCTAGTGCCTAATTAATGCATTAAATAACCTTTCATGTTATAATTAAACAATATATTAAGTGGATTAATTAATTAAATTAATGGAAAGTGTGGAGCGTGTTTAATAGTATTCATTAAATATTTACCGCCACAGGCTTCACTTTTTTACAATAACAATTTTACGAAATAAATGTGTATTTCACAGAGATTAGTCCTCAGCTCCTATAAGGGATAGATTTTTAAAATAAACTTATATAATCGTGAAAGTAGGTATCTATTGAACGGATTTTGTTACAGCGAAGGCTGTTTTCACAGAGCTTGCTAATGAAAATAATGTACCTATTGGTATGATGACAGAAATATCCAGTGAGCTCACGACGCGTGCTTGCTACCTAGCTAGGTCACAGGTATTGTTGACACCATTTGGGGAACAATGGGACGGTCATATCACGGTCAAATACCATAATAATGTATTCTGCACACCGCTCAAATTTAATACAGAATATAATCATTATATGCTCACGCTATAACCGACCAAAAATTTTTCTAAAAATATTTAATGGACTTCAATTTCACAGAAATCGTAATCCTAATTTAACTATGTGTAATTTCAATCCAAGGTACCAATTTGATTGTTCAATCTATACATTTTAATTAGTTATTAATATCAAAGAAATATTACTTGATGTCAGGTAGGTAAGTATAGGTCGCGCGGCGTAAGTTGAGCAGAACAACACATCTACAGTCTACACACAATTTTTGTGTGTGAGGCGTGCGTGCGCCAAAAACACGTAATTTCATCGGCCGATATTGTAACACAAAATTGCCAATAACCAAATCCGAAAATCGGTCCGTCTCTCTTAGTTATATTTCTAAAATTCTATTAGTGTGGGTACTATATTGTGCTCATCTTACGTTGCGCGACCTATATCCATAAAATGACGGTATGTCATCTCGTCCATCTGTCATAAGAACGGAAACTAAGCATATATTATGACGCTTCAGATTTGAGGTTAAGTCATTGATTCCACTACTGAGGATAATGACTATTCTTTTCATCAGCTTCTTTTTAGCTACGGTATGTTTCTTTCAATAGCATCAGTATGAAGTGTTGTAGCTATATCGGTATCCAGGTTTTCGGGTAGCTGATCAGACCATCGCATCGCTCCGTCCTCGAGGTCTATTTTTCCACCAGTTACCACAAGTTTTTCAAAATTACCGACTTCTCTTCGTGTAATGTGTCTGAAGTAGGTACCTACTGCAGGATAAGTGGAGAGCCGTGGTTAAGTTTTGATATTCAATGCAGAATATAATTAAGTATGTATTGTGTGTACAGGAAAAAACCAGTAGATATTCAAGTACCTAGTATATCGCGATTATGTCAAATTTCAGGAAACTAACAAACAACGTAAATGCCGTAATCCGATCACATATAGATATGCCGCCAACGTGGGCGTTACTCTTTATCGTTTTAGGAATTTATGGCTTTCAAAGTGTTGCTGTCATCTTTTATGAAAATCATGACAGTGCTAACGAAAAAAAAGGAGCAAGTTTTACAGTAGGAAGTCGCCAAGAACCTTAAAATTTCAATTTATTTACTTCCGGCTAGGTACGCATTTCACTCTCATTTCACGGAATTATTCCCTACAATTTTTTGCCACATAGCGATTAGCTAAAATGTTACATAAAATATCAACAATAATGTCCATATCAACTAGCCGATGCCAACGGCTCTGCTCGCATTGACAATTACCTTTAAAAAAAAGTATAAAGCTAAAAATAGTATAGTATATCTATAGATTAAAGTAAGCTGAATCACAAAATGTATAGGGTTGCGGGGTGGGGGGAAACAGGAAGCTGGGTGTTCGAAGCTATGCTTCAGATGAAAGTTAATATAGGCCTCAGTTAATATTCAGCTCGAGGTTCGTCTCATTTTCGGATATACCAAGAATGAGGTTTTCATTTCTGAAATAATATTTGTAGCCGTTAAATGATGAAAAAAGGTAGAAAATATAAAAATTGTCTGTTATTAAAATAAATAGAAGGATATCATATCTATAAAAAATATAGGTTATAATAGCCCGATTTTCAAAGATTATAAAATATGAAAAAAAAACATTAAAAGACACGCGGTACTCGTACGAGCAATTAACTTTGTTTTAAGAAGTGTCTCATGAAATTAAATTGCACACGTATACGAAGTATTGACTGAGTCGATTCAATTGAGCCCAATAGACAAAATATAGGTGTTATTAAACGTTGCGGAGTTCCTCTGCTTATCAGGGTCCATCATTAGACCAGGGGTGTTACCACAAACTGTTAAAGGAGGCATGATTTAGAGTCAACTTAATATAGGTACCTATACTATGTGCAAAACCTGCCACCTGCTAACCACTATGGATCTCCTGATAAGTCTTCCATTACCACCAGCTCTGTAAACGCTAGATTTCTAAATATAGATACCAAACTTCCATAATTCAGTAAGATAGTAGAAGTTTATCATTTTTTAATCCACTTAACTTTTTGATAACACAATAAACGATAATTTTGCAAAATAATATTATTTATATGATATTTTTCAATTAGGTAAGTCATATTATATATTTTATACTACCTTTGTCCGCGACTTCGGTCGTGTATAAATTTCATCTAAATTCCTTACGATAATTTAATTTAATATGAAGTTAACGTATGAAGGAAACGTTGTAAGTCGTCACCGGGGCTGTTCCGGAAGTTGTTAGTAAAACCAAAAATAATAAGTATATGAGAATATTTTATTTACAGTTTTTCAAAATACTTTCCTCCAGCCTCTTTACATTTATTTATTCCAGAAAACCAGCTTTCAAAACATTTTAAACAAGATCTTGCGGAAGGTCGAAAAACAATCGCCTAAATTCATCAACAGCCTCATCCGAAGTCTTAAATTTTCTTCCACAGAGCATTTTTTTAATGGTGGGAAACAAAAAAAAATCACACGGGGCCAGATCTGGGATGTAAGGTGGATGGGGTAGTAATTGGACGCCCGTAGTGGCTAAGAAATAAGAAAGGACGGCTCTATAGCGGCCGTGTGAGCAGGCGCGTTGTCTTGATGAAAAAGAATGCCCCGAGTTCCGCTCCTTGGGCGACTCTCATTCAACTCCTCGAAGGCTCTGGGCAAACACACTTCGCAATACCACTCATTAGTAACCGTTCTACGATATTCTAATGGAATTATTGCTACTAGGCCACTACGACGGAAAAAAACGGCAATAATTTTTTTATTTACACTCCGCCCGCGAACAACTTTTGTGGGTAACTCGTCTTCTTCAAACACCCATTCAGTGGATTGCTGTTTTGTAAGAGGATCGTAACTATAAATCCAAGATTCGTAGGAAGTTAGGATGTAGGATACTTGTTGCGAAGTCCCTCCTTCGAATTTTTCTAACATAAACCTGCACCAATCCACACGTCGGGATTTTTGCTCTTCTGAGAGACAATGTGGTATCCACCTCGAAGCAACCTTCCTTACTCTGAGATGTTCATGAAGGATCGTAGAAACCGCCTGTGATCCAATCTTTAGTTCATTCGCAATCTCTCGATGTGTGATATTCCGATGCTCTTTTAATAACCACTCCACCCTGATGACGTTCTCGTGAGTAACCGCAGTTGGCGGTCGTCCTGGCCTAGCATCACCCTCTAGGTTTACCAATAGGTGACAGTTGCTAACGAAGTTGCTCATAGAAGATCATCGCACGAAATGCTTCACGCGGCACGCTCATTGTTCAAATCAAATTAGGTACTATCGACGCATTATATACGTAAAAAAATTATAATAAAAAAAGTAATTGTAGATGGCTAGTGATTTTTTTTCCAAGGAGGTTTACATTGAAATTACACTTCGATTTCTAATAAATGCAGAAATAACTAATGAATACAAACTTTTTAGCTAAAAACTTTCGGAACAGCCTATGTATGTTGGGCGCGAAAGGTATGGAGTATATTCCTTGGTCAGTACACTTTGGTTTTAGACCATTTTGGCGTCATAATATCCTACTCTTTGGCTTCAAAGTACACCATTTTAAGGTGTAGGTTTGGTAAAGGGACATCACTGTCAGTGCTTTTAAATAATATACTGGATTCCACGTCACGTTACAGCGACCGGCGCTCGCGTCCCGTCGTGGCGTGACGGGGAATCCGGTTTAATCCCGCGCTATGATAAAATAGTTAATAGTCTCTGTAATAATATATATCATAATCAACGTGATCATCTTAGCTATAAAACTTGATATTAGCGAAATCTTTGCGAACGCGTTTGGACGCCATTACCTAATGAATCTATCTATCTATCTATCTATCTATCTATCTATCATCACGCCTTTCATCCCAAGAGGGGTAGGCAGAGACAATCGAATGCCATTTGTTACGATCCTGACATATCTCTTTTGCTTCTTTTATATTCATCTTACCTTTCATACATGCTCGGCGATTGTGTGTACTTTTAATATTTCCTTCGATCAACATATTTTTTATATGTTCAATAAAAGTACATCTAGGTCGTCCTCTGCTAGCATTTCCTTTCACTTCAGCCATATAAACCTTTTTAGTCAATCTTTCATCCTTCATTCTTTCAACGTGTCCAAACCAGCGTAAACTACTTTTCTTCATTTTTGTCACAACATCATCTTTTACTCCGCATTCTTCTCTAATGACATCGTTCCGGATGCGGTCAATACGCTTACCTAATGAAAAAAAGAAGAAAAAAACAAACCCAACTATCTGCCTCTAAGCCATACCACAGAAGCCATGATCATATAAAAAAGCAGTAATTAGTCAGAACAGCTTATAAGGTTAAGAGGGGCGTGGGCGGCGAAAAACTACTTTGCGATATTAATATACTTTTATAATTAAAAAAAAAACTCTACCAATATGGTCACATGGATACTGGTATAGATATTGACTTCAAAGATAACTGGAATTGATATTGTTTATCTGATTACAAGGTACCACCTAAATTCTACACTTGGCCACAGAATATAATTCACCGGTGGATATTTTTGAACAAAATAAAATATAGCCTATAATTACTCAGGGATATCGTAGCTTTCTATTCGTGAAATAATTTTTAGAATCGGTTCAGTAGTTTGAGAGATTACCCCTTACAAACTTTACCTACATACTTGGGGTATGTCACACAAACCTATATTCACGGCCCTTATGTGTCCACTTGCAGCCACTTGTCCATATTCAACAGAACAGGTGGCAATGGCTTTATAGAAATGGCAATACATACAACAATCCAACGACTAGGAATACTCCCCAACGCATGTCGTTGAAAAGTTGCATATATGCCAATCTGTTAAATATTTTCAATGGCGCGATACAGGTTTCAATGAGATAGTAACGGTGCGACATCTTTCGACGCAGTGTGCCGCCACAGCCTCTTACTGCATTTAATAGAGTCAGATGTGTATTATTATTTGAAAAAATGCGGACGACGGCTAAGACACCTTTTAAATAACCAAAATACTAGATTTCTATCCTGGACCGCTAGCTTCGAGGATTTACCTACAAACCACTCGACACTATCGCATTTCGATATTACTGATCATCACTACATATAAAACAAAGTCCCCCGTCGCGTCTGTCTGTGACCTTTTCACGCAAAATCTACTGAACTTCGTCATCCGCTGGGTACCCTGGGGCCGGCAACGGTTCCCGGGAGCTGTAAGGCAACCCGTGAAGAAATGTTTAGGAGCTGACCATTATCAGTATAAATGAATAAATTCGGGAAAAATTTACCCCCAACGAGTTTTCATGGCGTATGCTGTCTAATCCGTCAGAGATATAACGATATGTTGTAGGAAAGAATAAAATGATCTACAAAAAAGTCCGCGGCAGCATATATCTATCTCTAATAGACAAGTAGTTATAAGCGTATTTACGTAGATATCCAAATTGTTGTAAACCCATATTGTACTCTTGCAAAGCTGTGGGAGAGGTCGCTAGTATTATTATAGTTTTAGCGTTATTTTGTGAGCTGTTGCTCGCCAACTATCAATGAAAAAAATAACCAACTTACTTGTTTCCATCCCCACCACACAGTTTATGCAGAAGTGCTGACACATCGTGGCCGACGATTGGACCGTCACTCTTCTGTAACAATACACATCATTCAATATATTGTAAGTAATCATCACCACTTATAAAGAGTCAAATTTGCGTTCTTTTTTTGTAAGTAAAATTGAAAATTACTGGACCGATGTGAAAAATATCACTGTTTTAAGCTAATTAACCTATTGAATCATAATAAACCAACTAAAAAAAAACAACAAACACGCTTCTGTCAGTAACGCACTCTTGCGTAAACCAAATGTACCCAAACGTTACAGATTTCTTGTGGCTACCTTCCGGCTCATCAGGACCTGAACATCATCTACTTGTGAAGACAAATCAAACGACCCCAAACTCGGTGGGGTTACGTCATTTCGTTACAGAGTTCAACTATCCACATCCTGGATCAGATCAGATCGATGGTATCAAATTATTGTATTTCCATCAGAATTACATACACTTGCAAAGTTTCAAGTCGATACGACAATTAGAAGTTGCTTAAATTCGACTTCCAAGATTTGTTTACTAATAAAAGCGTGTTAAAAATACTAAGTATATATAGTAGTATTTAACGCTAAATAACTACCATGTCTAGTATTGCAGGGCACACTGTGAAAAAATAATCTCTTGTGATCCAATGTAAGCAGACTACTAAGCAATGGAACGAGTTTCCGTCTACGGTATTTCTCCCCAAGTATAAAAACAGCTCTAGGTGAGCTAACACGAATCGAATCGTCATTCACGGGATTTTACAGCACCGTCAACCAAAAGGAAGTTAACGAACTTTCAGCTACCCCATTGCAATGTGAAAGTCGTGAAGATTTCTGAATTTTCCTCAAGCACCAGTTTTCCAGCCGACCGGCCGCAGTGACGTAACCGACAAGAGCCGACACGATAACAAGTTTTATTTTAGTTGTATAGCAGCGCAGTTGTGCTCTAACGTAGCGGTGGGACGAACGGTTCACGTGCTTTGGGACAAAAACTATCGTGAAAAATGGTGAGTGATGGCAACCTATTTAATTTACTCCGAGCTCCCAATTTCGATGCACAAATTAAGCTTAATTTACAGGATTTTCACTAATATCTATGACAGAAAATAATAGAGAATTAGATCAGAATAATATATTGTCCATAGTCATAGTTATTCATAACAATTAATCTGTTAAAGTGTTTCGAAATCAAAAGCTTCAATTTACTGCTAAAAGCTGCCTTGAACATAATATCGCGGCTTTAATGCCAACAACAACAATAATACTACAAACTATATTTTGATACTGCTCACCTATTGTTAGGTATGTTATCGTGATGGTACCAATAAACAATACAAATCGGTTCAGCGTTTTTTTCGTGAAGAAGTTAATACACGGAAATAATACTAGCGAATTCCCTAGGTGTAAAATATTTCACTGTTATGAATTAATAATAGTTGCTCGCGACTTCGTACGAGTTGTATTTTTTTACACCTGTAGTTGCTCTGTGAGACAGAGGTTCATAAATATATTTGGTACTTGATATTTCCGTCCCCCGTGAACATTTTTGAAATGCCATAGACAATTTATTACCCCGTTGCACACTTACTTAAGGGTTATTTTTCAAAAAAAATCCCTCTTTAAATCACCTCCTAGGACCTAGGTCTTCTAGCTAAGTTTCAAGTACATCCGACAAATTTTTTTCCGTATACAAATTTCAACACTCAGAGTTGTTCTTAAAAATCCTAAAACAAGTGTTTTATTATTTGAAGAGTACCAAGCTTCATAGGGAACACGATTTTCCATACAAACGTTTACACCCCTTTTTACTCCCTCAGTAGATAGCGTGATGTTAAATAGCCTATAACTAGCCTATAGCCCAGTCGGTAGTTCCAGAGATTAGCGCGTTCAAACAAACAAAAAACATTCTTCAGCTTTATTATTATTAGTATAGAATAGATAATGGACATAACCTAGCAAGGTTGGATACACTATTCAAAAAAATTCACGAACTGAAAGCTTTATGTCATAAAAGTGCCCAATGTAATTGCAGGTGTTGAATACGTGATCGTGCTAACACTTGCAAAATATAACGAAAATGTTATCATTTGTACGTGACAGGAAAATGTGCACAATAATATTATACAACCCTTAAAACAAAAATAATTTATTATCATTATGTATGTAATCGACAGGTGTAGTCTTCATGTTTCTTTTCATAGGAGCAATATGTATTTTGCGTTATTGATAGATCTGGTCAACGTTTAATTCTATTTCGGGTCTAATAGTTCCTGATAGATTTCACAGACGGATTGTTGTTTCAGATAGAGTCTAAAATGTTACACAATATTTACCTGCAGGTTACTAATAAATTTTCAAAATAAAAATCACGGTAAACACTGTATTTCACAGGAGCAATTCTGGATGCTAATATACAGTTATCATTCCGAGTCAGGGATTTGATCAAACATTCTACTAATAAGCGACGCTAAATACGTCATTGACAATATATATACATAAACAAAAGTCAAACATATAAAAATAATAAGCACTATCATACTAGGCAAGCTTCTGATAACATTATTTTTAGTCAAAACATATAAATGGCATATGAAAACGGTAATTTCGTATACAATCGTGACCATCGAAATTTAACACAACTGACAAATACGTGTCAAAGAATATAAATAAACATTGTGACTTGTTTTTATACAATCATTGATATTATCACGGCCGTAATGACCATGAGAGGTAGATTGTTATACTAGTATTATGACGAAAAATCTAATATTTTGATAAAAAAATGATCAAATGCATTCAGGACACATTTACCCAGAAAGCACTTTACATAATACAATAGTTTGTAGGAGGGCTGTGTCCTGAAAACCTCAACAATGTCACTACAAAATACTTTAAATATCCTTAGCTCCTCATAAGTGGCTAATCTGTCGCTGACCAAAAGTCACATGTAAAAACCTTCGTAAAAACACGTTATGTGGACAAAAAAATGACATGATAGAGCAGTAAACGAGATGTATTAACTTATTTAGGTTTTTGTTGTGTACACTACAATGCTCAGTTATTCTTAGCGTCCTTCACCTGTGACTCAGTGCTACTGAATTAACACTCTCATAACTAACCAGTAAATACAAGTAAATAACGCGAAAAAGGGCAGGTAGAGTCAGATAGTAAACTGTATGTAATCGAAAATATTCTTAATAAATACGTTAGGTAGCGTGATTTTTTCTGGGATAAACTATTCCAAAAAAAAAACAACCTGTGTCACTGTAATTTAGCACATAGTTATTCAATATATCTAAGTGAAATAGCTGTTATTTTTCAATGAGTATTGAATAGGAAATATGGGTGGTAAAATAAAGGATTATTTTGCCCCTGTTTTCTCTTTCATAATCTATCACAAAGCTCTTAAATTTTTTAAAAGCGCTGTCTAATCATTACCCTTCAATTAAACGTCTTGAAAAAATAACAACTAGATATATTGAATAACTATCTAAATTACAGTGACACATGTGGATTATTTACAGGTGGAAATTGTGAATAGTAATATAAAAATATTTTTCAAATAGGATTGGTAGTTCCTGAGAATAACACACTCTACATGCTTTATGATAGTCATAGTTTTTTTATTTATATTAAGGCGGGCTGTTCCAGTAGGTAAACATCGTGATTCAGGTTTGAAGTACTCTTTGACATTAAAATGTTAAAAACTGGGTAAAAATAGATATGCACAAAGAAGAAATAAGTAAATACTGAAGTAAGATAATTAACATTTCGTCGTAGAATTTGAAGACGGTTGGTGTTAAATTAGGATACAAAATTAAGTAAACATAATAAGTAGATAAAGATCTACTAACCATCGTAGGTACCTAATAATAAAGCAAATAAAAAAATACCGCTGTAGATGGGATTTGAACCATGTGCATACTGCGCTGCACCCCATACCTTTAACCGCTAGACCACCGTTGATACGAAAATTTACAACTTCGTGTTAATAGCAACCGTTGCTAAGGCTTTTCTCGGATTATATAATTTTCAGCCGTAAACAGAGGCAAATTACTGAATTTCTGAAAACGACTGAACTGATTTTCGTCACATGTCTGTAAGATAAAGTCGAGAAATTATTATATCATTAAAAAAATAAGTCATCAAAATCGGTAAATATTTCATCGACATATTAAAAAAAATTGACATATTATAGTCAGTTATTTTCAAAATTCCTGAAAAACCAGTAAACCAATTTTTATGTGAAAAATTCGATAGAAACTGAATTTCCAGGTAGGTTCGAACTATACACTAAGGGTTTGAAAAACAAGTTTCTAATGTGGACAAACAAATCTAACCCTCAGAGAAGAAAATCCACCCCTAGGAACCTAATGATCCCTCGTCAAAGTGAAAATCCTTTACATATATATTTCTCTCACTCATAATGACTACAATTCAAGTGGACAAACGACAATATGTGGCTGACAAACGAGTTTCCGAGGTGGTCAAACTAATCTATGTCACAGAAAAGCGAATGCGCCCTAAGGACGTTAATCATCCCCGGTCTTAGTTTCTCTGAGGGGTAGATTTGTCCACCTCGGAAACTCATTTGTCCACCCTTGTCTAACCGGAAATACAGTTTCTATCGAATTTCTGGGTCTCTTTCTTAAAAAATGTTGGAAATGGAATATACGAACGTAAACTATACGAACCTGATGAAAAAAAAAACGTAAAATCGTATTTGGGGGTGCTAACATCACCTAACCTTAGAAACTCTAAGTCCGTGGGGTTCAAATGACAAAAAAAAGATATATCCCCACGACTGATCATCTCTTCTGGTGACAAGAGGGGTGGCTCCTTACTCGCTCAACGAATCAGCATCGCGATTCAGCGGGGAAATGCAGCCAGTATTCTTGCCACTATTCCACGCGGACCTGGTTTATTTAGTTATTTTTTAATGTTTAGATTAATTTTAAGGTACGTTGATTGATTGATTAATGATAAGTGTAAATAACTATATAAAAAACGAGCGAGCCTTACAGTACACGCAAATGCTGTTGGTTGACAGGGTACTCCTCTAGGAAAACATCTGACGCACAACTCTACCACCGCACGTACCGGCTTCCTGTTACACACTTCCGTCCCTTTTCACGAAATCACTCCCACAGATTGCAGGAAAGCTAGAGGAAAGATGTTACACTTCAAAAAGAAAAAGAAAAAAATAATTTCGAATGTAAAAACTTAGGTAAAATATAGGTATATGTAGGCGAATAAACCCGGGTTTATTTCGGGCTAAATTCCTAGTTTTTCTTATTTGCACCGCGAAAACCACTGCACGTCATTCCAAAAACAAACACTAAATAGGTAGTATCTCTATATAGTGTGTGTGACACTTTACATATTTTATTTTTTGTATTTGGTAAGGCCAATGCTACGGATTGTAGGGCCAATTTAATACATAGCAAACGCTCTTTATATTTTTTGGGGAGTTTTGTGCAATCAGATAGTGAAAAAAATATACATATATTGTAGTTAAAAAATCACGACTGTATTAGAATTAATGCTAGTACTTCATAATTACATAAAATGTAATAGAAAGATAACTACTGTAGTTACCGAGGTGATAATTTGTGACAATATGTATAAATATTATTCCCATGTGGTGACAAAAATCACCATTTCTATAATTTTTGTTTCGTAGTTATTTTTTTTAAATATAAAAAAACTCTTAAAACATCGGTGAATATTTGATAATTACCTTTTCTATGTTATAGTAATAATATGAGAAAAAAATCACGGTTGTACAATTTATTGTATGTGTGTTAATTAAGTTTTAATTTTAATATTTTTCTTGCCGACATGGACCCCCAGCAGGGCTCATAGAAACCATTTTGCGGAGCATTGACCTAGTTAATTAAGTTTTAATTTTAATATCGGCTATTTTGACGTAAGCTCCATGAAAAAATTGGGGAAAAGTACATATTAAATATATTTTGAATTACAAAATTAAAATTGTCTGTAGGATTTAATGTAATCCCGTCGAACAAACTTTCATCTGCGTACTAGACTAGAAATGGTCTAGGTAAGTGAGTGATTCAAGTTCATAAAAACCTTTCTATTTCTCGGCATTAAGAGCACCAAAAATTATGTTTTATTGCCTTTCTGAACAAAAATGTGAAAGGGCCCTTAAACTGAAATCAAATTCCCATACATTCTAGTTATACACAATGTTGTAAACATAAACAACCAACCATTTTCAAGATACACAAGATGTTGCAATAATGTTTAATCCAAGCCGTACATTAAAACAATATGACATGTTAATGCAGCGCATCTGTCAGAGACCAATCAAGACGTCGGCAGATGATAGACCGAGATCCCACGGTCAATACCACGACCTAACAACCGCCTGCAGCTTCGTCTGTGCATTCATTGAATAACATTGTTGACAAGGCGACCACGTGATAATATAAATCCGTCTAATATGTGCATAAAGTCATTGTGCTGATTTTATATCTATAAACATTTTAGTGAAATAATAAGTTCAAATTATAACCACTGGGAGATAATACAACATATGTTGCAATTAGTAACAAGCCATTCAAAATATAATTAAATTGCTTAATTAGTTTCATAGTTAAAAGAACGCAAAAGTTTAAAATATTTGTTTGCATTTTAAAGTGACTGGATAAGAAAATTCAAAATAATAAAATTATATCTTTAGATATTTTCAGCAAATATCTAAACTAAATCAATTAAACAGACATAATCTACCTTTATATTCACAACTCGTGCGTTCATCAATGGATTATATCATAACGAAAATAAACTTGTAAATGTGTTAATTGGAATTATTCCGACAAACACAAAATAACAACACAACCCAACTATTTATAGCTATAGGTACTAAACAATACTTCTTCACAACTACATTCCTGTAAAGGGCAGGTAGGTGTTATGTGCGATGAGAAAAATCTAATAATTTTTAGCCTGCTGAAAAAAATCGAGATGCAATGTCAATTTTTTCTTTCTGGGACTAGGTAACTTTTTTCTAAATTAATATTTGTAAATTCTGTTCGATGTACAAAGTCAAAAATAATACCTAAACGCGTATTCCGGACCATCTGGCCTTTAAATGTTCACGATTAGGTCAATATAATAAGAGCAGCAATATGAACTAGCCACTTCTAAAATAGACATTAAAGCGTAGGCGATGCATTGTATCCAACGGCCTTCCCCGCTCTCTACAAATAAGAGCTATTTTACGTTTTATGCAGCCGAATCTGCTGCACAATTTGCAAGAAGGTTGAGGACGCACGGTATTCCGCTTGTCATGCGCCTGAGGTTACCAAACTGTTTTCCTACCATCATCATTGATGTATTGGATCCCCACTAATATTTTTCTTGCCGACATGGACCCCCAGCAGGGCTCATAGAAACCATTTTGCGGAGCATTGACCTAGAGCTAGAGTCATTCTTGTTCGAATAGCGACATGTACGAGTACTGACGGGTTGTCGCCTTATAGCTCCCGGAACCGTGTTATCGGCCCCAAGGTACCCAGCGGAAGATCAAGTCTTCCTCTTTTAGCCGATAGTAAATTATAAGTAAATTGGGATAACAAAGCCTCTTAGTACGTTTGATCTTGGTAACTATAATTCGGATCATTGCCGCGTCTGCGTTGTCTTTCATCGTATATTCTATTGGCAATCAGTTCGACCTGGCTTTGCTCTAAATATTCAGGAAAAAAAGCTTACAACAATCTCCAGAAATCATATAAATCGTCGCGGGCGCATAGCATTGTTTACATAGAGAAGTGTGCGGGGCGGGGCGGGGCGGGGATCGTTTATTTATAATTGTTTGCGCGCCGCTCTCATATTGTCTCCAGCTGATTGTCATTCTGCCGGCCAACTGGAAATAGATGCCGCGGGGTCAATCACATCATCAAGACCCGAGTCACCACCGAGATAAGCAGACCAAGCACCTTAATCGCACTACTTTGGGTTCATGCATTTCAGAATAAGCGAAATATTGTAACCGCTAAACGGACTCCGGTTGTTACGGTTGCTAGAACTGCTCACTGATAAGCCTAGCCAAGCCATAACATTTTTTTTTCTTTTTTAATTACAGAAATATTTTTCGTAGGTTAATTCTGTCCTATTCACAATCTTAACCTTCCCAATACATATAATAAAATTAATAATAACAACTAAAATTACATAAGTACAACATAATTTTTATTTCTGAATAATATTCACAAAGATATAAGATCTATTTAACTGATATCTTAAGCTCAGTATTTGCCCTGTATTTAGCGTGGGAATCAATAGGATTTCTCGCAAGTACCTACAAACAAAAACAAATATTTCAGGTCTACCTAGAAATAGCACATTTTCAGAAGGTAATACAAATATCAATGCCCGCTACTTCTCTGGCATGATATTATTTATCAGTTGTTAACTATACCTACCTAAAGACAAACACATCAAAGTAAACAGGATTAGCTGACCAACAATATCAAACGATAAAAACTTCACACGCGATAATGTCAGGCTATATACTACGATAAAAATAATCCGCATACTTTGTACATAATAATAAAATAAATTAGGACTATATCCTTCAGTTTCAATATATTTTACATAACACGACCTTACATTCTTCAGTCAAAGCATATATTCACGACTGCATTTAATTATATAGAATGCAGGCAGAAACCGACTTTGCATGTCAGCTAAATTATGCTAGCGCCCTTGACCGATTCTCCAATTCACACGTGATCTATGTTCGTTATTATTTTCTGATTCATCCAAGCATTTCTTTCTATTTATACTATGCCATCTCTTAAATCTGTGGTGTAGGCAGGCCAGGTATCAAAAACTCTACATATCACGATCATAAATAAATAATTAGTCACTATTTCATCACAAAAATAAGGTTATTTTCAAAAATAAATCAGAAATCGCTACTTTAGCACGTGCAAGTCACGGATGCATTGACGAGTAAGAGATACCACTGAAATCCATCTTGTTCATGAACACTGAACAGTAATGCTCTAAGATCGTATAAACACATGTTTACGGCATTACGTAGGCGACATGCATGTCTAGTCGTAATATCAAAATAACCTTTACTGAAGTAGAGCGAACACATTTCTAAATTGCTATTCAGACCACCCTTACCGATCTCTTCACGGCCAGAGACACCAGTACAGTGTCCATATTAAACAAAACAGGTGGCAAGCCTGTTGCTGCATTTAATGGCCTCAATATTTCTTTCATTGCAATTCAATGTAAGAAATTGTATTACATGGTTGACTATAAAATATACCTTAAAATATGAAAGACAAAATACCTACTGCATTCAGTTAAAAAAAATCCTACACAAAAACGAAAAATAAACCTATAATTTTGATATCAATATATATCTGAAAAAAAAGCATGCGAGAGATTTCACGAAAACTACAAAAATTATTCTTTACATGAATGTAATCGTTGTCTTAAAATAATGCGAGAGAAGCCGAGGGCAAAGTATAGCTATTCCACATTATACAATAGGATCATTATACGATGAGTTGATCTTTATTTAGGACACCGGGATAGAGTCCGGAAATAATAGATGATGCCAGCGGTCAAGGTTACACTATACTTTATTACGATAAATGATCCTCGGAACTAGGCAACTAGGAGGCAGTCTAAATTAGTAACAGGTAGGTATTCAAATTGCTGTAAACCGATACTCATGCAAAGCCGGGGCGAACAGTAATCTATATTTAGACAATATCGGTTGCAATAAAAAAGCTCTTAGCATTCGTTGTACGAACCAATAGGTAATGTGGGACGAGCCTTTGTGTCAAGGTCGCTTCAAATGAATCATAAATATGTACGCAAACATTTCCTGCTGCCCATTGTTTTGCTTTTTTGATTTGTTAATAAATAAATCAACGATAGGATCAACCGCTGGCATGGTTTCACAAAATTCAATTCTCGCGAACTTGACTTTTCAAATTAATTCTTGATAGGATGGTATCATTTGGTTCCAATCTCACTAGTGTCAATAATGATAAGCATCAATTTTCGTTTAAGAATCGTGCTTCAGAGGGCACTTGTTCTAAAAATTACAGATACGTAAGTCTGTTAAAAAGTGATACCATCTAGGAACAGCCTTGGCCACCTGTTCTGTATAAGATGAGCAACTGGCAAAAAGTGCAGGACACTGTTACTAGTGTCTCTGGTCATGAGAGGTTTTAAGCCATCACTTGGAATCTGAGGCAGGAGTCTGAGCATGTTACATTATTTTAGATGCGCCGTGTGTGACAGAATTAGTAAGGACAAAAATGAATGTAAATTTTACCTTACGTAACACGGTCATATGGTCGGCAAGTGATC
Source organism: Nemapogon koenigi (assembly GCA_963924495.1). NCBI lineage: Eukaryota > Metazoa > Arthropoda > Insecta > Lepidoptera > Tineidae > Nemapogon > Nemapogon koenigi. Next base: position 12,544,426 of record OZ004642.1, read on the forward strand.
TTTGACATTAATGTCAATGGCAAACTGGATTGGAATCACGGTTTTTATAACAATATAATTATCGACCGTGTCTGCTGTGTGTCCCTAATATTATTTAATATTATTTTACCAATAGTGTCCGCTTGCCATCAACGATTAGATTAGTTATCAAGTTATCATCCGACAATGTCAATTATGATGACAAATTGCAGGTTTTGTAACCTTGGACAATAATTTCATCATAATTTCCAAATATCAAACGAAATTAATTTTATATTTTGTTTCAGTCGAGCAAAGACAAGGGACCGGCAATATGTCATGGCTGCAATGCAGCTATTGAAGGCAGGGTAAGTTCATGAACTCAACTTTATTTCACGTAAATATTCGCAAGACAATCGATACTAATCGCTCAAGAAACTATTGCTGGGCCTTGGACACAATCAAAATCTTGCGCCCAACAATGGTATAGTTCAATACTGGGCAAGCAATATTACGAGCAACCAGAATAATCGTCCAATCCTGGCAATAACAGTTCCAGTAACAGTAACCTCTTCAGTTTACCATCATGTAGATGAGTATCACACTGACAACATGTTTACTACAAGTGGCCACACCCTTACAATAAACAGAACACTTACTCTATCGCGCAATTACATCATATCTGAGATTAAAGCGTGCGCTCATTAATTACAATATGGCACCTATTTATTACATGATAAGAAAGCTGCTCACTTCCATCAATACGTATCATTACGGCTATGTTTCCATCAGTGGTATACAAATGACCTTTTATATCCGAAACTCTCACTCTGACCATAAGAAAGTCACATTTTGGTAGAGCTCAATAAGGAAGGGAATCCAAAATTTCGAATGTCTGCAAGCATTCTACAATTTATACCCATGTCTACTGTCATGCGTATACTATTATATATAGTAACGATTTTGCCTTTTCCAGCAACTAATAAAAAATAAGCTCTTTTTCACCGGTCCACTTGGTCAGGATGGATACTGATGCCACCTCTGCCAGATCACGTTTAAATAAAACAAGTAATACAAAATCTAAAGCCAGCACATTTCACACCAGATAGTGACGGCCCTAAACAACACCTGGCACCCGGAGCACTTCACCTGCGGCACCTGCAGGAAGCCGATCGACGGCTCCAAGTTCCATCAGCATGACGGAGGTGTCCACTGTGTCGGGTGCTACGCGCAGCATCACAGTCCGCGGTGTCATGGGTGCGGGGATCCTATTACTGACGTAAGTTAACTATCTATCGAAAATCATATTGGGATCAGTAGCGACCAAACACTATTATGGGTATCCAGACAATTACATCTTCACGGCTTTTATATTTTGCGGTGTGGTCAGACAGACCAGTAACAGTGTCAACTTATTGACAGTTGTCCATATTAAACAGAACTGGTGGCAAAAAATGGACCTAGATGTGTCACTCCTTTAACAGACGTAAGTATCTGCATAATAATAAAATTGGTGCTTAGCATTTTTGGCTCGAGTGATATTTGAACCCGGGACAACAAAACCCCATCGATACAATCGGTAGAAGAACTTGAGTGGAACGGTCTGCCCTCCTACACCTTTCCAGCCACATACACAGCAACTCTCGTGGCAATAGTCGCCATTACTATTGCTTAGCAGCAGATCATTTGCTAAAAAAATGTTTGTTTAACTAAGTGCTGCTCACATTGATATTAAATTTTTAATAACTCTACCTAACAAAAGCTTTAATATGTACTAGACATATGGATGGTCCTAAGATCCAATAGTACATTACCATATTGCCATGACTAGCAACAGAGGTACGGCATGAATCATTAGTATAGTTTTTGGGCGGAACGAGCTATTTAATTCGTCATCATCGCGCCGTCATTATATTCGGTAGCCATATATGGAAATGGGAGATGAACTTTGATTTTAAATTTTCGACCATGAAAAAGAAACAAAGCCTATAAATATAAAAGGCACCGGCCAAGCAACTAAATCTTTTGCGACTGCATAATCCAGTTTTAGATCGTCATGATAGATATAAATGCTGACTGAAATTAGATCCTTTATGCGCCATGTGACATTGTGGCTAAGGTGATAGTTTCCGCCACTCATGCATGTTAATGATTGTCATATAATAAAAAATAAAATTTAACACAGCAACGTTGGCACCACTCCACTTAAACCAGCATTATCCTCAATGTTATAAACCACAAATTACGTCGCCAACGTAACGTAAATCAGGTTAATTAATGACAATAAATAAGTGACAAACAATCCGAATTCAGTCGACACCACCCGAAACTCAAATAATATGTGATCTAAACTTCACGGGTTGTCTTACCATACCAGCCTTGACCAATCTTCCTCATTCAGCTGATTAAATTTTTGACGAGTAGCTAATGCAATGGCCCTAGCTCCCAGGGTACCCAGCTGAAGACGAAGATGGTATTTGTGAGGTTACAAATGGGAAGCCTCTAATCTCTAAGCTTATACGTATACTATGAGATCGAAAAGATATTAGTATTAGCAAACTAAGATTTGTTTGACCTGGGTTAGAATCTAAGACCGTATGCTTCGTCATTTAATAATAGTACCGTCCACGCGCGCCTTTACAAACACAAATTAAGATACGGCAACTAATCACCAATTACAGCGTCAAACGGTCCAATGTTAGTATCGCGATATCACACCTACGGTTACTCAAACATGACGTCACCCACCCAATAGGGTTACTACTTCTATTTCACTATTTACAGCCATGTAAGGCGACTCCTGTCATAAAACTGAAAAATATTGCATGTAGAAAACAATTAAATATACCTCTTACTTATAGCCATATTGCACAAGTGTTGGGCCATATAAAGGCATGTATGCCTGCGTTAAACTCGAGAACCTCGAAACGGTGTTCCGCATGTTTCGGGGAAAGTTCTAGTTTGTTAAAAATGTTTCTATCGTCTTCTACTTAATGATCATTTAATGATATAGCATTATTTGTCACACACTTGGGGTGCACTATAGAGGGATTATATGAAATTTCATCCCTAAAGGGGTGAAAAAGGGTGGTAAAATGTATAGAGAAATCGCCTCTTATGGAATACCCTGGTTAATCCTAGATTAGCATTAATAAGCACGGTTTAAAATTGACATTACGCAGTAAACATATACCTTTAATAAGGAAAATAAATAGTATTATTTCCTATTTATCAGTAACATAATATAGTTATTAATTATACTGCAGCATTTATTTGATTTATTGTTAGTAATTATTTGGAATAAATCCCATATATCCTTCAGCGATTTCCACAAATTCAATGTAGGCACATTATAAACAATTTAATGTATCTCAGTCATCGAGCTAACATTACTTCACAAATTGATTGTAGTGTACGGATAGCTTATCTAGTACGTACGTGTATGTTTATTATAATAATTAATTTGAAGGTCATCAGGAACCGATAATTAAATATATTTAGTATTTGTTTAAATAATAATAAATATACGGTTATTATTACCGATAGAGATTACCTACTGCCTACATTCTTGCAGTTAATTATTTTTTAAACTCATAGCAGATCTGCTAAATAATGCTTTATTGAACGACTATTAGACGTAGGCAATACTTTGATTTTGTAAAATATAGCATTATTTGCAACTAAAACTGGAAAAAAACGACCAGGTGGCCAATAGAGGTTTGAAAATGCTAGACGGGAAGCTAATTCATTGTTTAGATGTTTCTCTATAATTCTATATATTATTTCTCAAGGGTGTTTTTTGTCAGTACGCCATGTTTAAATAATAATAAATATACGGTTATTATTACCGATAGAGATTACCTACTGCCTACATTCTTGCAGTTAATTATTTTTTAAACTCATAGCAGATCTGCTAAATAATGCTTTATTGAACGACTATTAGACGTAGGCAATACTTTGATTTTGTAAAATATAGCATTATTTGCAACTAAAACTGGAAAAAAACGACCAGGTGGCCAATAGAGGTTTGAAAATGCTAGACGGGAAGCTAATTCATTGTTTAGATGTTTCTCTATAATTCTATATATTATTTCTGAAGGGTGTTTTTTGTCAGTACGCCATGTTTAAATAATAATAAATATACGGTTATTATTACCGATAGAGATTACCTACTGCCTACATTCTTGCAGTTAATTATTTTTTAAACTTATTTTATTTCCCCTCCCTATATACCTACTGTATCAAAGTTAATGTTTCTTATAAAATTAGATTAATTTATGTATTTTGTAAAATACGCCATTTGTTGGAGATTAGTTGAACTAACGGTCATTTTTATAAGAGACTTTCAGATTATATTCCTTGGATCTTTCACGACATACACGGTGCCCATGAATCATATTCAGCAACAACTTTCAACGACCTTCATCTACCTTAAACTCTAACAAACACCAAATTAAGAAGTTTACGAGCTTTGTCACGCCACACCTCTGACTCATATTGACGATTGGCGACCATTAGCCAAACGAGGAAAGTTTATTGTAGCATCGTGTGCATTACGCCATTTATTTATAGCTTCGACACGTATTAAGACAAATCAATGTCTCTAAGCTTTTACAAACGATATTTAACCCCCAATTTCTGAATATTTCTTATATGCAAACCGGCTTTTAGTAAATGGATTTTCATGGGATTTTTTTCATTGTATTGAGACTTCAATCTTTTATATTCATATTTTTAGCAATATCTTTTCTATTATTCTAAACAATAATAGATAGATAAACATACTTTCGGATTTATGATATTAGATACAACTCTGCGATCATATCACATCACAAGACATTACGGAAACAGTTTGTTGATATATGCAATCTGTCTGCTAATATTGACAAAATAAACTCACGACTAAGCTATTATTTGTTGTGTAAAATTACAATAGTCTACTGTACGGAGGAGCCTTTCCAACTCAACATACCTTTACAGAACTTAGTCACTGTTAGTAATATCCTCAAAAATGTTACCTGTCACATTCTCTTTCACTTTCACTTTATATTGGTATTTTTGAAGATGTGCTATAGTATACGAAATTCATTCAGCCTTAATGGCGTAATCAGGTCAGTATTTACAAAGATCGGTTCATTTGAAAAAACCATTTTATTTAATCTGTTTGCATTTTCATGTTACATCATCGACAGTAAAAAAATCACTCAAGCATCCCATTGTCTACCCTGCCATATCTCATAAAATACATTCACTGCATTAGTATGTGCAAACTGATTTATTAACTCAAACATGTGCGCGCTTCAAGGTGAATTCGTATATTCACAGATGATATTTCTAATGGCGAAATTAGATAAAGATTGGTAAATACAGTATAGCGATTTCAATTAGAATTTTCCCCCAATAAAAAGTAGCATAATATGATGTCATTTTAACTATTTCTGTGTAAAAAATCACGTCGATTCGTTACTCGCCGTTTTAATGTCAAGGAAGGACAAACAGACAAGAACACTTTTGCATTTATAATATTAGTATTTGTTAATTCACCCCATCACAATAGCAATTAAATTAAAAAAGTTAATACAGCGAAAGTGAAAATCTCGGTAAAGGGCCTTTACATGTTTTGTATTGAAATCGAATCTACAACCTTCAAATTCGTAACCTGACCAAGCGATCATTACCGCAATCTTTATGAAAGTCATTGTCATTTCGGTTCAAGTACAACCATTTTAAACGTTACCTTCGTATTGCAGATTGTATTACATTATTATCCCATTTGAACATCATCGCACTTAATGTTAGTAGGTGGCCTGTACCAAAATCGACACGGAAGAGCAATAAAACGCTCGGCAGAATGTTAGCATTCTGTGACATTGTTTTAGAGTTTTACGATCTGATGCCTCAACTTTATAAATACGCTAAAACTATATTTGTAAATATCGCACGCTAAAAAATATTTATTTATTCTTAAATCCATCTATGAATGACCGTAACATAATTATATAAACAACGCGTTTTCTCGTGTAAAGATTACATTAATAGGACTTGGATTTGATTCCATCGTCGTCTGATAAGCAAATGTAGAGAACAATATAGGTACATAATAATATCACACATACGATCCTATAGGGTCCTGAATGTGCAAGGATTCTGGTCCCAAAGTTTTATGTACACTTTATTTTATTAGGATACAGTCTCTTAAAAGCTTATCTCTTGGGACTGTGGAGAATGTTTCCTTATGATGAATAAGAACTTCTTAATCTCTGTCAATGCAATCACTACACGTCATATCCGCGTAATTGGCTGGCTCATCATCGCCCAGCCGAAACCGCTAAGAAAAGGAAAATTGGAGAGGGATTTTATATTGTAGCATAGTTAGAGTAGGTATTTTTCGAAATGTCACCCCTAAGGGAAGAAAGGGGGTTGCATAATTCAACCCCTATGGTATGGTATGAAAGAGGTTGGCAAAGATTTATTTGAATCTTGGTATTAATGCTTTTCGATACAATAATGAATAAAACATATTTTGGCGTTTTCAAAATTCAACCCTTGACGGGGAAAAGAGGGGAGCAAAAGTGGGAAAACTACATTTATTACAATTTACATTCAACAATTTTCACGGGCGCAAAAAGTTTTAAAGTTAGTCTAGAATAAAACACATACCAAGAATCACATTTATAATCTATCTATCATAACGTCTTTTATCCCATGAGAGGTAGGCAGAGACAATAGAATGTCATTGTCACGATTCTGACATACCTCCTTCGCCTCTTTTATATTATTCATTATACCTTTATCATACAAATTGCTCGGCGAATTCAACATATAAAAATTTCATATTCCAGCGTGTAATCCAAGCACTTGGAGTATCATGGCATGCCAACCACTTCGTGTGCGGCGGGTGCAGCAAGGAGCTGGGCGGGGGAGGGTTCATGGAGCAAGCCGGCCGTCCGTACTGCTCCACATGTTACGCCGACAAGTTCGCAGCGAGATGCGCCGGGTGCGCCAAGCCCATCGTGGACAAAGCTGTCGTCGCGCTGGACGCCAAGTGGCATCGTGATTGTTTCAAGTGCACGGTCAGTGTTTTAAACCACTTTATTTTTTTACAAAAAAACAAAAGCATTTTCACGGCCTTCATGCCCTCCGAAGCACGAGGATTCCATTAAAGCACATATATTCTTTAAGAAACTGGCACGAGTGGGAATGGAACCCGGAACCGGTTCAAGTCAACGCTCTACCAATTAGGCTATCGACTCTTTTTTTGTCTCTTGATTTGACCTATTCAGTCAGGAATCTATCGTTTTTAGGGACCTTCAAATTATAAACCGTAAATAATGTTACGTATTATTTTTCTAGGATATCTATTTTGTTGGTCAAATCACAAGTGACAAATCAGGTGGACAAGTGGTAACTGACAGAGAGTTCATGCCGTCATATGTCGCTTGGTATCTGGCGGTAGTTAAGAAGCTATATCAAATACTAGCAGTTGCCCGCGACTTCTTACGCGCTGTATTAGGAATACGACGTTTTCGCACCCGCATCTCAAGCACAGATAGAGATAGTCACGAGATTATAACGACATGTTTCAAATTCCAGAAATGCAAGAACCCGGTGACAGACTCCACCTTCCAAGTTCTGGACAACAAGCCACTGTGCGGGAAGTGCTCTTAAACATACACCTACAATACCGACATCACAACGAAAGACACGATGCCCACCTATTCAGAAGACATAACAAAATTAATCCGTGATCACATATAGCATAGCATTCTTTTGTAGTCAACATTAAATGTTTACGGGAATTGCCGTTAATATAATATTCCGTAGACACACATAGCGACGATCGCAAAAAGTACAGCAGACAGAAGTTTAGTTCACGGCAATAGCCCTAGACATGACAGCAATATTTAAAAAACGCTGCTTGTCATCAAACTGTCTTTGACATGGAGTGACAAAACTAGCTATCTACATATATGCTTCTCTTTCATACTTTTTACTTCTTCATAACGCCTTCTCTGTCTACAACAACAACAGACTTCACTATGACACAAAGATATAAATATAATTTGAATTAGAGTAGACATAAACATAATATTTAAATGAAATGGGCATTATTTATTTTTATTTCTATAATTTACATTAACAAGTGATAATAAGAGTACATACAAGTACAATGTTGATATTGTGCTATTTAATTATTATGCTTTTGTACATTGATTTAATAAATTATTTTTGTTTAATCAGCTCAGTATTTAATTAAGTTTGTGTGGCTTATTCACCAGCTGGAGGGAGCGAATGACCAGAAAACTGGATGAAAATAATTAAATAAATCCTCATAAATCCCAGGTTAACCTCATCCCTGGTTCCCTCCTCCACACTCCTCAGGATACTGAATGAAAACCTGCCTCCACCTATGCGCTACCTTATTTACTTATATATAAAAAGGTCAAGTAATAAATATCCCGAATTCATATAAATAAAAAATAGCTTTAAATAAGTGTCGAGAACTTTGATCGTAATCAAATGGTAACTGCTGAATAATGCAAGAAACTCGGAGAACATCGTTGTCTATCCCTTTTTAGCATGATGTTACAAACGAGAAAATATAACTCACCTTATTCTTCTCCACATGTAAAGACGTATCTCCATCGACCTGCACCACACAATCAGTTTGCGTGACAGACTCCCGCTGAAAACCTTCAATCTTCACCTCCTGCTCACTAGAGATGGTGTCCAGTTTCGACGGTTCTTGAGGTTTACTCGGTTTCAGTATGTTCTTCCCGAGACTCCTAGGAGAAGACTTCCGGGTCGAGTTCAGTCTCGGCGTGGTGGTGCGGGACTTTGGACCGTTTCTGGGGGTACTGTCCCGGCTTTTTAATGACTGACAGAAAAAAAACTAACATTAAATAAAGGAACAGAATAGAATAAGTCATCGTTTTGACCCCTCATGACATTCGAATAAACTTTCAGCAAATTAAGTATTTACCTACTGTAGTTAAGTTTACCAGAAAGTAAGGTTCGACCTTTACAGTGGCCGTATATGAATAAAAGGCCTTTAGATTTAAAATAAGTATACCTCAACATAACATAACTGTCTACTCGTTAGGTAGCCACGAAACAATTCACGAGGAAGCTGGAAGATATATATTCGCAAAGAGCAGGGTTCTGTACTATGTAAGTTATACTTATATATTTTATACATAGTTTGTATTAATTGTTTCTTTGGGCCGAAGCAATACATATTATTTTTATGTGTGAATGTAATTTCTAATATAATTGCGTTTAGAAGCTGTCTGTGACAGACAGATGGACAAGCATCGTTGGCACAACAATAAAGTTAGTTTAAAAAAGGTATTGGCGTCAAAAAATCAAAATCATACCCTAGTTGTTTCGGTTTGGGGCAGAGGACTCTGTACTCTACTTGCTGTTCTACTTGTTGGACCCTAGAACAAACATAATTATTATATTAGAGTACCTACCTAAACTAATCTACAAATTATTGAAATTTAAGTGTTTAAAATTGTTTTTATTTCGCAAGTTTAATATAATATCTATTAGCTCATGTGGGCACAATTATCAAATTTTATTTTATTTAAATTCTGACTTCGCGGTCAGAATTCTCGTAATAGGTATATTTACAAAACTACAAGTGTCTCCATGTGAAGTGAGGTACTAGATAATTTTACACAATTTGAGAATAAGTTTGCTTAACTTGCTATTTGTAGACAATCACGGATCTACCAAAGTCCGTTTCATGCATTTTCGCAAGACAGCTTTGTTGGGAAATCGTTCCTTCTCGTGTTTCTAGAATGTGAATCTTACTATCGATTCTTTTCGCAGTGCATATAGCTTACGTCTTTCAAAAGAGATATGGACAAAATAAATCGCACGTTTCACCGAGTTCGTTGCACTGTCATGTTAGGCCTTAACAGCCGAACTGATAGAGTTATTGTAATGTGTCGACTCTAGTTTAAGGGGGGTGATCCATTAGCGAAATCTATAGAGCCAGTAGCTGTTTGACCATTGTCTGTTTCAATTTATTTCCTGTAATCAGTTTTTTGTTTCATCTAGATATCTTAAAGAGTTTGGAAGATAAATATCATATATATTTAATTTGCCCACATAATTTCTATTAATGGGTAGTAATATCAAAATAACACAGACGAAGCCGTAAGCAGAATCTAGTATCACATGAGTATGCATACCGTATCATTAATAGCTTCAACCATTGTATGCACCTCTTCGTCTGGAAGCATTCGGGGTGTGCGGTGACTCACTGGTACTCTGGTGCCACGCATTAGGGGCCGCCTGTAGCACAAATTAATGTTAAATTGAAAAGTGGGTTTGTCTGTATGCTACTAAAATCTACAATTAGGATTTTCGATGGTCATTAATGTTATTACATTAATTTACGGCGAAAATCTCCATCGTAACTCTCAACAGATGGCACTAGTATCGTATTTATAGCGATTTATAAATATTGTTATCTACACTAATATTATAAAGAGGTAAAGTTTGTAAGTTTGGACGTAGGAGTTAATGACTAAAACTACTCATCTGATTTCAAAAAATATTTTAACAATATTTAGAATGGACCTTCAGGGTGGACACAGGCTGTATATTATCCCGTTAAAATAAAAGGGCTTTTCGTGGGGACCAATTTTGTATGACGTAATAAAGCTCCTACTAAATATAGCAATGGGATATTCTATATGCGTCGCGGGTGAAACCGCAAGCAGAAACTAGTATTGTATAACACGCTATGGTAAATCAAGTTAGATTAGATTAAAAATTCGGGTAGAAAATAAAAAAAACAATAAATGCGACGCTAGCGCCATTAAGACGTTCGCCTTTAGTTACCAAAAAATCTGACCTTAAAGGTTTCTTCGGCTTCTCCTTAGCAGAGTCTTTATCATTCTTCTCCACTTTGCTGTTCGTAGATACTTGACTGCTGGCTATGACTGGGGTGATCCTCAGTTTACTTGTAGTGCTGTATGTAAATAAATATACAATGTAAATAGCGTAATTGGTAGAGCATTGGACAAATGCATAAAGCACCAAATTATTGACTTCTCGTGCTTCTAAAAATAACAGATACTTACGTCTGTTAAAGAAGTGCCACGTCTTGGTCTAGGCAATAGGCTTGCCACCTATTTTGTTTAATATGGACAACTGGCAAACAGTGGAAGTTGTTACTGGTATCTCCGACCACACCGCAGGTATAAAGGCCGTGAAGATGTAAGGACTAAATTGATGGCGCATCAAGATGGCTAAGAGCTATGTACCCTAGATAACACGCTGTAAGATTATATTATCTCAAAAAACACATGACACCGCACTCTTCGCACACAATATTTCGTCCCTATCCATCGTAACAAATGGCGGGGCGGAAGGAAAACAAGAGGATTCCGAATGCGCGTGATGAAAAAAAAATGTTATCTAACATAAACTACGTCGCGACGCAGTCGTCTCTCTCCCAAACTAACCGTACTCAAATAAGTATGTACCCGAATTCTGCAATCTTATGCAGCCTAAGTTAGTAAATTAATTAAAAACTACTGTATCGACTAATTTAACATAACTATAAGTTAAGGTACCTACATAGTAAGTAGAACTTAGATAATTAAGTAAATGAGAAGTCTTACTTGGACCGAGACGATTTGATGTTGATACTAGAGTTTGCTTTATCCAAAGAGTACATAGACAATTTTGATTCTGCATCTGCAAACGCAAGTGTTTTTGATAACATCCATATTGTAGGACAACCTTTACAACCAATGGGTTTTACATTATTTTCTTCTAGCTCTAGGAAATTTTTGAAATGATACTTAAGAATGTTGACGTGAAAGAAGGACAAACAAACACACTTTCACATAAAACATATTGGTTAGGATTAGGAAGTTAGGATCTGCCTCCAGCCTTCACTCACACTATTGTATAGTCGCTATTTTCAATGGTTGTACTGGTACATGCCAATATCTTGTTTCCATTCTTTAATATAAGAGCATCGATTTTATAATGAGTCAGATGGCTACTTGTTGGTAGACTATCCTTGGGTATGCATCTACTGCTGGACATATACATAAGGTCTTGACAAGACATGAAAGAGAATGCTATCCGTGTCATCAGTAACGACAGTAACGGCCTTTTAAGAAAGTGATAAGGGTCCTAAGGCTACATTGAAAAACTATGAAAAACACAGTTGAATGTAATGACACAAAGCAAACCGTTTATTGAGTATATTGGGTGTTAAATTAATCAAATCAGGAAGAGAAAGAATGAAGAATGTTACTGACGGAACGGATGGCCTATTCTTTCATTCCTCGTCAAGACCTTTCCAACGATACGCAATATGTCCGGTAGTAGATGTATACTCAAGGTTAATCTAGGAGTTAGTAAAAGAATCACGGAAAATAGACATAGGACACAGTTAGAAAGTTTGCTATTCTATCTAATTAAAGCGCGATACAGTATTATCAGCAACACTCATATCCTAAGAGGAAAATCATGTTTATTTCTATTTAGGATTCTTCGCAAAAACTACTAAACCTAATCAGGATATTTATAAAAATAATAAAACAACACACTAACTTTGTTTAGTACTTCTGGAGGCTTTGTCAGCACTTTTAGCCTTCACGGGCTTGTTGCGATCTCTAGCACTCCTCGGTTGGCCTCTACTACTGGGAGCTGTCTCTGTTACAGAAACCTGCTGAAAATATGTAACATCATTACTAATAGACCGAGAGCCTTACTAAGGTTATGTAACATTTCAAAATTTTCAACGGGCGAAGCCGGGGCGGAAACCTAGTAAAAACATAGTTGAACGACTGATTAGTAATATGTTATTTAATACCTTTTGTTTCTCTTTATCATATTGAATGACATATTTGTTAGAGAGACAAAGGTATCTCAACAGTTGTTCTACTACATTTATTAGTAATGTGGTGAATGCTGAACAATATTACAAGAATATCTCTGGTTAACGGTTACCTAGTAATATATAGCATCATGTATAACTTTTTTCAAAATAATAATAATTTTATTATTTTTGACCAATTAAAAAATCATAAAAGAATTTTATTTTGAATTTTCAATAAGCTATAGCAAAACGCAAGACGTTTAATTGAAGAGTAATGGTAACCCGCGCTTTAAGAGAAAACAGGGGCAAAATAATCCTTTATTTTACCACCCATATTTCCATATATTTACATATAGTTACTTATTCAATAAAACCAATTGAAAAACAACGGTTATTTCAATTAGATATATTGAATAAGTAACTATATGCTAAATTACAGTGACACAGGTGGATTATTTACAGAGAAATTGAGAGTAGTTTAAATTATGGATACAGGACTCTTAAGTTGAACCTATATTATGTAGGTACGAGATATATTTTAAACCACTTACTTCTGTATCAACAATAGCCTCGATCTTCTTATCGTAGTCGACTAGTATCTGGTCCACGTGGTCACATGTTGACAGCACATCCTATATTAAACATTGTGTGTTGTATATATCATTTAATCACTACCCAGTGGAACTATGAAAACTTCGGAATATGGTATGTAAAGCTAATACCTATTTTACTAATATATACGTTTTAATTTTTAATAGTAGATACGTTTTGCCGCTTAACTACAGAGTGACGTCATCATGTAGGTAAAAGAGCTATTCTGCCCCATTTATAATTAATAATGGATTTTTGTGTGAATTTACCTACATTTCAGAAAATTAAAATTTATATTTAGTTATCTATGTAATACTTGCATTTGAACAATGCTCTGTTTATCTGCCTTAAAAAAATATAATTTTGCGATGTTATAAATTGGTCAAAATAAAGTGCTTTGGATTTTATACCTCCATCGTGGACGTGGCACAACAGTCATCACAAACGAGAAGAAACGCTATTACGTCAACTTACATCAATGTACAGATCTTTAGCGGCGCGCAGATCATTAGGTGCAGCAATATTGGTGCACAGCTCCGTGCACTCCCGTATCGTGTTCAACAAGCTCTTCACTTGAAACGAGGTCTCGTTCAACAACAACGACTGTCCGAAACACTTGTAGTATACCTGCAAAATAATGTCAGTTACAGTAGCCGGCAATTAATAATACCCATCAGGCTTTACAAATTACGACAATAGTCTCTTTCTAAATCGCATTTATTCATGTCCTCGCTTTCCTTAATAAATTACAAAAAATACAGTTTATCCAAAATTTCCGAATTAAAGTTACTACTACAGCGCCAAGTTTATTGAACTTGTGTTAAAAATTGGAACTAAAAGTGTCTTCTAATCCCAAACTCTACTCACCAATATAGCTTGCAGTATATTCTGGTGTAGAGAAGTGACGCGCACCATCTGCGCCTGGAAGTGGGTGTGTTTCGCGTAGGGAAGGGCGCGGGAGTTGTGGCGCTTTATGTCGGTCAACTGGAATCACAACAAAAAATCTACTTAACAAGGTGGAGACGAAAATATCACGTGGTAAGATTGAGCTTGTTAGATTTGTATGGGCGTACTCCCCACTCTAACGTCCGCGACTAATCTGGCTCAACTTACTTGACGTGTACTATACGAATATTTTTCATTAAAACACAAGCAAACTCGAACATTGGTGACCCCGACGTGATTTTAACACGTAACATTCTGATTTGGAGTAACTATTATTTATGAATCAATTATTTTTTTATTAAATGCGTGAAAGCAACAATCTCTAGATTAGTATAAATATGCAGTATTTACCTGTCTCTGCAACTGGTACATATATACTCTGTTGAACCGTGTACTAAACTCCAAAGAATGTTTCTTCAGTTTCACAACATTCTCTGGGTACACGTTGCACAAGCTCTGGCACTGAAGGGAGTCCCTGAAACATATACAAACGGCCATATCAGTGAATTCAGTGATCAGAAATCTTAGTGAGCGCTGGCGTAGGCGCGCACGGCTGGCCCGAGACGCGCTAATTTCCGATCTCTGTGTGCCATATTTAAAAAACTTTGTTAGCACAGAGATAAAGTATGGCAACATACAACATTTTATGACTCAACAGAAAAAAATTAATCAAAACAAAAATGGGAGCAATCGGGAAGAATTCTCTATCGATCAAAAAGGAAACCATCAAAATCTGTTAAGCTGTTTCCGACAAATCGGTGAACATACGAGGGCTGTTTGATAAGTACCCGTTTATGGAAAAAAAACATTTTTTTTTATATATGCAATTATTTTACTACGTAGTCACCTTTTAACTCTATACATTTGTTCCACCTATGCTCAAGCTTCAATAAACCATTTAATTTTTGGAATTTTTTTTGGATTTTGGAAAGTCATTTAAATAGGCGTCAGTGGCGGCAATGACTTCGTAATTTGATCCAAATCGCTTACCACCGAGCCATTTTTTTAGGTTGGGAAACAAAAAGAAATCGCATGGGGCCAAATCTGGAGAATACGGGGGGTGAGGCAATAGTTCGTAGCGTAACTGTGCTAATTTAGCCGTCACAACTCTCGACGAATGAGCCGGGGCGTTGTCGTGATGAAACAGTATTTTTTTCTTTTTTAAATGGGGTCGTTTGTCCTTCAACACGGCGTCAAATTCATCCAATAAATTGGCATAGTACTGCCCTGTTATCGTTTTCCCCTTTTCTAAGTAGTCAATATGTATAATACCCTGCGAATCCCAAAAAACAGTCGCCATGACCTTTCCAGCCGATGGGACGGTTTTTGCTTTCTTTGGAGCAGGTTCATCCGGTAAAATCCACTGCTTCGACTGCTCTTTCATTTCCGGGGTGTAGTGGTGAACCCACGTTTCGTCCACGGTCACGAAACGACGCAGAAACTCCTTCGGGTTAAGTTTGAACACGGCTCCGAAGTAGTCAGTCGGTTCCGTTTTTGCTCCTCCGTGAGTAAACGCGGCACCCACCTCGCCGATACTTTCCTCATACCCAATTTTTCTTCTAATATGTGTTGTACCCTCGCGATTGAAATATTTACAGCATCAACGATTTCTCGAAGTTTAATTCGGCGGTCGGCTAAAACGATATTTTCAAATTTCTTAACCATATCGTCTGTAGTCACCTCAATTGGCCGGCCTGGGCGATCCTCATCAAAGACGGTTGTTCTCCCCCGGTTAAATAAGGACGACTTAGAGTTCGAGGGATTCTACGTCATGTCATGGCGACCGACGCACCGGTTCCGTCGTGACATGATGGGAAATCCGGTTTAATCCCATCCGCGCTGTCATAGTTGTATCACAGTCGGCGGGATCATCTTAGATACCGATAAATCGGCATAATATACTATAACGGCTATAAATACTTAACATTGGCAATCATCAATTAACGTTGGTGGAGCCACAATAATTCCATCAAAGCTGTCTAGCGTTGCGACAGTAGCGCCATCTACCGATCTGCCTAACATTATAGATGGAGATTATTGGATTGGACACATCTTCCCAGACTCGAAAAATACCAGTATAAAATTTTTAATATAGCCTAGTATTATAGTACTCACATAAAATCCATTAGCGCCTCGTTAATTTTCCAACGCAACTCTTTTAGCTTGGCACAATAGATACTGCTTTCTATGACACCACGGACGTTTTCCTTGGGGGCGCTTCGCCGAGGACTTTTGGGTGGGGTACTGATTTGTGGTGGACTTGTTGGGGGTGAACTTCTGTTGGGTGGGGTACCAGGGGTCATCATGGTGGTGCTGAGTGCAGGTGGCGAGGTAGCGGAGCGCTGGGACAGTGGGGACAACTCCCTTACCGTGGGTGGGCTATTTGAGCCATCTGAGAAAGATTATTACTTAAATTATGTCAATTTTAACGTGCCAGGTTTGAGAGATATTAAAAAATTGGACCCAAAATTCTTAAATATCTCACAAACTCAGCTCTTTAGAATATTGTAAATGCTATACACCAATTTATTTAACCACTTGCTTCAGAGAGCAAGTAAAGTTGGCGTCCGCACTTCTTATTAAAACAATAGATACCTAAGTCTGTTAATGAAGTGATATTATCTAGGTGCAGCACGTGTGAGTTTCTAATCTTTTCATTAATTGAATTTTAAGATTTTTTTGAGATATAAAATTATGGTGGTGGCCCTCAAATCACTTTTTATTCTTGAATATCTCACAACACCAGCTCTTTACAATTTTTTAACTTTAGTTAGAGCATTGTTAGTATATGACATGTTTCCTCTCGATTAGCATGACGTTCGGATCGCCCGCCGTATTGATAAAAAAAAACAAAATGACCGCTAGTACTACTAGCCTAGCCTAGTAGTCCTAGAGGTTTGAACCTAGTTAATCCATAAAGCTGTGAAACTACCTGAACATGATAATAAGGTTGCTGGTGTCAGCAATAATAATTAGAGAAAAAAAACTAGTACCTAAATATTTTTAGATTTATTACTTATTTGTTTTAAAATGGTCAGTGAATAAAGGCTATTTTTATTTATTTATTTATTAAAGCTGTGAAACTCCAATACTAATTAGAAAAGTCTTTAGATAAAATATATGTTTAGTTAAAGTGAAAACAACAAATCACCTGATATCTGTTCTACATTTTCATCAAATATCTGTAAGATTTCTGTGTCCTCCTTGTCTGCAAATGTAACAGTATGCTGATCCATCTCTACAGAGTCTTGCTCCTGAAAATGTCATTATTTACTCTCTTCAGTCAGACCAACTGTCAGAATATCATCAGCTAAATGAGGGAGACTTGGAAAGCAGACAGCTGGTTGATAGAATTAGAATACATTCATGAACTTCCATAGCCACTTTCCACCAAGTGAATAGCAAGTCACATCCTGTGCTATCCAAACATAATAATAATAATAAATATTTCTATTAGTTACATACAAAGTCAGATTGCTGTTTAACTGACTCCTTCTTCATTTTCTCCAACTCTTTCTCCATCAACTCCTGGATGTAGGACTCTGGTAATTCTTCCACAAACACATATGGATCATCTGATGAAACAACAAAACCAATGTCATCCAAATTTGTTCAGCAGTTATTGCAAGATTGAGTAACAAATATTGTAACTTTTACATTTCCTTGCTAATTATAAAGAGGTAAAGTTTGTAAGTTTAGATGTAGGGGGTAATCTCTCAAACTACTCACCCAATTCTGAAAAAGCTTTCACTAATAGGTAGTCCATTATCCCCGAGTGCTATTATAGGCTATATTTTATTTTGTTCCAAAATATCCACAATATCTAACAATAGTTGGCCACGTGTTTAAGGTAGCATCAACAAAAATCATCTAATCATAGAAACTTGCATTTACTACTATCTGCACAAACTTTACCTGCACAAATAATTGTAATGCAAAAACAAAAACAATAACTGGTTTTAGTTACAAATATTGCAACATGGAGTCGTAAAATTTTATAATTGAATTAATTGAAACCAATTTTATAAATGGACCTTCTGAATAGGGACTAAGGATGATGCGGTGCGTGTGTGAGATCCTCTATCAGAATCAAATTTAACTGTGTCTGTAATTTTTACGTGTTTCATTTTTTATTAGTTTTCTATTTTTGTGTTTTTTATATTCTTGAGTTGTTGGTGTGTCCCACTTGTGGGTAAGGTATATATATTCAGTCATGCTGTATGTGCATCCTAAAGGAAGTACATTGTAACTTGATCTTTAGTATTTTTTTCTTAATATTAAGCATGAAATAAATGTATTTCTGTTGTGCACGTCCAAATTAAATAAATAAATAAAAATCCTAATTATCTTTTGATATAAATGTAATATATCATAATTATAACAGTGAAATTATAAATTTGTCAAGTAAATGACTTCTTAAACTCACTCTTTATAAGTAAAACAGGGCCACAATTACCTCCACAAACACTTCCAACAATATCCTTCTCCCCACAAAACTGTTCCCAAATCTTCTCTTCTTGTTGTATAAGTCTGTCTCGTCGAGACGTTTTCCATGTCCTCTCAAGTTCCTCACCTTCAATTAGCTATAAACACAATCATTTTATAGGTAAACATCATCAGACACACATTGATATTATATTAAAAATTACAGATGTATGCATGGACGTAAATAAGGAGAGGATGGATCGCCACTAAGACAAAAGTGAAGCAACCAAGTTATGCCAGTTTCATTGTAAATACGAGTCTCACGCACACATTCTCATTCGGTTATGCTGATCAGCCGCCATTAAGAAAATAAAAAACAATGCCACCTTGTGCAGTAAAATTATGCAAAAACAACTCCATTACTCATAAAAAATCTCAAGGAATCACATTTGATAGGTAAGTTATTAATTTACCACTTATTCTACAATTTAAAGATATATTATAGAGTTAAATAAAATCGGTAGCACACATGCACACTTGGTGCTTCACTTTTGTCTTAGCGGTGATCCGTCCTCTACTTTTTTACGTCCATGGATGTATGTATAGAAACTTTATTAATTTATGTTAAACACAAGTAAGTGCAGTTATTCCAGCTCTGCCTGAAAGCTCTGAACTTCCAACCTAATATAGTTGATGAAAACAACTTTGCTTATTTATCTCATATACCTACCACCTTACTCCAGGTTTATGCTGGCTTTCCACCAGAGCTGTATGAGAGGAAAAAATACATCTATAGGATTTTTTATTTTTTAGCTAACCGTCCAACTTCTTTCCACTGATCTGCTCTTTCATACATAAATGATTACCAAAAAAAACTGTAGGAAATTCTTCATTCTATATTTGGAAAACAGGTCCAATATTCCAATAATAAAATATAAATTTTAATAGAGTTAGGTACCTGTAAATCTCCAATTTCAGGGCTAGTTTCAGGCTTGTATGAGAAGCCTCTGTTATGGTCATCCATGGTGTTCATGGAGCAGTATTATCTAGATATAGTCAAAGCCTCAAATTATTTAATAATGGATATTAAAACATCGCTCTTGCACACAGATTTTTTAAATTTTTCACAAATTTAACATTTGAACTTTGACAGAGATTTAATTCAAAAATGACATTTCGCCGGAAGTGAGTTACACAGAGCAAGTAAAGGCAGCGTTGCCGGTAACAATGTTCTATAAAGTACGCATGCGTTCGTAAAAAGGTACGAAAGTCTCTATAAAGGTACGGTTTGTAGCTGGTCGGTGGGGTTAGCATACATTTTGACAGCGACACTTTCGTTTCGGTCGAATGGCCTTGAACAGGCCAAAATGTTCATGTCCAACAAGGACCGGCCAGAGATAGCCCGGGGCCGAGAGGTCCGGCCCAACAATGTGCGGGAAAATTCTGTGTACTTGTCTTTGTCCGGCCAAGCAAATTGCTCGGCATTCTTGTGCAGGGCATGCCCGGTCCGGGCTATCTCTGGCCGGTCCTTGTTGGACATGAACGTTTTGGCCTGTTCAAGGCCATTCGACCGAAACGAAAGTGTCGCTGTCAAAATATATGCTAACCCAGCAGATGAATGACTACTAGATATAGCCATAGCGTGGCCGCACATGAAACAGCAATATATTTATGAATATTGCCATACTAAAAAAATATCCCATATTATTAGTAATATTGAATACGAAAGTCGGTTGCTCCATTACGCATTTATGAAACTATCTGTCACCACGCCTTTTAACCCAATATTCAAAACAGACAATCGAATTCCATTTGCTACGATCATGACACACCTCTTTCGCTTCTTTTATATTCATCACACTTATCATTATATGCTCGGCGATTGTGCCTACCTACGTTGCCTTCAATCAAGTACAAGTAAGAAATAAGTACGTCTCTTTAGGTACAATATAGATATATATTTACATCAAAATTCACTTGTGACGTATTGCTGTCTAGCCTCTGATGTTGTAATAAGGCTTTAATTGTACCCTCTTTGCTTTATAGTCCATGGAAGCATCATCAAAATGAACAGAACAAATTTTTGAATATTTTGTTGGATGGCAATTTTGTCGACCAGTAGCTTCCAGCCATTCCTTTTTTATTTCAGTATTAGATGAAAATCTGAAATATAAATTGTACATTTGTAAATTTTCTATGATATTTGGGTAAATAAAATTCACTACATGGCCACACTTAATCTGTTTTAGTTTGAGGTTATATTATGATAAAATTATAAAAATATCTAAATTTCCTGACCCAAAAAGTATTCAAACGCGCGGAGCGCGCAGAATCCACCATGATTAAACCACTTTCTTGTATTTTATAACAATACAAAACACATATTAGTCTACTGACGAGTGAAATGTTATTCCGTCCATTTTTCGCTCACTACGGCTTTTCCAGCCTAAAACACTACAACCTACCATGGCATTTACATATAAAACACAATAATTAAACAAGTTTCGGTCTCAAAACACACTGAAATTCTCAAAAACTCCGAAAAACCTAAATGGTCTTTATTTGTTTGGCAAAACTCAGTTTTGACAAACAAAGAAAACTGGCCACGGTGATAAGGACAAAAAAAACATCTTTTGTCTTCCTTTTTTACGTATCATTGTTAACTTGCTGTCTCGCTCTGACAATTTCTTGGTTACATCTAGAGATGGGTAGTTCATGAATGAAGGACAAAAAAGAACTACTTCACCTACACAGAAGCAATATATCTTTAGTTCACTTTAGTACATTCTATATCTTTTAGTTCTTTACTTCAATATAGTACCTACACTCTCGCTGAACGATTGAAGGAATGTAGTATCTCGCTTTTTCTTTATAAATGAAGAAGCGAAATACATGCACGACATAAGCATGAGAGGTCAATAGGAGTCACGCGAATTTGGTGCCAACCAAAGTAAACGTTATCATATATATATGAAATAAAGTACAATTATGTTTGACTACAAAAAGTTTGTACTTACTTACCAAATTGTTTTAAATAAAAAAAAAATATAGACAAATGTACAATAGGTAATTTTATAATTATGTATAGGGCGGAATTTTTAACTTGTACTTTGTGTTTGTGCGAGACCTGTGAAGTTACGTTTTGATTTAATTTTTTGTCGTTTTTGATTGCTTATTTCTATGTTTATTATCACTAAAGCGAAATATAATAATGACGTACTAAACGACGGGTATTTTTCTTTGACTCAAATACTTATGGTACGATTAGTTCCCGGGATCTAGTGAACTAAATGAACTAAAGAACTAAATGAAGGATATAGTTCTTTGTACTCAAAAGATATGTATCTCTCTTTACTTTTTAGTGACACACTTTGCGCAACTCTAGTTACATCTAGTAGTCATTCATGTAGTCTGAGATTCTTTCCGAGGAAAAGGCAGCAAAGGTTGATAATTAGCCATACAGCCGAGTCTTCATTGTTTTATTTAGGCCGTAGCCAAGTCTTCAGTAGTTATGAATGATTTTTTTTGTACAATTTATTCCATGTAAAGTTATGAATGAATAAATGAGTGAGTTGCCGCCAAATAAAAATGCAAGTGTCGTTCATTCATTAATAAAGCTGTAAAGTAAACATACTATCGTTCGAATAAAGTCGAATGATAGATTTCCCAGTATAAAAAAGTACTCTGTGTTAGATCCACAGATAACTATATTATCTATGTGAAACTGAGATCACCAAACTTGGCCCCCGCGAAATATTTTTTTTATTATTTTTGAATTTTCATTATTGCATATCGTTAGTTCATGGTTTGTTCTTAATTGTTCGCTATGAATAATCGTTTGTTCGTTAGTTGTTTATTTAGAAAAAAATAATTAAAAAAGTACTGTTTGGTTAGCCCCCTCAATCAAAATTATTAATATTTTCTCTCATTATCAGTCTATAAATACATATTGACGTTTGTTCTTCAATAAATTACGTTTGTTCGAACATTTAATTGCCTTTTTATTGTTTAAATTACAATATTTATTTCGAAAATGTTGCATTGCGCATGCGCCATCTTTTCTTTTCGATCGCTCTAATAGTGTTATATACTCTTTGGCTCTCATTGAATAGAAACGCATACATTGACACAAGCAACTTCCGATCGACTCTGACGTCACACGTCACACCTTATTATGTCAGTCAGTACAATATCAATTTAATGTATATAACATTATGGTTCATTTTAAAAGAACAGTGAACAACAAACCAGTTTCTTAGCGGAAATAGTTTTGGTAGAATTTTGAACTTATTGCTAAAGGCATAGCGTTCACAGTTCTTTGCTTCGCGGCTGCCGCATAGTGTATGCCGTGCAGAGTTGCCAACTCGGATTTTGAAAAAGACGTAGGATAGTCTAGAAAATTATATAAGTTTATATTATTAAAAAAAACGTAGAATTTGTAAAAATTGCATATGAAAAGTTCGTAGATCAACGTATTTTTTATTTTAACTTTATTTACTTTAAGATTTTAAAGTTAACGGTAAAATCTAAGATCTAAGCAAAAACACGTGAACTGGCAACGCTGACAAACTTTCGTTCGACCGAAAACGAAAACGAAAGTGTCGCTGTCAAAATGTGTGCTAACCTAGCGGATCAGTCGATTTTTTATTTTATTTTTATTTTTTAATTTAAACAATAAAAAGGCAATTAAATGTTCGAACAAACGTAATTTATTGAAGAACAAACGTCAATATGTATTTATAGACTGATAATGAGATAAAATATTAATAATTTTGATTGAGGGGGCTAACCAAACAGTACTTTTTTAATTATTTTTTTCTAAATAAACAATTAACGAACAAACGATTATTCATAGCGAACAATTAAGAACAAACCATGAATTAACGATATGCAATAATAAAAATTCAAAAATAATAAAAAAAAATTTTCACGGGGGCCAAGTTTGGTGATCTGTGAAACTGTGAGTAGATGGTAGTCGTCCGTCCTGAGTCGTGACCGATGACCGAAACAAAACGACCTATTCATTATTGTTGATCTAGGCATATTATAATAATATTATTCTTTATTTCGTCCTGACAAAACGTTACAATACTAAGTAAAGCATAGCTGCACTGCACACAGCCTGTCGTGCAAGCATGACCGCGAAGATAAAAAGTCACGTGATATCGTAAAAAACAAATTAATGATAACATTAGATTTAAGGTTTTTATATTGTTAAGTAGGTAGATATGTGTAAATAATTAAAGGAAATTTCTATTCTATTTTTTTTATTATGGCTCCATCAGGATTTCGATGATTCCGCCAATGTCAAGTATTATAGACGTCACAGTTACAATATGCCGATTAACGGTACCTAGGTAAGATTCCCCATCACGTCACGACGAAAGGCGTGCGTTGGTCGCCATGACATGACGTAGAATCAAACGTAAACATCAAAATCCGTGGCTCTCAGTCATCTTGTATCTGTCAAAAATATGGCAAATCTTAGTTAATCCTGGAAAGGTGAGTTTATTTATACAATATTTTCTCACCACACAATGATAGTTATTATTTGAAATTAAATTGAGCCATATTTTTATTATTTAGGGTTCTAAAGAGCCGTAGTTTTCGATACGAGCAGTGCCTTTGAGTTTTGGAAATTATGGCTATATAGAACTCTTATTTTCTTTTCTTTTCTACTCTACTGACTCTCGGTGTATTCTGCGTTGCGTAGTGACCGTTAAATATTTTTAAAATGTCATTACAGAGGTGCACTTAAATTTCTATAAATATAAATTACTTAGATAATAAATGAGGCTAAAATATAGTGCTTGTCTAATGTAAGAAATGTTATATCATGTCTGTTATAGAAGCTAAGCAGTGTAACCAATTACAGGATTACAGGTAACTTAGAAATATCAATCCCGCAAGCCTGCATTGTTTTTTTTCCAATATTTTAATAGTTATTTTGCTATTCGGGACGGAGACAAATACAACAAATAAAAACCATGAAAATCGGTCCAGCCGTTCTCGAGTTATAATTGTTCGAACAAACCTGACTTTATTAAGATAGCTTAGTAAACATTTTTTTGATAATATTTCCGAAGAAAGTATAAAATCTTTAAAATTCGATCATCACTAGTATAAAACCATCGATCTAGAAAAGAAATGGATATAGCAAGTTAGTGCGAATCGTGTTCCATCGAAAATCCGCGCAATTCAAAATATCCGCGCATCGCCCGCTTAGTCTGTGATCGACTACAAGCGCGAGAGTACGTATCTGCAGCGAATTAAAATATTGCGAAAATGCCGTCTTGCGTCATTAAAACGTGCAAAAGTGAGACTAGGAAGCATACGAAAGCGACTGGAATTACATTTCATGAGTGAATACCATTTAAAATACAATATTTTATAAGAAATAGTTAAATTTATCATTTCATACATTTAAACCTGTCGGATAAAGTGGAGACGGCTTCTTAAATTATATTTTTTAAAGTACAAAATACATTTTTATATTTTACTATACTTATTACGAGGCAAGGTTTTCCTCAGAACAAGTAAAGGAAGTTTGCATCATTGAATGTAGTCTATTTATTTTCAACCTATTAACAAACGTTGCGTTGCTAGGATACGTTTTTTAGTTTTAATTATCATAATATATACGATCGTATATTAGGTGATTATCCGCTTCATAAGAGAACTCTTAATTATTAATATAAATTATATTACATATATTTAAATGTCTCTTTTTTTACTGATGACCTAATTGCGACGAGAGAAAACAGAGTAGATTAAAGTTTTTATTATTTTCTCTAGGTTTCCACCAGTCTTCAGAGAGACGAGAAAAGTGGATTCCCCTTTTCCCTTTCTGAGGAACCGAAAACAATGTTTATTTCTTTTTTAAAAGAGGAGAACCTGCTGTTAACTATGTGTATTATAGGTGTTTTTGTGGTCAATAAGTGCAAAATATTGTATTTAGGTTTTAAATTGTTTACTTATATTAAAAACTAGCTTCTTCTTACTTCGTTATGTTTACCTTTGCGCACCCCCTGCCCATCGTCATAGCATGATAGTATACATTACATAAAACACCCTCTTGAAAGTACCATCGAAATCGGTTCAGTAGATTCTGTTTCGTACCTCTGCTCACCCCCTGCCCATAGTCATAGCATAATTGTATGTACACAAAACACTCTTTGCAAAGTCCTCTACCTTCCCGTGAAAGTCACGTCGAAATTGGTTCAGTAACGTTGTCATGCCGTGATGAAACAAACAATAAATGTTACGACAAGCTTGCCACAAATGTGCCTAAACAACCTTGAAGCGTACTTAAAATTTCTCTTTCAATTCTCGTCCAAAAGTTATCGAGTCGCCGCATAAGATGTTTCGCTTCAAAAATTTTATAATTTAATCATATAAAATTAAATAAAAAGCCGCTATCCATAATTTGGAGCCCGGGCAGCACGCGACCTTCGACACTCTTCGTGATGTAGGGTTACCATTTGTTGGGAACTAGTACGGGACGTTTAAGTACCAAATAAATAAATACATGCGTAACGGATTTGGATGAAATTTGATGCAGAGATAAATTATATCCGAATTGATTGCGAAGATTCAGGAAGAGGTTCAATTTAATTATTTTTTTCGCCCATTTATATTATATTTGTTTCTTTATTTGTTTTATTCAATAGGGTTTGTTAAACAAAAAACTTATGTACATTAACCACAAACCAAAAACAAGCCATACAAAGAGGTTTTTCATATATACGGAAATATACGTATATACGGAACGTATGGTAACCCTAGTGATCGGAGGCATACGGCACGCACACACGCACACACTAATGAATGGCGAAAATCACAGCGATACGGAGTAAGTGCGCGCGGAAAAGAGATGACACAATATCGCAAGATATCTCTTGAAAGCGAGTGGTCTTGTATCACGCGATACGCACACTACCATAGTCGCGGTGTCGGATTTTAAAATAGTTGAAGTATGAAGTTGCGGAATCCATTCTTTTCTAAGATCGCTGTATAAAACAAAGTCGCTTTCTCTGTCCCTATATCCCTATGCTTAGATCTTTAACACGTTCACTGCCGAGACCGAAAAAAAGGATTACACCGGGGGGTTTAAATTTGTTTTTTCTATATTCATCATTAAAATGCTACCAAATGCTCTCTTAGGCATTCTTAGATGTTTATATACTAGGTATATGCATGTTTATGTATCACTATTAAATATCACGCGATATCGCGTGAGTGGCCATAAGGAGTGCACTTTTACCCCAGAGGCCGCATCACTCGATATCGTGCCACAGTTACCCAGTGCATAAATGCGTGTTTTTCGTCCTTTGTAATATTTTATTATAAACAATATTGAACTTGAATGAAACACACAATAAGTACATATTTTTTTTATGTTTATAGAGGTATTTAAAAGAAACATAGGAACACAAATACCGTCCAAAAAATACTGTCCTTCAAGGCGTTAATTTTTATGACATGTGTCTAAAATAAAAAAAGCAATCTAGGCACATAGGAGGACTACTAGGACAATTTCTGCATTCCATGGTAGTCTGCGTTCTCTTTTTATTTGCATAAGAATTTCTGCAATATTTTCTTGCAGTAGCATTAACTTTTTTGTTGTCTTGAGTCTTCAATATGCGCTCTGTAGACTATTTTAGTCAACCTGTGCTTGTGCCCTTGCGAGTCTGCTTGATCCGGGCTTTTCTATTATAGGTAATAAGCTCTCAATCACTTTCTCACTGAAGTCGTACAAACTTGTCTTTGGTCTTCCTGGAGCTTTATGTGGAGAACACGCGCGTTGATTGAAATGAAAAATTTTATGTAGATATGTATAATGCTTCCACTTCTCTCTCTGTCAAAATCTGGCGTTGGGGCCTACCGCCTACTCGTTTAGTACCCCTGGAGGTACCAGGTTGATTATTCATTATACAACTTAAAATTTCACAAGCAAATAATAACGAAAACACAATAAAACACTATGTAAAACAGTGCAATTACGAATAAAACAGTCTGCTTACTAAGGCTTTAGAGCGCGGACTGACCAATCTCACTACACCAAAAACAATCATACGATTCTAATGGCCATGCACACTTTTCGGTAGCTTATTCCCTTCCCCTGAAGCCAATGTGGCGACCACATGCCGTTACGCAGCGACCTACAAGAAACGAGCCATAGAAACTTACATGAGCGTAGCACGCGATATCGAGTGATCGGCCATTTCAAGTAGCCGCTCGGACACTCGATATCGAGTGAAAGGCAGTGAACGTGTTAAAACTACGCAACGGATTTTGATGCGGTTTTTTTTAATAGATAGAGTGATTGAAGAGGAAGGTTTATATGTATAATAATGTAAAGGATAATATGTAAAAAGGATAGCTAAAGAGCAAATAACCAAGAAACCGACATTACTTTGAATATCTATATTGACAACTAAAATTATAAACAAAACACTCATTTCTGAAAACATAGACAATATCTACTAGGTACCATAAATACTCAACATCATCCCTCCCGTGTAGCGTAGCTACACAACTACATACATATTCAGAAGGGCTAGTTTTCTAGTAGGCCGCCTCAATGTGCCCCCTTTAGTGGCTACATCAGCCACTCGAACTACTCCATCTCTGCCCGGATACACAGCAACTATTCGGCCCATGGGCCACACTCCTCGTGGCAAGTTAGGGTCGACCACTAGGACTACGTCGTCAACTTTAATGTTTGCGAACTGACCTCCCTGCTGCTTCTTAGGCCTGAGATTGGGTAAATATTCTTTTAGCCATCTGCTCCAAAAATGCTCAGATAACCGAAGAACCTTTAGCCACTCCTTTCTTAGTGAGAAAACTCCGTCATCCAAGCTAATTGGCAACTGTTGGTTCGAAGAGGCTCCTATTAGAAAATGAAATGGTGTAAGGCTCTCACATTCATGATTTTCAGTGACGTATGTTAGAGGTCTCGAGTTAACTAGAGCTTCCGCCTCAAGGAGAAAGGTGTGGAGCAGCTCTTCTCTAGGCGCTCTTTCTTTCAGCGTCGTAAGGAGGGCTGTTTTCACTGTTTTTACGAGCCTCTCCCAACAACCTCCCAAGAATGGCGACGCTGGCGGTATGAAACACCATTCTATGCGTTTGCTAGCAGCATAATCTTGAACAGCATTGTTGTAAAATTCACATAGATGTCGATTAGCTCCAACAAAAGATGTGCCGTTATCGGAGAGAATTTTTAGTGGAAGTCCCCGACGTGCAGTAAACCGACGTAAGCTTAAGATGGCTGAATCCGCTGAGAGACTTGTTACGATTTCGAGATGAACTGCTCGTGTCGTCATGCAGGTAAAAAGGGCTATCCATCGCTTTTCTCTTCGGCGGCCAACTGACACTTCTACAGGGCCAAAATAATCCAGGCCGGTGTTTGTGAATGGGCGGCTGTGACGATTCAGACGCACATCCGGCAGGTCACCAGTCGGCGGGATCTGAGGCGTCGCCTTTTGCTTTATGCAAAAAGGGCACCATCGTGCTACCATGCGCACTTCACTGCGACATCGAAAAATCCAAAAATGCTGTTTCAGTTCATTGGTTACCAATTCATTGAACGTGTGTGCAGCTTTTAGGTACGTGATAGTGGCGGATAAGAAGGCGAACAGCAGGGTGACGACCATCCAAAATAACAGGCGATTTAGTGGCGTAATCAATATTTTTCATATGCTTGATACGACTGTCTAGTCTTAGCAGGCCATCTTCGTCGATTATTGGGCAGAGAGGGTGTAGTTTGCTGGCTTTTGGCAAGGACTTGGCATTACGGAGTAAAGAAAACTCTTCGCTAAAACAGTCAATCTGTGACTTTTGAAGAATGGCAATTTCAGCCTTTTGTATCTCGGCGGCAGTCAGAGGTAAAAGCTTGGAAGAGGAAACATTATTAATTATTTTAGAATTTGGGTTTTTATGTGCCAAAAATGACCGAAACTTATTCGCGCTCTGATAGATGCGCGCAGTCGCACGAATCAGACGTATCCACTCACTGAAACGTAAGGGATCTGGCACAACCGGTGAAGGTTTGTCCAGTTGAGTTAATCCTACATGTACCTTAGAGGGTTTCAGTTCCACCAAGGTAGATGCAGCTTCCGTCATCGATGGTTCTTTGGGCCATTCACTATTTGGAAGTAATAAAAAATCAGGTCCAGAGAACCAGCGAGACAAGTTAGTATCGCGATTCTTTAATCTAGTCATATCATCTGCGACGTTCAAAACACCTGGCACAAATTTCCAATTATTAACGTTTGTTATTTCAGTTATTTCACCAACAACATCACTGCGAATCCAACTTAAAACTGTGGTCGAATCAGACCAAAAATAAATTGAATTCGGGTGAATGTTATGACCGGTACACACAGTATTGGCAAATCGAGCGGCAATCAGACCTGCTTGGAGTTCTAAACGCGGTATAGATGTAGGTTTTAGAGGACTTAGACGCGCTTTTCCACCAATGAGAGACAACTTCACTGAACCGTCTGAGAACGTGAAGCGCCAGTAAGCGACACAAGAGTAAGCCTCCTCGCTTGCGTCAGCGAATGTATGAAGTTGCCTGTCACTAATCTCCTCATTTCGGAAACCACATCTGTACCAGCGAGGAATTTTGATTTTTTAATCATGTCTGAGTGCAGCTCAATGTCCCAATCAATACCGGTTCTCCAAATTTGTTGAAACAAAATACGTCCTTGAATAACTAACGGAGTCAGGAGCCCAAGAGGATCGTACAGGCACATTAGGTATGACAATACCTTGCGTTTGGTTATTTTCTCATTTTCAGGAATTGGAGACACATTACGAAAACTCAAAGTGTCACTCAGAGGATGCCAAATGAGTCCCAAAGTCCTAACAAAAGCCTCGTTACCTATGTGAATATTATCAGGAGGAGGAGCACACAAGTCTTTAGGAACAGCGGCCAGGGCGGCAGGTATATTGGATACCCAACCTCGCATTGTCATTCCTGCCGCTTTGTGCACTGTAACTATATCAGCTGCGAGTTTTGAGGCTTTCTGAACGTCATCGGTGCTGCCTAAGAAATCGTCCATATAATGGTCTTGAACGATGGCTTTTGCAGCCGCGGGGTATGACTTCTGTAATTCTTGGGCGTTACGATTTTTTATGTATAAAGCAGTACACGGGCTGCATACAGCGCCAAAAATTACAGAAGTCATTCTGTATTCCTTCAACTCGCAGCTTGGATCCTCTCTCCAAATGTAGCGCAACGCATCGCGATCTTCCGCCCTGATCCTGATCTGTGGAAACATTTCCATCACGTCAGCTGTTATTGCGGCGTAACCTTCACGAAAACGAAACAAAATGTGTATTAACGACTGCAGAAAGTCGGGCCCGGGCAACAAAAGCGAATTTAAACTCACCCCAGAGGTCTTTGCAGCCGCGTCGTATACTACTCGAAGTTTTCTTTTTTGAGGGTGTACCACCGGAAAATGGGGTAAATACCAACGCAATGTTTTGTGTATATCACTCATATTATCATGGTATGTATGTCTAGGACACTCTTCGGCATAACCTTTTACTATCATATTGTTAATAAAAGCGCAATAATCATTCTTTAAATCGGAATCTCGAGCCATGCGCTTTTCTAAACCGAGAAATCTAGAGAGTGCGTGAGAATAGCTATCAGGTATTTTTGGAGTATCCTTACGCCAAAGCAGGCCGACTTCAAACCTACCTGACGGCAATCGTTTGACCGTAGAATCTAAAATTTCTAAAGCGTGTTTATCTTCTTTAGAACACAAAATTTCGGGCTTTGAAATACCTATAGCGTCAAGGCGAAAATAATCCTTAATAAGATCATCCATGGTGGGCTCACCACAATTTTTAGTAGAAACGTAGTTTATAAATTGAACGGGCTTCGTCCAAGAGCTAGATTTGCCATATACTACCCATCCTAAAGCTGTGCGGATAGCGACTGGCTGATTCTTAGAACCTTCCCTCACCTCGCGACTGACAGTTAAATACCAATGCTCAGCACCGAGCAGAATCTTGGGTGTAGCATCGGTTATTGTAAGAACATCAATCAAGTCTGTCAGATGTGAATATTTAGATATATCATTTTGGGCGATATTTTGTGTAAAGCACGAAAGTTTGTCCATGGACAAAGCATTATTTACAGAAAATACCTCAGAACAGTGTTTACTCTTGATAGAAAAGCTTACATATTCAATAGGTTTGTGCGTTGACATTCCGGCAACTCCGTCAACCTTGATTGACTCCTTTGGACCTGTCACTCCAATATGACGTGCCACCTCTGAATCGATCAAAGTTGCCGTCGATCCGTCGTCAAGCAAAGCATATGTGTCATATTTTCCGCGCGGTCCGCTCACTTCAACAGGAACTATTTTTAAATATACACTTATCTGAGAAAGTTTTCTGGCATTTGAGTGCGAATCCGTTATATTAGAAATTGTTACGGACTTATTTATATCGTTTCGTTCAGTTACGACGTTGTAGGAAGGAGACGGAGAATTATTAACAGTGCAGGGTGCGCGTGGTATCGAAGTTGAATGTAGCAGGGGGTTATGGAATCGTTCGCAGCCGTCGACGCCACACCGACCAATCCTACAAGTTTTCCATTGATGCGTCTTGGATTTCAGACACTTGTAACATATTTTAGACTCCCGCAACTAGCGCCACTTATCGTCTAATGTTAGAGACTTGAAGTCTTTGCAATCAGTAAGTTTGTGTTTATTGTTACAATAACGACATAACTCGACCAACTCAACGATATTTTTATTCGCAGATGTCGTATGAACGTTTTCACGTCGTGTAAAATTCTGTGACAAAAAATTGTTGCCGACTGTACCAGGCCGTCTACCGAAGTTTGACGTTAGTGTGCCGGGCACCTTAGCGTAATCGAGAATTAAACCGAATCTGTTATGTTTAATAGCCTCGACATCGAGGAACGCAGATAATAGTTGAATTTTCGGTAAAGAACTATCATTACGATATGCGAATTCTTTCCACTGACTATACAATATCGGCGTTAATTTACTTAATACAGTATGAAATAGTTCAACAGAATGTATGTGTTCCTTCTGTTCTAAATTATTAATAACAGCTATACAATTACGTAATCTACAAGCAAAATTGTTCAGATCTTTTTGGTCAAAGCTTATCTTAGGAAGATTCCGAACGAGAGTGATCTCGTGCATTACGATCATTTCAGGGAGCGCGAACGTCTGTTCCAACATGTCGAGTACTTCTTCAGGTTGCTCAGCTGTGTACAGTAGCGACGACACGCTCTCAAGAGCTGGACCACGAAGCGCTCCGCTCAATCGCACAAGATTCTCTGAGGGTGTGAATAAATGTTGTGTATTGCGATAAGTACGCTTAAACATTAGCCATTCCATGGTTTTACCACTGAAAGGCATAAGCTCAAGTTTATGCGAGCATCTGTGCGAGTAATTATTAGGCTCGACCTGTTTTGGTAGTAAAAACTCTTTGTTTGAGTTGACAGTCGGCCGTGTAAATGACACAATG
Organism: Nemapogon koenigi; assembly: GCA_963924495.1. NCBI lineage: Eukaryota > Metazoa > Arthropoda > Insecta > Lepidoptera > Tineidae > Nemapogon > Nemapogon koenigi. The sequence continues at coordinate 12,577,724 of OZ004642.1, forward strand.
CTGTTTGACGCTGACATTTGACATAATTGTGACTTGTTATTGAATGGAATTTGAAAAGTCACGGGATTTTTGTAAATATTATGATGAATTTTATTTTCAGGATGTTTCGATGCAAGATTTTCAGAATTGTTGTAAAATTCAAACGTTTTAGCCTTGTGAGAACTATGACGGATTGTATGCTCTCGTGAAAAATATGGTGTATTCGCATTGTTTACGTTTTTTAGTTCTATATTACTAACATCGATATTACTAAGCATATTACTATGCTCCGAAACCAAATTTCTCGCGGGACCCGAAACCGTATCAGCAGCATCCTCTCGCGTGACTAAGGGATTTATTATAATAGGTTCAGCGTTTTTGTCGATCGGATGGCTGCTATGGTTTACATCACGAACCCATGATGCAGTACGAGAAAAAGATTGACTGACCGATCGAGTTGAACATTCCTCGGCATCCTAAACCGCTAAAGCTGCTTCCATCTCCAGCCGCTCAACTTGATTGACCTGTTGGATGACCTTACTTTTGTAGTCTAATAGCTGCTGTTCACGCTCCATGGATCGTCGGGCCAAATGTGCCTCCGCAGTCAATCTTCGTGCCGCCTTTATCGTGGCTGACGACTGCGAAGACCCCGAAGTGCGTGATCTAAAACTTGGTGATAAATTAACGTTTTCCGTACTAGTTGCCGGGCGGTCACGTGACTTGCCGGGGCCAGGATTGCCAGTAGCGGGCGTAACAGTGGCTTCGGTAAGGATGGGGTCCATTTTTGTGGACCGACCGAGCCCACCCATGACTGGCGTACCTGATTCTGAGCAAGCCTCGCTGGCGCCAGTTGACCGTGCCAGCCTCTTGGTTTTTGATCGCGTATTCATTTCAAACGGTGAGAAGGACCAATATGTAAAGGATAATATGTAAAAAGGATAGCTAAAGAGCAAATAACCAAGAAACCGACATTACTTTGAATATCTATATTGACAACTAAAATTATAAACAAAACACTCATTTCTGAAAACATAGACAATATCTACTAGGTACCATAAATACTCAACAAATAACATCCATTAAATAGTGGAGAAATACTGTTATTTTTGAGGTTTCTAATGTGATGTCATAAATAATTATTTTTTTTCCGCTTAGGCTATATATTTTATACCCGTGCGAAGCCGGAGCGGGCCGCTAGTATAATATGTATTTATTTTAATTTTGTTGACAAACTGTTCTCTGTGGTCTCTGTTAAGTGCCGCACTTGTTCTACTTACATCTTAAGATCAATGTGAACAGGCAGACCTAGATAGACCTAAGACCTATTTTCTCAGTAATGTTTAGATATCATTGTACTACTATGAGTATCAATACAATATGTTCAATGCTCATTAGTCCATCTAAAGGGTAATGTGTACTTGTTTATTTGACAGAGCATTGCTGTTCAACGTCCGTTCGTGTTACGATGTGTCAGGGTCGGCGTTACCACCACTCAGTTGCCAGTTCCCTCGGTGGAGTAAAACTGCCCTACTTCTAGATGTTTCTCAAACTCACCAAAATGAGGTAGGACCTACTTTTTTTTAATTACCTACTGTAGGTATTACTTTAACTTTGCAGTTGCACCTACTGCGATAGCCTTTCCGCCTCTGTTGTTTTCGTATTTAGGCGGAACTATCATTCAACATAATATTTTACAAGACGTAGATATAACTATATATTTTTCAAAATAACTTAGCTAGAGCATTTCAAAACTTCTCAGACCTACAAAAAAAAGATAGACAGATCACTACGGTTGTCCTATGGTCGATGGAGTGTATCTTTTTTTGTTTGTCGTGCTCGTGCGTCGCGTCATGCACGAATAATTTGTGTAAGTAATTGAGTTTCCGTTGCGAAGTTATAATTTTTCGTCGCGCAGAGTGAATTTTGAGACCCCTTTTAATATCCAACCCTTCCCTCGCTCGATGGCGTCCAATACCAACACGCAAATTGATTATACTTCAACCGACAAATGGTCTACTCTAAAAATATATAAGTACCTACTTACACTGCAACCCTTGATTCAGGTACTAGCTTTTGTCCGTGATTTCACTTGCGTGCAAATATAACAAAGGAAAGGAAACCAATTGAAAAAATAACGCTTATTTTACTTAGATATATTTATTAAATAAGTAAGTACCTAACTATATGCTAAATTACAGTGACACAGGTGGATTATTTACAGAGAAATTGGGAATAGTTTATCCCCATACATTATTAATAGGGCTCTTAAAAATATGTCAGCTAGATGCACTGCTAAAATAATCGATACTTACATACCTATATCGTAATCGTAATATAAGCCAAGATTCACGTTCCAGAAACATGAGAGAAAACGATTTTCGTACAAAATCTGGGCTGTGTGAAGTTGGCACCTCCAAATTCGATTTTTCAGTTTTTTTTCATCAGGTTCGTTTGTCCAGCGTTAGTCCACGTTTGTCCATCAAAACTTTTTTTTTGTCCACCCTCCAAAAAAAAGTTATTTAAAAAAAACTAAAATTGAGGTGGAAGTGGCACCCCCAAATGCGAATTTTCAACTTTTTTTCATCAGGTTCGTTTGTACATCGTTAGTCCACGTTTGTCCACCAAAATTTTTGTTTTGTCCACCCTTCAAAAAAAAAGTTATTCAAATAAACATTTTTAAAGAAAAAAGCCCTGAATTTAACTTTGACGGAGGATATCTAGCTTCCTAGGGGTGGATTTGCTTATCTGAGGAGTAGGTTTGTTTTCCACTTCAGAAACTCGTTTGTCCACCACATATTTTTATTTGTCCATCCTTAGAGATATAGTTATGCGTGAGATAAGTATATATCTGACGATTTTAACTATGTCGTGGGATCTCCAACTTCCTAGGGGTGGATTTGCTTATCTGAGGGATAGGACTGTCTGTACATCTCGGAAACTTATTTGTCCACCACATACTGTCGTTTGTCCACCCTTAGAGATATAGTTATACGTGAGTTAATTAAGTATATATCTAAGGATTTTCACTTTGACAGGGGATCTCCAGCTTCCTAGGGGTGGATTTGCTTCTCTGAGGGGTAGCTCTGTTTGTCCACCTCGGAAACTTATTTGTCCATCACATACTGTCGTTTGTCCACCATTAGAGGTATAGTTATGCGTGAGTTAATTAAGTATATATCTAAGTATTTTAACTTTGACGCGGGATTTCTAGTTTCCTAGGGGTGGATTAGCTTCTCTGAGGGGTAGGTCTGTTCGTCCACCTCAGAAGCTAATTTGTCCACCATATATTGTCGTTTGTCCACCCTTAGAGATATAGTTATGCGTAATATAAGTATATATCTAAGGATTTTAACTTTGTCGTGGGATCTCCAACTTCCTAGGGGTGGATTTTTTTCTTTGAGGGGTAGGTCTGTTTGTCCACTTCAGAATCTCATTTGTCCACCACATTTTGTCGTTTGTCCACCCTTAGAGACATAGTTATGCGCGAGTTAATTCAATATATTTAGAATTTAGATAAAACTTAATTTGATAACACGTGAGCTAATAGATTCTATTATCTTTTTATTATATAAAAAATAATATCTATTCATTTTTTAATTAAAAACTTATGTACATAATCCGACAAACCACACTTAGAGGCTTTTCCATCTAAATATATCTCAACAGAACTAGCCACTCGTTAGATATAGCCTCACAAATACCATCGGCTAAACGAGGGAGACTTGGTCTTCCGCTGGGTACCCTGGAACCGTAACACGGTTTCGGGAGCTGTAAAGCAACCCGTGAAGAAAAAAAAAAAAAAAAAAAAAAAAAAAAAAAAAAAAAAAATTATATCAAACTTGCGAGATAAAACCGTGTATCGTGGATCTGCGGCAGTATAATATGTAATTAGTATGGACGCAATGTTATAATATTATTCAATGATGTGTAATATCTAAAAGAACCTAAAAAAACGATAATTAAATAATTTTATTCGTTTGAATACTTATTTGAATTTCAGTTTCTTTATTTCCGGTTACACGTTTCACGAAATTACTGCCTACATTATGCAATATAACGACATTTTTAACATCAAAAATAATTACAGACATTAAAATTATTACAATCTGATCAAAGATGAGAACAAAATAACATTTTGTAATGATCGTAACTGAACTATACACTTATAAGAATGCTCGCCCAAGAACCATTTTATAGCTGCTTGTCCCAAATGGATACAATGTAGATACCTATCCGTACAATGTTTGTACACATATGTTTTGTATGAACCGGGAAGTGAGTTGCGATTTCGTCTCCAAGCGACGGACACGCTGCGCGGAAGTTCGGGCGCCGATCGATATCTACTGCAGCTACCCCTATAACCTTACCGCCCGGCCTGAAATATACCTGAAAATCCTTTAAAAACATTTACTAATGTCAAAAAATGTGAACAGTTAGCGGCCAATGGCGCCGACGGCAGGTTATTTATGTTGTTCGCCATTTTATTTTTAATTATTAGTAATACGCGTGTACTGAGTCGCGGCACAGAGCGGTGGAACAGTTGGAACAAAGGGAGGTAGTCAACACCGACATGGCTTCTAAGGTGTTAGTGCCTACAGTCCCCTTCTCTAAGTTACAGGTAAGTTGTATTTCATTATTATTATGTCTATGTTATGTGTAAACACTAGATATAACTATCTTGCCAACATACTTAGTTTACATTGATACAGTAGGGCCAACACATTGATGGATCATTTAATTTACATCATATACCTAAAGTGTATTTTTTTACTTGTCTATTTGGTAAACAAACTTTGCATGTCTTTTATATTGTAATATTTTTAAATAAGAGTTTAAAAAATATTAGTTAAATTGTTAATTTTTATATTATTAAAGAATTATTTATTTTAAAAAGACATAGGCAAAGTTTGTTTATCAAATAAGACAAGTAAAAAATACACTTTAGGGTACCTACCTAGTATATTTAGGTACCTATTTTATAGGTTTAACATTTCTTAATAATTACGACCGTTTCGTGATGTCGTTGCTCGAGTGACGTGTCAGGCTATCGACCCTTAGCCTCGTATAACAGAAGGCGAGCCTATCGGAGCAAAACAATTATAACTATAAACCGTGCTATGTTGTGGTACGAGGTTTTAGACTCGAATTTTATAAAAAAACATTATTATTGTATCAATTACTGTTCATACTAACAGGCGCGACTCCTGTAAAAAGAATATAAGTAGGTACTTACCTACCTACTTAAATTTCAATATTCTATAAATATTTCAGTTTTATTACCGTGCCTAAAGAAATAATATACATACTGATACGTACCTACATATTTAATATTAGGTACGTACCTACCCGACCAAAATAAGTACTTATTATTCAGGCTTTAGAGAGAGACTACGAATTTGTAGCGCGCCTCTATCACAGTTTGTGACAGAGCGCCATCTCTACAATCTACAACAGAAAACACAACTCTATATTCAAGAACAACACACAGTGGACATGGACCCAAGTGCTCAAAATGTCGGCGGATAGGTACCTCTATGTGAATACTTACCCAATATCGGTCAGTTGATTAGCTATTGTGACAAATTGAACATTATACGGGTGTCTGTACTGTGATGATACGACCTTATTTTCCTGGCCGCTTACAAGCTGGCCATCATTAATAGCATTTATTTTGATTTTAGAACACGATATTGTTCATTTTAATTCAATAGAACATTGTATGTTATTTTCAAATATTCGATGTGTGGAACCTAAATTAAAATTTTACTGATTCCTTCACAAACTGTTGACTTAGGCAGTACTCTGCCAATTGTAAAATTTATTATATTTCTATTTTATCAACTAAGTAAATAACTATATAAAATGTATTGAATCAATATTCAAGAACTAATATCTATGTTAATATAAAAGGAGCGCAAATAAGTATTTGCGCTCCTTCTCCTTACGGCTCCTTCTCCTTGGCTCCTTACGGATCCTTTTACTGGTTGTTCTTTTGCTGCTTGTTCCTTCCTTGTTAATTCGACCAATAAACGAATGGTGAAAGTTTACTACGAGTTTTCCTGCAATATCTACCCACCTACCCATCTGGCTACCCCAAACCCGACAGTACCTATAACTCTCGCCAAATAACTTGAGCCTTTGTGTAGTGAAACTTATTTGATGAGCATTATACAGATATTTCTCCAGATAAGGATGTTGTTTGTTTTAAGATCAAGAAAACATCACCAGAAGGTTCTGGCAGCGGCTTCATCATCGGTGGTGTGGAGCCAGCTACCCGGGTGGCTCACTTAGAGCACAGTGTCAGGTTCTTACAGGAACAGCATAGACTCATGCTGAGTGGACTGCATGCAGAGATAGAAGCTCTGAGGGAGAGGAACAGAGGTTATTGTCATTCATACTGTAGACTATAAAGTTAGCGTCAGAAGATGGACATGTTGTAAACAAACATTCATGGGGTCGCAACATTTTTCATCAATTTTAGTCGACGACGGCCATTTTTTTCATAAGGTAGGTATAGGTAGAACGTAATAATTACAGAACATGAAATTGAAATATTGAACTGTAATTGGAACGCATTAACACGTTTGCAAAATTTCTATAATCTCCCGACTATTACTTTAATCTTAACTAGCGACCCAACCCCGGCTTCACACGGGTACAATCAATATGGTTTTACAACAATTTGAATACCTATACTTGTCTATTACCTAGAGATAGAAATGTGCTACCGACGACTTTTTGTAGATCATTTTATTTCATTTCATCAGATCATTTTATTTCATTTCATCAGATCATTTTATTTCATTTCATCAGATCATTTTATTTCATTTCATCAGATCATTTTATTCATCAATTAGACAGTAGGTATACGCAATGAAAACGCGCTGCAGCTAACTTTTCCCACGGCTTGATTCATTAAATAAAGTAGGAAGGAAAAGAGGAAAGTACTAAGTTAACGCTGGTTTGGACCATCGATGTATGATGTAAAATATATTGATCGATGGAAAAAAGTACCTACACACAATCGAAGAGCATGTATGAAAGGTATCTATATATATATAAAAGAAAGTCGTGTTAGTTACTTCACTTATAACTCAAGAACGGCTAAACCGATTTAGCTGAAAATTGGCAGGGAGGTAGTTTAGAGCCAGGAGAAGGACATAGGATAGTGGTAGGGGTTGGAGTAGGGGTAGCTAAAATTATAAATTTTAATTGTGAATATATGGCGTCATCTTGAGTTTTACATGTGTACTAAAATGTATTTGCAAACGTCAATAGATGGCGCTGTATTATACTTTCTACCACGGAAATGTGTTAATTCCAGAGTCGGTAGGCCAGGTAGCTTAGTTAGGTTATTTATAACTCAAAAACGGCTGTACCGATTTGGCTGAAAATTGGTGGGAGGTAGCTTAGAGCCAGGAGACGGACATATGATAGTAGTGGTTGGAGTAGGGGTAGGGGTAGGGGTAGTGGTAGTGGTAGTTGTTTTCCACGGACGAAGGAAAGTAAATAGCAGCCAAGCCAACGTTTGGGCAGGACAACGTCTGCCGGGCCCGCTAGTGTGAATATAAAAGAAGCGAAAGAGGTACCTACCTATGTCAGGATCGTAGAAAATGGCATTCGATTGTCTTTGCCTACCCCTCTTGGGATAAAGGCGTGATTATAGATAGATAGATAAGTATCATCTAGGAGAAAATGTTTTATAACCATCACGTTGCTTCGGGTCCTTCCGGCCTGTTATATTACACGGAGACTGATTTAAAAGGCATGAAGGGCGTAGCAATAATTTATAGTAGATCCTATGAAATGGACGACCGTTCTGCTATGTTTGTAACGAAAATATATTTTACAGATCTACAATTTCAACTGATATTCAATAAAGATATCTCACAGAAAATCTCGCCGGCCAGCGATGAGATTGTCGAACCTACTGAAGTGAGTAAGCCAATAAAATATACCTAAGTACATCTGTTATACCTACACTGTAAAAAAGCAACCTTCCCTAGACCTAGACCTAACCTTTGATCTGTAATCTGTAGGTACACTAGACTCAAACTAAGTTGTTACATCGATTTTATAAGCACTTCATGGACAAGGTTATTTAAGTACCTAGTTGTAAAAATCTGTAACTGCATTTTTTAGGAGGCCCGCCTGAAACTGGAGGTGAGTCGTCTGGAGCGGGAAGCCACAGTAGCGCGGAATGAAGCGAGAGTGGCAGAAGACAGAGTACATCATCTACAGAGGATGGTCGACGCTCATGCCACGTTAGTACCTTACCTATAAGTGTTTTGGATAAAAGTAGGTAGGTATGTAGTGGAAACGGTTACATACCACACAAATACCATCGGCTAAAAGAGGGAGACTTGATTTTTGGTTGGGTATCCTGGAACCGAAGATGGGCATCTTGAAAGTGTGAAGAAAAAAGGTCTTGTTATGTAAAAAGCCACTCATGGTTTACTCACCAGCATAAACCGAATCCTCAGGAGCACATTGTCATCTTCTTAATGCTAAGCTAAAAATCGCCATCTTCATACAGTAGACGACTACTTCTACGCCGATTCGACCTGATACCCAGATTTTCTACAAAATTCTACATTTGCAATACCACTGCTTTCGGCGGATCTGCGAAAAGTTGACTATTTCAATACAACTTTGATTTTTTTACAGCGAGCTGCGCGAACTTCATCTCCGCAAGAGTCCGTGCGAGAGCTGCACAGACGTCGCGGGCGGTGAGACTCGCGCTGAGCTACGAGCACGACTACTGGAGGCTGAGCGACTGGTGCGGAGACTGAGGGGGGAGCACGAGCGGCGACGGCGCGAGGTACAGGGGGGGGCGGAGGGCGTCACCAACCTGTTGTTTGACGGTGCCGCCGCACGCGCAGCGCACGTACGTCTCGGACGAACCAGTACGAACATAGGTGGTGCATGCCGAGGCCGACAGTGCGAGGCCATGAATGTTTCATCAGATCTTGGGTTAATCAATTAGCCCTTTATTTTGAGGGCGGGAAATTCTCACGAACATCTGCCCTAGCGGTGGGTAGGGCTGTATTTAAAAAGGGACGACCAAGTATTCTTTAATATTATGTGCTTATGTGTTCACTATATCTCATTTATCTTCAGTATGCATAATCTTAAGATGCACTTACTTAACCCTGAAAATTATGCTGACGAGTAAATCTTGAACACAAACGAACCTTGGTATTGTGATTACCTAACATTGCGATTTCGTAGGCACCTTTTTGGTAGGTAAAGTGCACTCCACGCCAGTCGCTCCTTATTTATCCAGGATCATGATGCGTGAAGCATCAGTTTTTCCTCAAATATCTTCTGCGGTCCAGTGCCTGTGGTTGTGGCTATAGAGGACCATCGTTTAGGTCTCCGACCTCGAGGTCTCCTTTCCACTCTGCCGGTCATAAGTCTCGGCTTCTCTTCTTGAAATGTGTCCGAAGTAATGCAGGATTCTCTGTCTGTCCCCAGCCTCATATTTTATTATATTAGATACTATTCTTAAATTGCAATATATTTGTGCGTTTTTTCAGATGGCCTGCATGAAAAACTCCCTTCAGGCACAACTCCGCGCCGGCTCACTGGACCTAGGGTTCCATAATAACTATCAGTTCCCACCACTACCCACCCACGACTTCTACCGACCTCAGTAAGTTTACATTTTGTTAGTTGAGTACAAAGAGTAACTTAGGTATATGGTTGAATAACAGAAGAGACACAACCAAATGTCACCTCATTCACTTGTGTGTGCTTGGAACATCGCCCTCAACTAGCAAGTTTTTAATGTGTACATCGAGAGCGCCCTCTGTGGGCATTTTTATCACTTTTGTCATGTATTTTTTCATTTTACTCATTACATTTTTTATAAATTATAATATTTTTAAATAGTAAAGTGACTTTTTCCAGAGAGCTGTGCGGCGCGGCTGTAGGTCCCCGACGTCCCCTCACGTTACCAGATCTGGCGCACGCGCATGCCTCCACCGTCTATGTCAATCGTATGTATATGGCTCATACTCGTGTTTATTGGTTGTGACAGAAATCTGGCGACAACTGAGATCCGAGACAGTGTAGTATTAGACAGACTTTACAATGCCAGGTCATCATTTTAAACAGAAATGATTTTTACAAACAGTTTGATGACTAACTCTAAGAGGTAAAGTTTGTATGTTTGGATGTAGGGGTAATAATCTCTAAAACTACTGATCCGATTCTGAAAATTCTTTCACTAATAGGAAGCTACATTTATTTTGTTCAAAGAAATCCACGGGAGAAGCCGGGAGCGGAAAGCCAGTGTTATATATAAACAAATTGTAACGTTCCAGATCATACACGGCAGCGAGGTCACTATGACAGAAAGAAGCAAGCCAATGTTGAAAATATAAGCCCAAAGACTCCTGAAGACTCCAGTAAGTATACAAGGTTTGTGTATTTGTTATTATGTAAATATAATTAGTCTCATCATATCGTCGTGAATCAACAATTACAAAATTACTTCAATTGATGACCACACACACATTTACTGAAATTGAAGTTTTGTTTGAAGACAAACGAGTCAGTTGTATTGAAGTGAGATACAAATAAGTTTCAGATGGACTTCTGTTATCGAACGAATATCAAACTAGAGTAGAACAATACCCCGAACTTAACGTCGTTGTTACTAAGATACTGCCAGAGTTACATAGCGTTGGTGAGATTTTGATTTTTTTTTCATTTAACATTGGACTAATAATTTACTAAAAACTTGACTGTATAAATAATACCTACTTAACAAAAAAACTAACAATTTAATTTTATTTATGACTAAATTATGGTGGATGGTCCTTAACAAGAGATGGCGCTGTTGTCGTGATTTTTCTAAATATATTTTTGCGCCATTAATTGCTATGCCATTCAAACTAAAACTTATTTCGCGCGTACCTACATAACAATAAAATATTACAACTTCAACTTCACCATTATAGTGCGTTTTGGGAAAATTTTGATAAATTTATGATAAAGGAATGTCTGTTAGTTAGATAATCTATCATTTCTTTTGCATTGACTCTTTAGTACCTATACAATACTAATCTTGACGCCAAATGTACTCAGCTACTAACCAAGGAATACACTTTGTTCTGAATTTACACTCTACTTAGAAATATGGTCTAACTTTGTAACGAAATTGAAGTGTCTATTTTCATAAATTATGCAATAATTATGTTTCAGCTAAAGTTCGCAACCGACCTCGTCGAGCAAAATACCCCCGCGCGCCGCCGGACCTCTAGTTACCTACTTAATTTGATATAATAATATACGAACGAACATTAGAGGTTTGGAACTTTTTGTTAATCTATGGATGAATAACGGGAACATTATGGAATTATATAATATTTGGCATGGGTGCAGAAAGTAATAAAAGTGATAATAATAAATGAAATAGTGTACACATTATGTCTTTGACTGTACCTACTGTCTTGAGATATTTTTTGTTTTTGTGTCTTCATTATTGATTGAGCAATGTTTTTTTAACAAAAAAACATTAATAAATAATAAATCCTTTCTAAGTAGTTATGTACTTATTTTCAATCAGACCATAAACTTATATGACAGCGGATTATTATCGCAAAATAGCTATGACAAAATGGCGGCTGCAGTACCATTTTTGGCCACCGTGTCAAATAAGTTTGTGGCGCTAGAGTAGTTTAGATATTGTCTATTTGCAATAATCTCTATCAGGATTTGTTTTAAGTTTATATATTTTAGAATAATGAATTATATTAAAAGAGTTCAGTAGTTATATTACTAATATTGTCCTTTTCGTAATATCTTAGATAGCTATCGGATACCTACTAAAGTGAAGATATATAGTCTATGACAACTATGTTGTAGCGTCATGTACTATATTTATATTTGAACCTTAATATTGTCAAATTTATAGCTATACTTATGTCATTCTATATGTGCCGATCGGGAATAGAATCTAGGACCTCAGGTTACGCTTACTATATATTTCGGAACAGTGAACAATTCTGTAAACAGACATCGGAACAATTTGAGCCACTGTGTAGCTAAATACGGGGCCTTGATTAATAGATATACAATAGGTTTTGTTTTATAAAGTAAAATTTTTAAATTTGGATTTATAATGTAGATCTTAGGATTGTACAAAACGTTTTACACAAAGTATTACGAGTTCACGACCCTTACTGACCCATCTTGTTGTTGCTTATGAAAGCTTCCTCTTTTATAAATATTAGTTGATGTATTTTTTACATACTTACACATTTTTTAAATACATTTTGCACGGGCTGTTATTTATAACATTTTATGATTAGACTGAAAAATAATTACAAAAGTATATAAGTACAGTCAGCTTCTAAAATGTGTATACAGACACTTTTTGATATAAAAGACTATGAAAACGCAATAAAAGTATTTCAAAGAGTGTATATGTATAAATTATTAGGTTGACTGTTGTATTTGTAGAATTTTATTCCAATTATGTAGCCTTATCCATGTAATTTATATTATAATACATTAATACTATTGATGACATTGTATTTATTTTTGGACAATTCGATGTTATGTACCTACTTGTTGGTCTGTAAAACTACAATATATAGGAAAAAGAAAAGTATCAAAAATATCAAAATTATAAAGCTTTATTGCTTACAAACTATACAATTGTAAAGATACCTCACTTAATAGCAACAGCAACATTCAATACGACTTTTTGGTAACGTTTAAAAATGGTTCCAAAATACTTATAACTAGATCAGTGTTTCTCAATATATTTAGGGTCGCGACCTCTGCGAATGAACCAAAAATAAAAAGTTAAACAACAATCCGTGACTCAAGGGAATACTCCTCAACTAGCCTAATTTCTATACATGGCAATCTAATTAATATTGTCACTAGCGCGATACAGTATTGTGGCAGTACTTGTCGCGACCTGGACCTTACGAGATCTAGACTTTATTATATTTGGCACTTAGAACCTTGCACCATCTGACAACAAACATCATTAACTCTGTTTATCTTAACGAACTCCCATTTTTTGGCGATAATTGTACCAATAATGTGCGACTGAGTTATATAGTAAAACTAAACAGAGAATGATAAATTAGTGGTAAAAACAGGTAACAATTACACAATATTCTAATCAATAGCTACAATTCTATTCACTATTCAATAATATCACAAATTGCATATTTTAATACTTATAACAATTGACAACAATTTTAGATATATTCTAATCAGACCATATTACAATCACGGATTTATTCAAAGATTATGAACCTACTGAGTCTTATTTTCAGAATCTATTAAAAAATCCGAGAATTAAATTAAAATTGTTTTCCTAACAAAATATACCTTAATGCGATTTGGTAAACTTGAAAAATCAATTGGGTAACTTTGAATTTCAATATAACTTTGAAGTCTACCTCAGTTATGCTGAACTATATTTTTTTCTTGAAACAAAGTAAAACAGTATTTTATCATATTGACCATTTTTAATTCAGGTATAACGAAATTTATAGTTACCCAAGATGCCTTTACTATTTCAACAAACTTGATGTTATCTACACAGCATCATTAACTCATTATGAAAGGTGTGCTTCATCTCTTCATCGTTACTAAACCTAAAGATGTTACCGAGCATCCAATTACTAGCTTCATGAAGATGGTTAGGAACAAAGAGCACCCTCGCCAGGTGGACGAATGCATACCTCGATATCATCAAACTTAATATAGAGTTACTATTAAAAACGTTCAAGGCAGTGTTAGCTACAACCCTGGCCATATAAACAGTGCTGCACTCTTTCTGAGACTTGCAGTTATCCAAGTGTACTTCCAGAAGGTCTACAAATAAATGTGCTATTTTGAAGGCGTAGTAGGGGTCCGCTCGCTGCATGTAGCCGTTGTGACAAGATATCAAAGAGAGACATCTGGCGGCCTCTATGTTGTTGAAGTCTAACGTGGGCACTACTACCATGCATGTGTATAGGTGCTCCATGCTGGAAATTATATATTACAAACTAATAAATTGTTTTGGTGGGAAGGACGTCCAATGCAGTCTATACTTTTCCACTCAATTTATTATAACTTAAAATTACATACATGGCATAATATTTGGTTATACTAATATTATGAATGTGTTTGTTATAGCAACGGATCAGTGTGATGTTTTCCTGAATAAGTCACTCTCATTAAGCTGTTCCTTATGCAGGGAAAATGCAAGTCTAATTAGAATGTTTGATATAAAATGTTGTCTACCTGTCCAGAGTCGTTGGTATAAAATATTTGTGAGTCAGAGAGACTCCATTTGTCTAACTTGAGTTCTTACAGAGTACTACTGGATAAATGCGAGTGTTTGTTTGTCTGTCCTTCATTCACATTAAAACAGTGCAACGGAACGACGTATTTTTTTGTACAGAGTTGGGAGGGCCGGAGTGTGGCAGGACGAGATAGGGGCTTTATATGTAAGCATGCAATAGAATACAATATTGCACCTACTATATATTTATATTGTTTACAATATATGTAAGATACAAACCTAATATTATCATTAAGAGATGAGACGAAACGTGTGACAGCAGAGAGCGTTGCTTTCTTGACATGCTGACTAACTGGCTTGTGAAGTATCCCTAGAAGTTTGGTCAGGGCACCTTGCTCCACTAATATGTTACATACATTGGTGTCATTGGCCAAGTTACCTAGACAATATGCCCCATATACCTGAAACATAACATAACTGTCTTCCATATACTGTCATACTTGATGTCTAAAATGACTGTAAGTATAAAAAAATTGTTAGTGAATGGCCTACGAGTTTGGTCTCATGTTATTCGTTATGATAAAGGAAGACAAAACATTCTAATACTTTGTACACCATTTATTAGTGGCTAGTCCAATAGTATATTTTGTAACAATCACTTAATTACTGATCAATCAAAATAATGTACTTCTAAGTTTCACTTGACATTGCATACATTTTTAGTAGTTTACAGTTTACTGATACTGTAACTTCGTATTGAGTTGTATGTAGGTTGTATAGACGCGTAGTTTAGCGTTAGGCGTGAACTGAAACTGAAGATGTAATGCTGAAGTGCCCCTCTTTGCGCCGCCCGGTGAGGCGGCATGAAGGGCTGCTACCCCTCGGGTATCATAAACAAAAAAGAAGGCCTTTCAAGAAGTTTTGTACTTACAGTCAATTGTTCAGTGAAAGAGTCAAGTGTGAGCACCAAGTAGTATGCGGCGGCTCTGCTGGCTACTCGCGGGGCGGTCGCTGTCACGAGACACAGTATACTGGCCGACCATAGCTGCTTGTTGACACATGAACCTGACGCGACACAATAGATAATAGTTGATTTCACGTCACGTCTTGGTGTTTAGCGCACGCGCCCGCGAAAACGTGATAGGAATAATTATATCGCGGTCGGCGGGATTATCTTAAATACCGATTAATCGGCTATAAACAATGCTGTAATACTTGACATTGGAAAATCACCGATAAACATTGGTGGAGCCATAATAAAAGAAGATAATAGTTACATGTAGTTATTATAGTAATCTATCTATAAGGTGGGGTATTTTTATAATCCCTGACTGGTGGGGGTGTATCTGTGCTTCGTCCATGGATCTTTTGTAACAAAATAAAATATAGCCTATATTACTTGGGGATATTGTAGCTTTCTATTTGTGAAATAAGTTTTAGAATTGGTTCAAGAGATAACTCCCTACACCCAAAAACTTACAAACTATACCTGTTTATAATATTAGTATAGATTTGCTCCCTCAAATAAGGGTTCCTATCTAAATCTCTTGAATAAACCATCCTTATAAGATCTCTTATCTCTTATTATTGGTTTGTGTGTGTGTTTGTCTGTCTGTCACAGCTAATTTTCTCATAAACCTTAAAATGTAAAAACATAGAACTAAGACATTGGCTAAAGTAGAAAGAATTGAGAGACCCTGGGGCCGGTATCACATGTCCTCTAAGAATATTTATTCAATAGTTACCTGTTAACTCCCCGACCAATCCCCTCAAACTCCCACCCACTTTCAGAAATGTACTGATATGACTGGAATCTGCAGCCATAACAGTGTATAAAGTTTGGAGATCATCTTCAGTGACGGCAGATTTACTTTTTAAATTGTTTGCAAGTTTGCATATTTTTTCCTGGATTTCACTGAAATTGAAGTAAGTAAAAGTAGGTATTTTTGTAAGTTTATATACCTACTGATATTGCCTCTGATCATTATGATCATTGTGAGTACTTAACCGCTTTACTTATAAACGCTGCATAACTTACACAATCTTTTATCCACCTCTAACAAATTTGTAGGAGCAAGACAAAACATTGTATAACTTTGTACAGCATTTATTAAAAGGGGATAAGTCTCTTAGTAAAGGTAATATTTTCTGCCATGTACTGTACATCACCTCACTCGGAGTGAAGTATGAGGTGAAGGGAATAATTTAAAGACAGAAAGTATTCTAGAAGGGTCCCTAACAAACAATTTGCTACAATTCTGATATGCCTATAATCATCATCATCGTCAAATATCATCATTATTATGGGGAGTGTTCAGAAGAACTCCATGACCTCGTCCCTCCATCCCCTTTTGGCACCCACACTGTACGCACAGGATACAGTTTTCATCCTCACACAGTGGACACATTCTGAATATGAACGAACTTCCGGCGTCGGTCTTTCCTTCTTTCTACAACCTTCAAGCGAAGCGTGAAAAAGCATGGGCCGGTATAGTGGGCGCGACTGGCGGACTGTATTAAGATCTGCCAGTCGCGCGCATTCATGGATCAGCCACCTATGCTTATTAATCAGGCGGTAGCAAGGTCACTATAGTACCACTACTAGTGACCACTCACTTTATGTTAGAGTGCCGAACTGCCGCCGAAATTATTGAAACAAATGTAAATTACATGATTTTATTTTGAGGTTAAGGACGAACATTTTCCACTTTATTTCTAGGAAATTAAACTTAATTTAGAATATTAAGGACCCAAAATGATAAAGCTATGATACAGAGATTGTAAATGAAGTTATAGCTACACTACACTAGGTACATGGTAAAAAAATCTCACCTATCTGGTATGTTTACTCTTCTATTTTCGTCCTGAGCGTTAGACCGATGCTCATTTCTTCGTTGTTCAATTTCTTCTCGTCGTAACTCTCTATCTTGCTCCATATTATTGTTGTTCATAATTAATCTGCACAAAAAGTTAAATTATACTAATTGTGCACCAAAATTTATTGTGCGTTTATAATCACATTGTAGTCTATTACTCACCTCGTGTGCTGACAATTTGTTTTGAAAAGTAACTAAATCAAATATTGCGTATTTACAATATTTATTTGTCAAAGTATTTATTATTTTCAATTTAAAATCAAATCAAAATAAATATGTAACCGGCGTAAAATAAGTGCGTATTTATTTTCATTTGTCTGCCTGCCATCTGCCATGCCTTATGCCTTGCTTGACTTCTACTCTTTGACCGTGGGCACCAGAGTATCACTCTGAGGTATCACCCACAGAGCAAGTAAAAAGCAACTTGACCTGAGAACTTGACCTTGTCCTTCTTCTTCTTCTTTTTTATTATGGCTCCACCAATGTTCATCGGTGATTTGCCAATGTCATAGCCTTTATAGTGTTTATAGCCGATAAATCGGTATTTAAGATAATCCCGCCGACCGTAATATGTCTTATTAATCACTGATTAATCACAACCATCACAGCGCGAACAGGATTAAACTGGATTCCACATCACGCCACGACGAAAACGCGTGCGTATGTCGCCATGACCGGATGTGGAATCCGACCTTGTCCTTGTAGCCGTCAGTCTGCCTCACAGTGACAGTAGTTAGTTAGTTGACATTTATACTTTTTGGAGGAAGTGGCTTTGGAAGGCAAAGTAATTCCGGACCCAAGAGACCGGTTTCTAAGTGGCTACGCACGCACACCTCGCCAAAATAAAAAGGAGTATAAGAGTAGCATTATTTTGCGAAAAAGAAAACAAATTTTTCCGCAACAGTTAGATCCTTAGAATAATTATTGGAATAATTAATATTCTTTTTTTAGGTTCATGAAATACGTTGTAATGTAATACACAAATAAGGTAAGTACAGTTGATAAATTAATTAATATCTGTACTGCCTCTAGTGAGAAAGGGTATAACTCGAATTGCACCCTTTTTAAATTTTATGGTATTGATAATAAACAAAAAATCTCTTTCAAAGGGTATAAGAAACGTACCTAACGATATAGTTTAAAATGACGGAGATGTACGAAATGCGTGAAAGGGTATAAATTCGAACTAGACCCACAAAATTTACTAAATACCTAGGTATACATAAATGTACAAAAAATAAACTTAATTTTAAAATTAATTGTTTTCGACTCTCCTGAAAAATAGCTAAGTATTATACCTTTTCTCACTAGGGGGACAGATGTTTTAATTATAATATTATACTTTATATTCTTTCATATAGTACTGATCGATGGAAATATTAAAAGTAGGTAGGTGGTAGAACATGGTTTTTGGTATTTCATGAATATAAGAAGCGAAAGGTATGTCAGGAACGTAACAAATGGCATTCGATTGTCTCTGCCTACCCCTCTTGGGATTAAAGACGTGATGATAGATAGATAATATATAGATAGATAAATAGATAGATACTTTATAGTTATAAAAATACGACACCTTAATGTTTCTATCGATTGGCGTATTCTTCAAAACAGCTGATATTGAAGGTGAAGTATCTTTGCAACTATTAGTCTATACCAAATTATAGAGTACTAGCTTTTGCCCGCGGTTTTACCGGCGTGGAAATATAATATCCCATAACGCCTGAGAAATAAAATGGCAATATTTGGTGACATTGCTATATTTAGTAGGCGCTTCATTACGTCATACAAAAAAAGCTCTTTTTAACGACTTCAAAAAAAAAAAAGACGTTACTCAATTCGACCGTATATATATATATATATATTTTATGTGTGTTCGCGGATAACTTCGTCGTTTATGAACCGATTTTGATGATTTCTTTTTTAATCGACAGATAATTCTTCCGGATTGGTCCCATTTTTATGTCATAAAAATTGGTTCATTAGTTTTTCAGTAATTTTGAAAAAACTGACTTTTAAGTCAATTATCAGTATCTCTATGAAATATGTACCGATTTTGACGTCTTATTTTTTTAAGGATATAATAATTTCTCTACATAATCTCACAGACATATAACGAAAATCGGTTCAGTAGTTTTTTAGAAATTCAGTAATTTGTCACTGTTTACGGCTGAAAATTATGTATCAGAGAAAAGCCTTAGCAACGGTTGCTATTGACACGAAGTTGTCAATTTTTGTATCGACGGTGGTCTAACGGCTAAAGGTATGGTATGGTGCAGCTCAGGATGCAAATGGTTCAAATCCCATCCACAGCAGTTTTTATTTTTTATTTTTCCATTTTTTTATATGCGTTATTGTTTGTCTCTCAGGGCAGCAAAATCACTTAAAAGTGAAAAATAAATTAACTTTAAAAAAAAAGTGTACCGCCTTCAAAATTTGCACTGTTAAGTAAGAAATAATAAATATTTCGTCGTAGAATTTGAAGACGGTTGGTGCCAAATTAAAAACAACTACAATTCATTAGGAACCTACGATCATCAGTACAAACATAGATAATATTGAACAGATATTTATCTTCTTAGATGTTTACTTAATTTTGTATCCTAATTTGGCACCAACCATCTTCAAATTCTACGACGAAATATTTATTATTTCTTACTTTTCAGTGCAAATTTTGAAGGCGGTACACTTTTTTTTTAAAGTTAATTTATTATATTGTATGTCGAATCCAACCTGAAGGTCCAATCTAAATATTCGTGAAATATTTTTTGAAATCATATGAGTACTTTTGGAGATTACCTCCTACATAAAAATATGTCTTTTTAACCGAACTTCAAAAGAAGGAGGAGGTTCTTAATTCGTCGGAATCTTTTATGTTTTTTTAAGTATGTTCCCCATCGATGTATGGACTGCCTGGACCGATTTGGATTTTTTTTTTGTTTTAAAGGGTAGGTCAGGTCAGGATGATGGCATCCTGGAGAAATCGAGAACTCTTCAAATTTTATAGGCACAGTTCGAGTATTTTTTTATAGTGACTTGTGCATTTGTTTTCGGAAAGCACACTTTTCAGTGGATAATTTTTGAAGTCGGTACACTTTTTTTTTAAAGGCAATTATTATAATAAATATTACTATAGATTTCCGCTCCCGGCTTCGCCCGTGGATATTTTCGACCGACATAAAATATAGCTTACGTGTCTCAGGATATCGTAGCTTTGTATTATAGTGAAAGAATATTTAAAATCGGTTCAGTAGTTTGAGAGATTACCTACCTCTTAACAAACGTACAAACTGTACCCTCTTTATAGTATTAGTATAGATTTAATCTAGTTTAAATAATTGGTTATGTAGATAATAACATTGCTGTGAAAACCATAGTTTAGGGGCTGGGCGTTGTGAGTCAGTGACTCAGAACTTTTCTTTTTATAATGTATAGGTAATATTATATAAGTTGACCAGAAATATATTTTTTGTTAAATTTGTCAAAACTGCCCGTACGTATCTTGCTAACCATTCGCCCGTGGATATTAGAACAAAATAAAATATATAGCACTCAGGAATAATGCAGTACTCGGATGAGTAGTTTCAAATATTACCCTCCACATACAAACTCATGAAATTCGTATAGATATAAAGATTCGTATTTAGTCTTTTATAATAATTAGCCACGTAGTTGCTGCTCCACTCCTGTGAGTCTTAGCGTGATGTTATATAAACCAGTAACCTTTTATAATTCTCAATAATATATGTAGCTGACAACACAGATCCTGACACCTCCTTTAGATATCCCTGTGACAAAGAGTACATCAGGGAACAATACAAAACAACGAAAATAACAACAACACTTTTTAATTTATTTAAGTTTGTAATTAAATTATTATGTAGTAGATCATACTGTTTGTTATATTTACAAACTAAACGGTAATTAAACTATAATAAGCGTCATATTATGTACAGACAAACATATTATCTGCTACCTTTGAGTTATATATAGGTATATACTGATTCATAATAAATCTCATTTAAATTATTGCATTGGTTTGTCATCTTTATTTCAAGAGAAATATACATACCTACTGAAATGTATTTATTTAATACTTACTTAGTATACTTTTTTACAACCAAAGAGTAATGCAACTTACTTACTTACATCTTATTTAAATTTTAAAATCATCGTAACTATAGCGTTATAAAATGGTTAACTTTATCTACACAAGATTATTATTATTACTATACATTACTTTAACATTAATATTGATTATTTTTATAATAAGTAATAAGTACTTATGATAATTATATAATCATTAGTATCACTGTCCGTCTTTGATTGTAATTATGTACAATTAATTAATATTCATGATTATTTTTTTGATGAGATTCTTATGATTTTTCGTGTTCCAGCGGACTTGTAATCTTGGAAGTTTTAATCTAAAAGATTGATTGTATCTATCTCTTAGTATATTTATGATTCTAACTCCGATTAACTTTTTATTAGTTTTCTTGAGCATTCAAACGATTCTCCATAACTTCTAAGTATCCATTATTCTTCAATTTTAAACAATACAGTGTGGTTGGACCTCTAATTAAAGGGTTGGACGGACAAACGTGTGATACAGACGTCTTTATGGACTCCATTTTGGATACATGTGTGTGTATTATATTTATCCTATTCACAATCATAAAATATCCTTCATTTAAATACAGCGTCATTCGTAAGTATAAAATTGTCTTAAATTTAATTGGAAGTTACAAATTACATTCTATTGTTAATTATTGATTAAGTAATTGGAAGAATAATATATTAGATAAACATATATAATTATGTAGTTGGAAGTTGGTATACATTTAATGAAGTAAGTACTTATATTTTGAACAATAATGATACTGCGTTTTGTTAAGCGTTGTTTTATGGGTATTAGGGACTTAGTTTACAAAGCATTGGGTACTTATCTACGTATATAAATTGTGTCGAGTCACTGCATTAATTGCCTATATTAATATAGATTACCTACTCGTTTACAATATGCACTTAATAGACAAAGCTAATCATCATTTAATGTTTTATTCGTACTTACTTACTCCCTATATAATCTGATAATAGAAGCGAACAATCATCACAATCAGTGTTCATTTCTAATAAGTATTTAAACAAATCTCAAACAACAACAGGTTTCCTGGACTTGACTCTGCAAGAACAACTTTTAGACCGAATGTTAAAATCGTTATATTTAACTTCATTACGATCTTCATTGAGAGACAATGAAGAATATTTCTCTAGTTGCTATAAAGTATCTTTGTGATCATTTCTGACAACACTCTTCTCTACTCCATCATTCTTAATTATTATTTTAATGTTATTTGCAATAACTTCGTTGTTTGTTACTTTGTTATCATCTTTGTAAAGCTCGGTGTCGTTAACATCTGTTTGTAGAACATTATGGCACGTTTGGCCGTTTTTGAGACCTATTACTTCTATGGGATCTGTCTGAATTTCTTTGTCGTAGGTTACTTCTGAAACGAATTAGATTAGATTATTAGCTTAAAACAAGTATAGCATAGAAAAAGTATTATAAACTAAGCAGAAGCGTTTATATGTATACTAGCTAAGCCCGCGACGTTGTACGTGCAGACCATAGGAATACAATTAAATAGACGGCCGAAAACCTCAAGCAACTCAATTTGATTAAGTTGAAATAAGGGCTGAATGTTATTTGAAGGCAACGTTTCTGAAAACTCCAACTCATTTCAGTACCTAGTTTCTCGTGATGCATATCTCGATAGTGATAGTATCTCGTATTTCATAGATATATAAACTTACTCTTACTATGTCTAAGAGTGGCTGGCGGAGGCTTTCTGCTGTAGCGTACTGGCATGATGCTAGCTCGGACATTGCGCTCTGGACGAACTAGGATTATGTACAACTGTAACATATAAATATTATATTACTTAGCTGTATTTGATATCTACTTAGAAACTTGTTTATTTTCACTGGACTATGATTTTATAAGGTTAAATAAATAGCATCTCTGAAATCGTATTTGCATAAGAAAGGTTCTTGTCATGAACTGACATACAGAGGTCTACAATATTAACAATTTTCTTAAAGACGATTTTAATAATATTAAAGTTAACTCACTTTGGGGGAGAACAGGCAGACAAGTGTCACGCTGGCACTGAGGGAGATAGTGACAGACATGGAAGTGACACGTAGCGGGACGTGACTGGCCGTACCGAAGTATAGTGGGACAAACGCCAGCCATATCACGCAAGTTGTGTACATGGTGAAACCTGAAATAAAATATAGTTCATTCTATTTAGTTCATCTCCTCTATACAATTTTGATTTTCTTTTGATTTAAATAGTTGGCAGGCCTATTATTGATTTCTTCCCATTTACTTAACTTTTTCCCATGTAGGTAGGGTATATGTATATGCTATAAGTTTCATATGAAATCTGTCACAGTTATTCGTAGCATTTATAGGACAACTTAGCAACTTAGAGCAGGGCGATCCTTTTATCCTTTCCCTAAATTATGTTAGTCCCAATGGTCAGGGATGTACCACAGACGCTTTTAACAGGCCAAATAACATAAGTAGCAGTTCCTATTAAGACCTGCTTTAGATTTTGTGGTACAACGAGCCTACGGGAATAGATCAAAACAATTATTTATGGTTAGCTGCCTAAGTTACTTTTAAAATATCGAGCAATGTACAATCTCCATTAAATTAGTCGTAATTTGAACAACATCAAAGGTATTATGGCTGTAATGTAACGTATTTAGATGTGTAATATAATACTTAATGTAATTATGTAAGATCAATTACTAACATTATTTACCTGCGCTCAGCTAGAGACTCTTGATACTTTACTTAATAATGGGTATCAAGACTCATTTGAGATTGAGGTTTAGAATTGCTATACTTCGTTAAAATGCCGACGTTCGTATAATTAATTGTTTGTGTTACCGGAGAAAGTAATTGATTTTAATCAGTGATGATGAACCCTGTCTGAGGGGATGCTTAACTGTCAATGGATCCAAGAGATTTATTTTAATGAAATTAATAAAATGTCTAATTACGCGGAAAATTAATTTTAAAACAAGTGGGAAACTAAAAATGAGTAAAAGATGACGTGAATTTGCGGTATTTATGTTGACGTCGTAAGTAAAAAGCTCCCGCAGATTACGTTTATGGCGAGTACCTACGCTCTCTCGTATTTATTCACGTCGTTAAATAATAACAATGGAGGTTATCTTGGGAAAACATTCCTGCTTTCCTTTTATTACTTTTCACAGATTGTTTTCCCGGATACAGTCGGTACTGCCTGCACAGACGTTCATATACGTACACATACATTACATATAATAGTCTGTGTTCCAGAGTAGGCGAGGTTCAAAATGTTCAAATAATTTAGGACTAGCTGAGTCACTGCACACTAGTGCTTGAATCTCACGTCAACCCGTTAGTGTAGCATATTCAATGTAATCGTGAAATGGGGTTAAAGAGAAAGAACGTAACAACTTAGATTTGGAAAATTCGGTACAGAATATTATAAACAACACTATCAATATTCCTTGCCAGCGATTTGAACTCGATACAGTACGAAGATTGGGAAAGAGAGGAGATACGATCAGACCCATTGAAGTATCTTTGACCACGTTGAGAAGAAAAATAGAACTTCTAAGGAAACGAAAATCACTAGAAAACACATCAGGTAGGTACTTATATATAAAAGAAGACTACAAGAAGTATTAAAACAGGAGCGAGAGAAAGGTAAAAATGTATCAATGAGATATGACAGGATAATGGAACTAAAGGATAAGAAATAATTATATAGAAGCAACAAAAGTTGCATCAATGGCAAAAAGAATAAATGTATTAGGCACTATCTTACATCAACATCAGAAAAAAACACAAGTACAGGAACTAGCGGACACTCTCTGTAATAATACAAATCATTCCAAAAAAGTTAAAAGTTCGGAAACTCTCCCAGTACGGCTGGTCCCCGTGGGAGTACTAGACCTCAACCCACCTCAACCCTCCATCCACAAAATCGATCCAATTTATTCTAAAAATTATGGAATTGATTCTAAACTAGCTCTATCTATGCACATACAATGTCAGGTATTTGCTAGACAGCAGCAGACAGATCGAACTAGATTATGCTTTAGAAAAAATACGTTGATCTGTCGAAAGTTAAAAAGAAAGAAAAAAAGTTATAGAAAACTATAAATATATTTTAATGTATCATGGAGAGAAAAGTGGTTTAAATAGAATTGGATTTATGATGAAAAAAAATTTATGTAAAATATCACTAATTTTAAAGCTTTATGAGATAGAGTCGCTAGATTGGACTGGACATGACGTATGACACTACTCCTACTAATCAAAAATATAAAACTTCACAGGAACAGCTCGATAAATATACTAATTTGTGAGTTTGTGAGGTTGTAGGGGGTAATCTCTGGATCTACTGAACCGATTTTGAAAATTCTTTCACTAATAGGAAGCTACTTCATCCCCGAGTGCTAGAGACTATATTTTAATATTTTGTTCGAAAATATCGACGGGCAAAACCGGGGGCGGACATTTTCTATAAAGATGTATCAACTGCTCTACAAAATTCTACGAGGCACGCTCTGTCTTAATCCAAAAGTTGTAAAAGTAACGGGCAACTGGGGCTATGGCAGGAGAAATGATAGAGGCAATACCCTTCTCCAATTTTGCAGAGACCCAGCTCTATATTACGAATTCTCATTTTAAGAAGAAATTGAAGCATAAGTGGACTTGGAAATCACCAAATGCATTAACATACAATGAAATTGACTTCATTATAGTAAATATGAAAGATTGTATTCTAAATGTTCAGGTACTGAAAACGACATACCCCACAGACCATAGACTGGTTCGGACTACCTATAATCTGCAATTAAAATTCAAGTATCAAGTAAGTAGCAGAAATAAAATATGTAAATTTACGTCCTTAGAAATAGAGTCTTTAAATATATTTGCCGACCTTACCAAAGACTTTACATCTACAGGGATACATGAAAGCTATAACTTGATCGTACAAAGAATAAGAGAGACTCTGGAAGTTACCACATACAAAGCAAGACGAAAATTTAAGTATCATGACACAAGATATAAATGAATTAATTAATGAAAGATCATTGCTGCAACATAAATCAAATAAAACTAAGGCTTATAATGAAAAGTTACATCGACTCTACAAAGACACGAAAAAGAAATTAAATAAAGTTTGTAATGCCTCTTAACCACTTAGGGGGGGTCGAGCTTATATTTGCGTGGGTGACTGGCAGGGAATGGCAAACCAAGAAAAATGCAGGGGTCTTAGTAGCTGGCTTTTATTTACACTTATAGGTATTTTACACACACAAAAGTCTAAAGAGTCACACACAAAAGTCTAAAGAGTCACACACAAAGTTATATATCACTATCACTGGGTCTCTAATTGCACTTGCACTGGACTGATGTCCGCGGTTGGATGGATGCGCTGCGCACTGTCTGCTTCGTGGTGCGGGTTGGCGCAGTCACGCTGGAAAGTCCGGTATCAGTGTTCCGTGGTGATGGAAGCACTATACTGTACGTAACCAGGGTGGTTGGTGCGGTTGAGCTGGACAGTCCGGTATCAGTGTTCCGTGGTGATGGAAGCACTATACTGTACGTAACCAGGGTCGATGGCGAACTGCTGGAAAGTCCGGTATCAGTGTTCCGTGGTGATGGAAGCACTATACTGTACGTAACCAGGGTGGTTGGTGCGGTTGAGCTGGACAGTCCGATATCAGTGTTCCGTGGTGATGGAAGCACTATACTGTACGTAACCAGGGTCGATGGCGAACTGCTGGAAAGTCCGGTATCAGTGTTCCGTGGTGATGGAAGCACTATACTGTACGTAACCAGGGTGGTTGGTGCGGTTGAGCTGGACAGTCCGGTATCAGTGTTCCGTGGTGATGGAAGCACTATACTGTACGTAACCAGGGTCGATGGCGAACTGCTGGAAAGTCCGGTATCAGTGTTCCGTGGTGATGGAAGCACTATACTGTACGTAACCAGGGTGGTTGGTGCGGTTGAGCTGGACAGTCCGGTATCAGTGTTCCGTGGTGATGGAAGCACTATATACTGTACGTAACCAGGGTCGATGGCGAACTGCTGGAAAGTCCGGTATCAGTGTTCCGTGGTGATGGAAGCACTATACTGTACGTAACCAGGGTGGTTGGTGCGGTTGAGCTGGACAGTCCGGTATCAGTGTTCCGTGGTGATGGAAGCACTATACTGTACGTAACCAGGGTGGTTGGTGCGGTTGAGCTGGACAGTCCGGTATCAGTGTTCCGTGGTGATGGAAGCACTATACTGTACGTAACCAGGGTGGTTGGTGCGGTTGAGCTGGACAGTCCGGTATCAGTGTTCCGTGGTGATGGAAGCACTATACTGTACGTAACCAGGGTCGATGGCGAACTGCTGGAAAGTCCGGTATCAGTGTTCCGTGGTGATGGGAGCACTATACTGTACGTAACCAGTGTGGCCGGCGAACTGAACTCCGAAGGGTTGGTTGTCCCTTTTTATATGGTGTCTAACGGTATTTGGCTCCGGGGTGGCAAAAGAGAAATCTAGGCGAAGAGAAAGCGGCGTAAGTCGCGTTTTTACAATGTTGAGACGGACAATGGTCCGTCCCTAGTAGGTACCTGCCCGTGTCCCTTTCTGCAACTTGTGTGTGTTTCTAGCAGCTTATTGCTCAATATAATTAAGGGCGCGCTACAGTCTCCCCCTCTGGCTCCGACGACGTCCCGGCGAGGAGGCAGGAACGTCAGTAGTGCGCGTTGAAGCTTTCTTGGGTCTCCCTCTTCCTTTGGAGATTCTTGCGGCATCTGTGTTTTGGGTAGTCTTCTTGCGTGGTCGTCCACGTCCTCTGATTGGCCGGATGGCTGCAGGAGGTGCCGCTGTATCACCGTGATAAGGAGTCAGAGCCGATGCATGGTATACTCCTATCGTGGTGTCGGGAGCCGTCGTGTGTGCCACTTTGTAAGAAGAGGGCCCATGTTGCTGCATGATGACATAAGGGCCGTCTCGGCGTGGTGTTAGTTTTGCGCTTACGCCTTGACTTGCGTTGCTTATAGCATGGCTAGTGACTAAGATTAGGTCTCCTGCGCTATAGTTTGTTGACGCTCGTCGTTTCTGGTCGGCATGCTTTTTCCTTCTTTCCTCCTGGATTTCGTTTACTTCTCGAGCTTGCTTTAGGGTTTCTGCTAGTAGCAGTAGTTTTGGCGTTATCTCTGGTACAAAGTTTTCAGATTGAATAATTTGCCGCAGGTCTCTGGAGTTGTCGTCAGGCGTCCTCAACTCTCGACCGAAAGTAAGGTAAGCAGGAGTTTGTCCAGTGGATAAGCAGGTTGTAGTGTTCATCGCAAATCTTATGCTGGGTAATTTCTCTGCCCATGATGTATGGTTGTCTCCGACTAGTATGGCTAGTTGAGCCTTTAGGTCCCTATTTTTCCTTTCTACAGGGTTTGTTTCTGGGTGATACACTGGGGTGAAGTTGTGTTTAATATTTAGGCAGTATGTAATTTTCTGCATGACGGCGCTTACAAATTGGGTGCCGTTATCGCTTATCAACCGTCTTGGTGTACCAAATCTCAGGAATATTTCGTTGATCAATTCCATGGCACATGCTTCCGCGGTAGCGTATTTTAATGCGAATAGTTCTATCCATCGTGTAGCCACATCTTCAACTATCAGGATCCAGGTTTCTTCATTTGTGGATGCTGGTAGTGGACCAAATAAATCAAAAGACACAACTTCGAACCTTTGATTAATGGCGCAGGTTTGTAGTAGGCCTGCTGGTTTTAGGTTTGACGGTTTGTACCTTTGGCAGGAAATGCAGTTTTTGATATGCGCTTTGATATATCTTCTCATCCCTTTCCAGTAATATCTTCTTGAAATTTTTTGGATAGTCTTTTCTACCCCATAGTGTCCTGCTAACGGATCATCGTGATACGCTGTTAGGACATTGGCCCACTCGTGTTGGGGCACTAGTAATTGAGCGTCTTCGGTGTCACCCATTGAGTTATATTTATATAGTATTCCGTTGTTCATCAGATAGCCTTTTCCACTCCAGTATACCGCGTCTTCTGTTCTGGTGGTGGCTTCCAAAGCCTCTATGATTTTGAACAGGTTTTCGTCCTTTAATTGTTCTGTCCGTATATCTGCTGTGCTTCGTATAGGCATATCTATGCTAATGTTACTTATCTCGCAGTCCACTTTGTTTTCCTCGGGACAGGGCGGGCGTGACAACGCATCCGCCACGACATTGGTCTTCCCGGGGGAGTATTTGATCTCCAGGTCATATGCCTGGAGTTGGAGTGCCCATCGCGCTAGTCTTCCTGTCGGCGATTTGATTGACAGAAGCCAGCGTAAAGATTGGTGATCTGTTATCACTGTTGTTGGTGAGCCTTCTATATATCCTCTGAATTTATTGACAGCCCATACTACGGCCAGTGCTTCTCGTTCTGTTGTCGAGTAATTTCTTTCGGCGGGCTTCAAAAGTCGGCTTGCGTATTCTACCGGGTGCTCGTCCTCTCTCTCCCCCTGGACTAGAACTGCCCCTATAGCGTAATTGCTGGCGTCAGTTTTGACTCGAAAAGGCTTGGAGCTGTCTGCTTGTCGTAGTACTGGTGCTTCCGTGAACCTTCGTTTTAGTTCCGCGAACGCTTCTTCTTGTTCTATTCCCCATATCCAATTTGCCTTCTTCTTGGTCAATTGTGTAAGGGGCTCTGCGATCCTTGAGAAGTGGTCGATAAAACGTCTGTACCAGGAGCAAGTCTGAAGGAAGGATATCAAATGCTTGAGGTTCCTAGGTGCGGCTAGGCTGACAATGGCAATTGTTTTCTCTGGATCCATTTTCAATCCAGCTGGTGTGATGACATGACCAAGGTATTTTATGGTTGAACAACCGAATTTGCACTTCTTCCGGTTGACAGTGAGTTTGAACTCTTTTAATTTCTTGAACACACGTCGCAGGTCCGTCATGTGTTCTTCGAAGGTCCCTGAGAGGACTATCAGGTCGTCGAGGTAAGCCAGCATCTTGGTGTCACTCAGGCTGACATTGACTCGATCGATCAATCGTTGAAAGGTTGCGGGTGCATTCTTGAGTCCAAAGGGCATTCGTTTGAATTTGTATATCCCGAATGGCGTGATAAAAGCTGTTTTATCTTGGTCTTCTTCTCGAACACCTATCTGCCAGTAGCCCGTTTTTAGGTCAAGTGTGGACATGTACGGAGTCGGCTTTGCATCTTGCAGGAGATCGTCGATCCTCGGTATGGGGTAAATGTCTGGTACAGTGACAGCGTTGAGCTTTCGGTAGTCTATGCACACTCTAATTCCGCCGTCCTTTTTAGGCACCATTACTACAGGTGCAGCCCAAGGTGAGGCACATGGGATTATAATTTTGTCCTTCAACATCGTTGCTATTTCCCTTTTTAATGTTTCCAATTTCGGAGGCGATAGTCGGTATGGCGGCATTGAGATAGGATCGTGGCTGCCTGTATCGATGCGGTGTATTGCATGCGGGGTTGGAGTTTCGTTAATTTGAAATGCGTCGCTGCATTCCGCTTGGAGCGCTTCTAGCTCCTCCATCTGTTTGTTGTCCAGGATTGATGGGGCTTCCTGCCAGTCTAGAGTACAGATCTCGATGTCGCTTTGATGAGTAAAAAGACTCAATGAGCGTGGAGATAACTGCACGCTGGCGTTTTCTATGCTGTCCCTGGCATCCTTGAGCATGTCGTCGACGAATTCGGGGCGGAAGCCGTCGAATAAGGTCCGTCAGATCTTCTTTGGGTGTCGCTTCTCCGGTTCTGAGGAAAGGGTTCGGCGACCCTTTTCCATTGGTGATTTTGGCAGCGGCGACAGCAGTGGGGGTAGTGCCGTTACCTCCCGTAATATCGTCTCGGTTGTGGCTTCAGGTTCCGGGGCTAGATCGTACATGGTGCTGCTGTCCTTGTTAAAATGCCAAATCCGCTGTGGCAAATCCAAAATTATTCCAGCGTCCTCCAAGAAGCCTACTCCCAGCAGTGTCTTATTCTCCCGTGCCTCGGGGAAGATGACGAATGTGGTGGGTATGACTCGGTCCTGTATCCTGACGGGAACTCGCACGGTGAGCACTCGTTGGTTCTTCTTGGATCCATCGGCGAGGGTGACACTCCCCTTTGCGTCAGTAAATATATGCCCTTGGTGTTTCAAGTGCTGGTACATCTGGAACGATGCGACGCTGGCCTTGGCTCCGGTATCGACGTATCCTGTCACTGTTTTTCTGCCCACCTTGAACTCGATGGTGGGTCTTGCACGGGCGCCGCACACAAAAGCCATGTCGCAGAAGCTGAAGTCTGTCCCCGTAGCTGACCTCTTCATCTTGGCACTGCAGTCAGGGCACTGGCTCCGTACGACTCCTGGCTTTCCACAACCATAGCAACTGATCTTTGGTGCAGGCGTGGACGTGGTGGTCGATTTGCTTACAGGTGTCCCTTTATCTGTGGGTTTTGAGGGACCAGCTGTGTCCGTTCGGCTGCTGTTTGAAGGCTGTCGTTCCTGGTACTTTTTCCGGCGGCACTCATCAGTTGTGTGCCCGGGTGTACGGCAGTATCCGCATCGCACTCCTTTTGGGGACTCGGCGGTGGACCAGCGTTTGGGTGGTGGTTTTTGCTCTAGTAGCACCTCTTCGGCGCTTCTCGCAGCCTTCAGTAGCTCTTCGAACGTTGCAATTGTGTTCCGGGATACTCTTTCCCGGATCGAGATATGAAGTTGCCCAAAAACCATATCCAGCTGGTGTGTCTCGTCTGGCAGGGGTCTGGGCAATTGGGCTATCAATGCCCTCTTTTTAGCCACGAATTTATCAGTGGCAGTAGCGGCGTTTTGCTTATACCCTACTATTTCCTGGTATAGTATGTAGGCCGGTTTCTTTGGGGCAAAAGTGTGCCTAACACGCGTTTGGAAATCTTCCCATGTGTTTATTTCTGTTTTTATACCTTGCCACCATATTGCTGCTTCATCTGTGAGTAAGAGGGGTAATCCCGCGATTGCGTCTTCGTCACTGATATTCTCTATCTTCTTGTAAACTGATGTGGCGGACAGGAATGTCTCAACGGCTTCAACATCCTTATCTCCGCTGTATCTGAGTGTGCACTTCGCAAATGATCCCTTTCTGCCGGCGCTGACCATTGCAAAAATCCGTTGCAACTGCTCTTCAGTCATGTTAATTGTGGCCATCTTGAGCGCTTTTGTTGTTTGACTACGGGTTCTCGGTTTGCCTGCCAGGGCCACTTAGTTGGGCGCCAGTTGTAATGCCTCTTAACCACTTAGGGGGGTCGAGCTTATATTTGCGTGGGTGACTGGCAGGGAATGGCAAACCAAGAAAAATGCAGGGGTCTTAGTAGCTGGCTTTTATTTACACTTATAGGTATTTTACACACACAAAAGTCTAAAGAGTCACACACAAAAGTCTAAAGAGTCACACACAAAGTTATATATCACTATCACTGAGTCTCTAATTGCACTTGCACTGGACTGATGTCCGCGGTTGGATGGATGCGCTGCGCACTGTCTGCTTCGTGGTGCGGGTTGGCGCAGTCACGCTGGAAAGTCCGGTATCAGTGTTCCGTGGTGATGGAAGCACTATACTGTACGTAACCAGGGTGGTTGGTGCGGTTGAGCTGGACAGTCCGGTATCAGTGTTCCGTGGTGATGGAAGCACTATACTGTACGTAACCAGGGTCGATGGCGAACTGCTGGAAAGTCCGGTATCAGTGTTCCGTGGTGATGGAAGCACTATACTGTACGTAACCAGGGTGGTTGGTGCGGTTGAGCTGGACAGTCCGGTATCAGTGTTCCGTGGTGATGGAAGCACTATACTGTACGTAACCAGGGTGGTTGGTGCGGTTGAGCTGGACAGTCCGGTATCAGTGTTCCGTGGTGATGGAAGCACTATACTGTACGTAACCAGGGTCGATGGCGAACTGCTGGAAAGTCCGGTATCAGTGTTCCGTGGTGATGGAAGCACTATACTGTACGTAACCAGGGTGGTTGGTGCGGTTGAGCTGGACAGTCCGGTATCAGTGTTCCGTGGTGATGGAAGCACTATACTGTACGTAACCAGGGTCGATGGCGAACTGCTGGAAAGTCCGGTATCAGTGTTCCGTGGTGATGGAAGCACTATACTGTACGTAACCAGGGTGGTTGGTGCGGTTGAGCTGGACAGTCCGGTATCAGTGTTCCGTGGTGATGGAAGCACTATACTGTACGTAACCAGGGTCGATGGCGAACTGCTGGAAAGTCCGGTATCAGTGTTCCGTGGTGATGGAAGCACTATACTGTACGTAACCAGCGTGGTTGGTGCGGTTGAGCTGGACAGTCCGGTATCAGTGTTCCGTGGTGATGGAAGCACTATACTGTACGTAACCAGGGTGGTTGGTGCGGTTGAGCTGGACAGTCCGGTATCAGTGTTCCGTGGTGATGGAAGCACTATACTGTACGTAACCAGGGTCGATGGCGAACTGCTGGAAAGTCCGGTATCAGTGTTCCGTGGTGATGGGAGCACTATACTGTACGTAACCAGTGTGGCCGGCGAACTGAACTCCGAAGGGTTGGTTGTCCCTTTTTATATGGTGTCTAACGGTATTTGGCTCCGGGGTGGCGAAGAGAAAGCGGCGTAAGTCGCGTTTTTACAATGTTGAGACGGACAATGGTCCGTCCCTAGTAGGTACCTGCCCGTGTCCCTTTCTGCAACTTGTGTGTGTTTCTAGCAGCTTATTGCTCAATATAATTAAGGGCGCGCTACAAGTTCTAATATCACGTAGAATAGAAGCTATGGAAGAAAAAAGAAGGGACGACTAAACGAGCTCAAAAACGTTTTGATATTTCTAAAACCTGGATTCCAATTCTAAAGGACAACTAAGGTTGTACTACTACAAATAGAGCACAATTGGTTGATGTTGCTACAAAGTTCTATGAAAGTTTGTATGATTGCACTCGTGATGAAAGATAACAGTTTGAATGATATGTAGATATCAGCAACCAAGAACAGGAGATGCCGCCTGTATTTTTAGAAGGCGAAGTTCATCATGCTAAGTATCACTAAAGTAGCTGAGTCACACCAGTAACAGTGTCCACTAATATCTAAACTTACCTATATGCTTGCTCTCATTGAACGCTTCAGGTATTTTCCGTGTAAGTACAGCGTACACAGTACACACGAGTATCAGCAGGATGGGGTAGAAGAACGCGATCATATAGGACGCGTCCACATACGACGTACAGACTAACATGTTGTCGTTACGAGTGGGGTAGTGGTGCACCGCTCTGGCTGGGGACACCACTGTCCATACTGCCACTATTATAACCTGAAAGGAAACATTTATTTTAGATTAGATATGACCGACGATCCGGCGCGACGAGACAAAAATCAAAACTTTCAATGGATCCCATGAAATCTCCTATATACGCATACTTCACAAACTTCCAGTCTCTCGAACAACGCAGTCATTGGGCTGAAACAAGTGGGCTTTGAAAAAAGTAAACTGACAGGAAATGCAAGCAGAGAGTTTGGTCATCGAAGGCAATGTTATACCACTCATAATCGCTGGGTACGGATGCGAAAAAGATAGGCATGTCAGGATCATAGCAAATGATATTCGATGGTCCCTGCCTAAAAGTCTCTGGGCTTAAAGTAGTGAACTTATGTAAAGTTAGCAGTACAATAATCTCTGTTCAAACATAATTAATTACTGAGTGTGAATAACCAACGAGGAATTATGTGAATTCTCAGAATAATATGAACTTATGTGAGTTGCTCCAAGTTTGTTAAATATGGCAATACGTAGACGTACATAATACAAATGCTCACGCCTTATTCCTTCGGGTAGGCAGAGACCAAAGAAATATATTTTCTATCTACTTGCCACGATTCTGTCATACCTCTTTCGCCTCATTCAAATCTATAAATATACAATAATTATGCTTTCATGCATGCTCTTCAATTTCAGGTGACTTGATTGTCACAAATGTGATTAGTGGATTTCTTTCAAAAGCGTATGGCAATAGAGGTAAAATAAAATACGTCTAGTTTACTTTACCTCCGGTATAGGTATATAGTATTATCTATGCTTTACCTGTATAGACACTAAAGCGGCACAGATAGCTAGTTGTGAACTCGGCGAGATGAGGCCGGGTCTCTTAGCTGACGTCTTACTGGCGTTGAAGATCCTGGAGATGCGGTTGGTCTTGGTGAGGAGAGCGGCGTACACCACCGTGAAACAGAACCCCGTGCCAAACCTGACAAATTATAGGTAGAATATAATATGTAGGTAATTATATATCGAAATTATTAAATAGGTCACATTTTTTTTGGTAGGTTTCGAGTTATTTGTTAAACAACTGGACCCCCTTTTTGGAATCTTTCATTGTTGATAACCAAAGATAATATGTTAATAACTTTTGCTATTGTTTAGCGAAACTCGCACATTTTCATAGATGTCATTACGAAACCAATGAACTATCACAGGTAGGTAGTGTTGCAACTTGTGAACTTGCGTGGTTTCGGAAATATTTCATGACTGACTCTCCGCCCCGGGTTCGCACGTGGAACATTGATATCACCGTCTGTTCAGCCGATCACAACCATATTGTGGCCATAATATATTATTTTCAGTTTTCTATGGAAGTCTTCAAGATATAGAAATTAAAAAAAAAACCATCTGGTATGAGCAGGGACGATGGCAAGAGACCTGATGGCGTAACTTTAGTGATAGTAGTAATGATAGCATATAGGAAAAAATTTGGTGTGGGACGCTACCTGTGTTGATACACTGGCAGCATCTCACATACAGTATACAAAATTAAAAGCGGGTGCGGCGGCAGAACACGCTCAACTGCTCAAGCGCCGAAAATATTCAAATATTATAACAAATTACTTATTTTCGGCGCTTGCAGTGGAAACAATGGGTCCATGGTCTACCGAAATGAAAATATTCTTGAAAAATTTAGGTACGAGACTAGTCCACGCCTCGGGTGACCTAAAGGCTGGCTCTTACCTCGCTCAAAGGATCAGTTTAAACATTCAGCGAGGTAACGCAGCCAGTGTTTTTGAAACCATACCACAAATATGGGTTCTGGAAGAGGTATTCTTTTTATAATTTGTATATATAGTTTTTAAATATATTATTTATTTATTACCATTGCATTTAAGTTATGATGTAAATATTTAAACTAAAACAAAAAGCATATTCTAAGTCTAAGCACTCACTATTATTCCTGAAAATTTCATCATAGTTCATTGAACCGTTTCGGAGCCTATTCTGCACAAACATTGGGACAGATCAAAGACAGACAAACAAAATATAGGGACGGGCAATGGGCATGCAGACAGGCAGACGAAAATTCTAAAACCTTCATTTCGTAAAAATTGCATATGCAATCATAGACAGATACTTTCCGCCCCCGGCTCCGTCCGTGAATATATTCGAACAATATAAAATACCTATAGCCTATGTCACTCAGGGATATCGTAGCTTTCTACACTGACGAGCAATATAAAAAAAAGCCACTTGCAAAGTGCCTAAAAAAATCTAAATATTTTGTTTTGTTTCTATTGGGTGTTTCTGAACCGTTATTAAATACACTTGAATGTTGCTTTTTACTTCAAAAAGCTATTTGGCGTGATTTCGGAAATTCGTCAGGGTATTAGTGGTTTTTTTTTGTTTGAAAGGATATACTTCCCAGGTGGTCCCATAGTCATCAGGTCAGGATCTGATGATGGGATCCTGGAGAAATCGCGAACTCTTCAAATTTTATAGGCACACTTGAAGCGATTTGGGTATTTTTTTATAGTGATTTGTGCATTTGCTTTCGGAACGCACACTTTTCAGAGCATAATTTTTGAAGTTGGTACAATTTTTTTTAAAAGGCAATTATTATATATTTAAACGCAGTGATTATATTCTCGTTGCGATTATTAACAATATTATCACACATAGACCTATAATTTTATACCTAACTAAATGCGAAAGCGAACCGTAGGTCAACAGCGAACGTCATGACGTAATCAAGATAAAACGAGGCCAAGTGTGAGCGAGATAGTCAGACATTCATGAACGAATGTGAGCGAGCGAGACGAGGCTTCCCCCCTCCTTCAGAGACCTCAGTCGTTTAGCGAACGCGACGCGAGATAGCGAAGCGAAACCGAGGCGTGGTAACCGATATTTACAAAACTTATCTATAATACCTGCGCAAATGGATACTGAAAAGTTTATCAAACGCGTTAAAAAGCATCCAATTTTGTATAATAGACACCATGCAGAATATACTAATACCGCCAAAAAAGGGAATATATGGGAAGATATCGCCATGGATATGGAGCTACCAAGTGAGTATGAATATAATAGTTTCTTGGGCAATTACATATAGTGTGGATATTTGTTTGTGTGCAATGACGTGACGCGTGTTTAGTAAAACCCACAAAACCACAGCAACCATCGATGTATACAACGATGACAGCAACTTGTCTTTAACTTAACTGCCGTAGATTAATAATATTATTTGTTTCTTCTGTGTAAATATATATAACATCATTCTTAGTATAAACTTCTTGGCAAGTGATTTCGAGAAGGTTTTCTACTTGCAACTCATATCACCACATATTCATGGGGTTCCCTGTGTGTTTTTTTTATAATATTTAAACTTTCTTAGTATAGTATATTAATTAACATTGTTGAAATAATAAATAAATAAAATATGTTAATAATAACAACTACATACATAAGTATCTCTTCTATAGAGGTAAGCATTAAGTAGCGATGATGAAACCTTATCCTCGAACGTCCCACACTTGTCATCCTTCATTTGCATCCATACAGGAGTTTCAGTAGGTTATGTTATGCGTCTACTTTTAGTATCTACGTAGGTTATATTATATATACTTGTCCTTTTTTAACGACATCATTAATTTGATTTCAAAAAGTACATCACGAACTTCCTTATATTGTGCTAAGTACCTATCTTGAAGCTAAATATGGCCTGCGAGCGATTTTTACCTCCATGCTTAGAATACAATATTCAAGCGCGCTCTCTTCTATAGTCAAAATTAAATGTCAAAGAATCATTTATGCACTTTTTATTACACCAAAGTTGCTAAAATGAGTTATTCAGACGTCAATACCTCAAGAATAGCAAGAGATTCATTCATGAAAATTGTTTTTCTAGGTAGGTCTAGGTACACAATAATTAGGGCAAATAGATTTTAAGTTATGCGGGGGTCCAAAGTGCTACTTCATTGTTCGTGAAAATGACTCACGGTCCGAGTGTCCTGCGAACTTGGATGACACACCTGTATATACTGTAGTTCTCTTTAGATGACACACTGACTGTCTGCTGTGTTTTAGTTATATTTAAAACGGACATAGAACATATTTCTCTATCTCTTATAGTTTCACAGTTCCCCATACCAATAATAATAACATAATTGACCTCATCACCACACCTGTTTCCTAAACGGGTAGGCAGAGAGTACGGAGCGCCACTTCTCTCGATCTTTGCATACTTCTCTTGCTTCATCCACATCCATACATCGTTTCATACATGCACGTCTATTTTAAGTACTACGTATTTGCCCTTTTTTAAGGACATCAGATATTTTATCAATGAAAGTTCGTCTTTAAAATTTAACATTACTAATCATTATATTTTTTATTTTTAAGGTGAAGTACTGAAGATTAAATGGAAAGGTTTAAAAGATAGCTATAACAAATACAAAAAAGACAATACAGGGATCTCAGGCGGTACTAAATATTACAACTGGTGTTGGGGTCCTCATTTGACATTTTTGGATGATTGTGGGAGTAAGAGAAATGTAATACGTAATGTTAGTACTCGTAAAACTTCACACTCGCAACATGCTCAGTTGTCACCATCGCCTCCTCGACCAATATCCACGTCGCCTGTGTCACTAGAAGTACCAATAAAACAAGAAATAGAAGACGAACATGAACATATGGAGTCTACATCACTCACATTCGTTACACCAACACCATCAACAATGCTACGATCTTCTGTACCTATACGACCTAACCCTTTGTTTATACATTCCGATGATGAAGACGACGACACAGTACATGCGCAAAACAAACGAACAAAAACTGACGCTGTGGACCATCTCTTCATGAGTTATTCAGAAACGTTTAAAAAGTTTTCTATACGCACTCAAGCAAAGATAAAGGTGGATATGGCGAAACTGTTTGCTGATGCAGAAGTTCAAGAATACAACTTTAATCAGATGTAATCATCAAGTTATTCAGATACATAATTATGAACACGACCATTAAGTAACTACTGAATAATTAGAAAATTGCTTTTATTAAATTCTTGAACAACCATTTGTAGTTTAAAATACATCCTATATCATAATCGAAAGTGGTCAATTATTTACCGTTTAGGAAGTTTAGGAATCCTACTCCCAGCCACAAGCAGACTTACCTCTGTATGGAGCAGAGTATGTCAGTAGGTCTGAAGACCAGTGCAAATGTGACCAAGTAACACATCAGTATCCCGGCCAGCAACACGTACGACAACTCTCTGCCACTCGCGCGAACTACTGGAGTGCTGCCGTGTATCACCCACACTGCTGCCACGAACCTGAACAAAGAGTTTAATAAGGATCACCATGATAAACCGTACACCTTATTTCCTGAGAAGGGATTACCTAAAATTCTAAACTTCATATACCCTCACACACTCTTTATCATTATACAAGCCTGAATCACCAATAAATACATAATACACAAATGTGTTTACATTTTAGTACTCACGTAGTTACAAGTATCCCTACAGAAGAGAAGGTCATAGCTCCGATGGCCCAGGCTGAGTCCGGCCGGAGATAAGCTTCAGGGATCTGTTTACAGCGGGTTCGAGACACATCAGGTAACGTCCCTCGAGGACATTCCATACAGGCCGTCTCTACGTAAGGTGATCTAATCTGTTGAGGATGAGGTTATTTTCTTAGGAATCGTAGCTGTATATCCTTGGCTAATCCTGGTCAGCAATGGAAAATTTGTAACAAGGTAAACAGAAATACAAATTGTTAAAATAAAAGAAAATATTTTTAACCGACTTCGAAAAAAAAAGAAGGAGAAGATTCTCAATTCGGACCGTATTTTTTTATTTTTTTTTGTATGTATGTACATCGATTACTCCGCCAGTTGTGAACCGATTTTGATGGTTTCTTTTTTAATCGACAGATAATTCTTCCGGATTGGTCCCATTTTTATCTCATAAAAATTGGTTCTTTAGTTTTTCAGAAATTTTGAAAAAACTGACCTTATAAGGCAATTTTTCGTAATATCTCGATGAAATATGTACCGATTTTGACGACTTATTTTTTTAAGGATATAATAATTTTTTGACATTATCTCACAGTCATATGACGAAAATCGGTTCAGTAATTTTTCAGAAATTCAGTAATTTGTCTCTGTTTACTGCTGAAAATTATATCAGAGAAAAGCCTTAGCAACGGTTGCTATTGACACGAAGTTGTCAATTTTCGTATCGACGGTGGTCTAGCGGCTAAAGGTATGGGATGCAGCGCAGGATGCACATTGCTCGAGGTTCAAATCCCATCCACCGCAGTATTTTTTTAATTTTCCATCATTTTTTTTAGTTGCGTTATTATTTATTTCTCAGGGCAACAAAATCACTTAAAAGGGAAAAATAAACCTTTTAAAAAAAAGTGTACCGACTTCAAAAATTTGCACTGAAAAGTAAGAAATAATAAAAATTTCGTCGTAGAATTTGAAGACGGTTGGTTGGTGCCAAATTAGAAATAATTTAGTATCTACCCAAATTCACTAATCTAGATAATTCATTAGGAACCTACGATCATCAGTACAAACATATATAATATTGAACAGATCTTTATGTCCCTAGATGTTTACTTAATTTTGTATCCTAATTTGGCACCAACCGTCTTCAAATTCTACGACGAAATTTTTATTATTTCTTACTTTTCAGTGCAAATTTTTGAAGTCGGTACACTTTTTTTTAAAAGGTTTATTACTTTTTAAATATGGCTTTGCAAAAGTTTAGGCCTCATTATTATATATTAACCAATTTCAGTATACATTATTCAAATCACAATAATTACGTACATCTATAATTCAAATAATCCGAAATTTAATGCATAGAAAACATAATTTTGTATAGGTATTTAAGCTTATTACGAGATACTCTCTCGCAAAAAATAACCTGACCTATTTCTCAGATTACTTCGCAGTATCCGTAGCATACATGTAACGAAAGTGCAGTACTTCCTTTGTTTGTACTAATGAGAATTCATTTAAGTCTTGAATTTAAACTAATTTAAATGGCAATTAATTTTAGTTAACAAAGCATAGACTCTTACCTCGTACTGCGTACAGTTGAAACAATGCCAACAACAGCTCTCTCCTTCTACGTACTGTTTAGCTTGCCCCAACTCACACTCAGCACTACACACAGATTCTGGTGGTCTTCTTTCTTCCCATTTGAATTGGATTTCTGTACATACCAGAATATACATAAATAAAACTGGCAAACACATTTCTGCGACACACTGGAGGCATTCCTTAGTGGTTTTACGTTTGTTTGAAAAAATAAAATTCGAAAACTACTGGATCAATGTGAACTCTCAGTAATAAAAAGCTAGATTATTCCAAAGAAAGACTAATAAATGTAACTAAAATATAGGAGGGTTAGTATTTCTTAGCATTTCCAAAACTTCCACAGCCGAAACCGAGATAGAAAGCTAGTCGTAGTGTTATATACCTAGATATAATTTAGACGTGTTATCTCAGACACTAATTAATTTCTGCAGTGCTAACCATATCTGCAATATTATGCACAGCAGTAATGCTGCATCGCTTTGCACTCCTTGATCTATACTAAATTATAGAGAGATAATGCCAGTTTGTTTATAATAAGTAAACTAGGATTAGTTTGAAAAATTCTGACATTTAATTATCAGATGGACATAGTAATTATATTCTATATAAGGTAATATAAATTGGTAAAAAGGTAGTATAAATAGAGTTTGTTACCACTAAGATTAAGTTCCAGTACTCCGTCGAGGTACTGCCCAACTTTCAACCACCGGTACTGTCCAGGTAACACCTGTTTGAAGTGAAGTATGTTGTATCTAGCAGGCCCGTCACCGTTGTTGTCGAATCTGAATTCATCGCCACTCAAACCTGGTAAGTCGTTCAAATAACATTATTACTATACTTACCTACTTCCTAATTTTGTTTGGATGTGTTTAAAAAAAACCGGCCAAGTACGAGTCGGACTCGCGCACGAAGGGTTCCGTATCTATCTATAATATAAAAATGAATCGCTGAATTTGTTGCTAAGCGCATATCTCGAGAGCAGCTGAACCGATTTCGCTAATTCTTTTTTTAGAATATTCCTTGAAGTACGGAGATGGTTCTTACGTAGAAAAAAAAAATCCCGGAAAAAATGAATCGCTGAATTTGTTGTTAAGCGCATATTTAATCTCGAGAGCAGCTGAACCGATAGGGTAGGGGTAGGGGGTAGGGGTAGGGGTAGAAGTAGGGGTAGGGGTAGGGGAAGGTTTAGGTATAGGGTATATTTTATTTTGTTCGTAAATATCCACGGGCGAAGCCGGGGGCGGAATGCTAGTTATCTATAAAAACGGCAAAAAAAATCACGTTTGTTGTATGGGAGCCCCCCTTACATATTAATTTTATTTGAATTTAATTATTTATTTTTAAAGTGAATATATAACTAAATATTTTGTGAATATTTCAAGCGTCTACCTGTTGCCGTTATCAATATCGAGCAAAAACGAGCAAAATAATCACGTTTGTTGTATGGGAGCCCCCTTAAATATTTATTTTATTCCGTTTTTTAGTATTTGTTGTTATAGCGGCAACAGAAATACATCATCTGTGAAAATTTCAATTGTCTAACTATCACGGTTCATGAGATACAGCCTGGTGACAGACGGACAGACAGACAGACAGACAGCGGAGCCTTAGTAATAGGGTTTCCGTTT
Organism: Nemapogon koenigi; assembly: GCA_963924495.1. Lineage (NCBI taxonomy): Eukaryota > Metazoa > Arthropoda > Insecta > Lepidoptera > Tineidae > Nemapogon > Nemapogon koenigi. The sequence continues at coordinate 12,620,935 of OZ004642.1, forward strand.
TTTTACCCTTTGGGTATGGAATCCTAAAAATCTAAGATGGTACAGTTAGTACAGTAAACTATACTATATACTTTGTCAGTGCAATAAAGCATTAAAAATACTTAGGCACGGGAGAAGCAATAGGTACAAGCATCAATTTTGTTCTTCTTTCCTCTTGCCTTCCGGGCTCTGTGGCGTTCAGACGTCTGTATTTATTTAATAAAATTTAAAAAATATTAAAGTATTAAAAGTACCTCCTAGTGAGTAAGACAAGGAAAGTGGTGAGACAAATATATTTCCTTATTGTGCGTCCCGTGCGGTGACAGACCGGTTACTCCGCCCACTACTTGCATACATGCAACTGCCGTAGTAAACCTACGTGAACTTCACGCACACAACAACGTCTGCGGACTTTGACCTTAGCAGCGACACATCGGCGCCGCGACGGCTACAGCTTCATTTAGGCCTACAGTGATACTTATATTGAATTATTACATTACAATGTCGCTTGCTCGTTCTCCTAACAAGGTTCTGCCGATCTCATCTAATCTTCAGTCCAGTAACTATCATTCAGACCCTAACTTACACACTGAAAATGTTAATTTGGAAGGTTATCATATTACTCAAAGATCTAAGCGCAAAAATCCATACGATTATCAGACAGTTGAAAATGATGTTTCAGCTTTAATTATGCAGTTTAAATCCCAGCAGGATTCTAAACTTGAGATGTTGATGTCCACTATGGCAACTATATTGGAGCAGAACTCTGATATAAAGAAATCAATGGAGTTTATGTCCAGTAAGTATGATGATATGCTCAAAAAGCTGGATAAACTTGAAACTGAAAATTGTAGTTATAAACAAAAAATAAAGTCTCTTGAAACGAAGATTGAGTACCTTGAACGTAACTCCTTATCAACCTCAATTGAGCTGAAAAATATACCGAAATCCGGATATGAGAATCAACAAAAATTGTGTGAACTTGTTAAAAAAATTGGTGATATCACAAATCTCCCGTTACAAAAGTCGGATATTAGAGAAGTTTTTCGTCTCAAGACCAAATCGGAGTCAAACAAGCCAATAAGGGTTGAATTTGTGTCGTCCTTGATGAAGGATCAGTTGTTAACTTCGGTAAGAAAATTCAACAAAGAGAATAGTACTAACAAGCTAAACACCTACCATCTAAACCTTCCTGGAATATCAAAACCTATCTACATATCTGAGGCCCTTACTCCTGGAGCTAAAAAACTTCACTATTTGGCTAGGCAATTTGCCAAAACAAATAATTTTATATATTGCTGGACTGCTTTTGGAAATATATACTTAAGAAAAAAGGATGGCTTCCCTACTATAAAAATTGATAACGAAGAGGATCTTACTAAAATTGTGCTGTGACAGCTATATCATCATTGTGTAAACACTTTTTATATCTTTACTTTATGTACCCTTACTGTAAATATATACAAACATATATTCTTGCTACAGATTACTGAAGTTGTAGTTTGCATAAATTCTGTAAGGACTCTTATAATTTGCTATGTTGATTTAAAAAACTTACTGAACTATAAAACTTTTTATCTAACCTTTTTTCAAAATGTTTTGTTGCGGGTCATTTGTGTTGGTGTCAGTGGTTGTGGTTTTGATTGTTGTATTTCTACTTATCTGCAGTTGTTTTGTGCCTTAATTGTTAAAAATATTGATTGTTTCATACCAGTTGGAAACAATAGACATGAATATAGATCATATAGTCTAATATTGTCATTTGAAAATATTTCATGCATGTACCATTTTATTACTTATATACAAGCAAACAATTGTGCCGAATTTGTTGTGGTCTAGGCAGGGAGAGTTGTGCGCCGATAGTTGTTCCTATCATAATAATGCCTCAATTGCTGTTAACTACCAAACACTCAACTTTTTCCCTCTTTATATACTAATTATCGATGTACTATGTGTGTACTACAGATTGCACAACAATGTGAAGCTATTTATGGTATTTACATGTAATTCCATTACTTGTTACTGCCCCTGTACTAATCCTAGTACATTATTAAATAACAAGTATTATTTAAGGGTTAACTTTTTAATAAATGTGTATTTTCCGACATTTGCGACATTAAAGACCTCTGGTACATTTAAATATCTCCTGTTCTTTCTTATAAATATGATATATATTGCTGCACCCTCTAACATTTGTTGTAACACACGATAACATAAAACACTTAGTGAACAGCATAGATGCGGTTTCTATGTCGGATTCATTTGTTTGCGAACCTGAAAGTTGTCTGTCATACATCAGGAACACATCTAAATGCTTAAGAGTCATAACACAAAATATTAGAAGTATAAATCGTAACTTGCCGAGTTTGCTAACATTATTAACTAGAATGAAGATTGACTATGACATTATTGTGCTGACTGAGTGCTGGCTAACATGTGTTGGAAACATCCCTATTCTACCAGGTTACAGACACATGGCGACAAACAATAATCGCAGTCAAAATGAGGGTGTGGTAATTTACTACAGTGGTGACCTTCATATTGATTCTGTCACTGAGCCCAGTTTCTTGGATGCTAACTGTTTGATTCTCAAAATTTCTAAGGTGACTGCTATTGTTGCTATATATCGCCCTCCCTCTAATAGAAGTTTAGGTAATTTCTTGGTATCTTTAGATGCTGCACTACAAGACCTGGGCTGTTTTGCCAATGTCATGGTGATTGGTGACATGAATATTGACATTTCAGTTAAGCAAACTGATCACCTCAGCTATGATTATCTGAATTTACTGGCATTTCATGGCATCCTAGCGGCACACAATTTTCCCACTAGGGAAAATAGCTGTCTCGACCACATTATGATCAAAACAAAACTACCCTCTACTACTCTAGTTATCCAATCTTCTCTTACAGATCATTTTTCTGTGGCAAATTTCCTTACTTGTAATACCCCTAAACATAATACTGAATCTAATATAACCCGTATAAATTATGAGTCTCTAAACCTAGATCTACAAAACTTTAACTTCAACGACATACTTCTTATCTCCGATGTAAATATAGCAACGAACACTTTTATTAGCTCTCTGACTAAAATCATTGATACAAATTCTGAGACTGTATCTTTAACTAGACGTAAAAAAATTATCAAGCCGTGGATAACTTTAGGTTTACTTAAATGTATGAGAAACCGAGATCGATTATATGTCAAATATAGGAAAGATCCAGATAACGAAATCAACAAAATAACATATCGGCGGTATCGTAATTATTGCAACAACCTTCTTAAAAGGTCAAAACGTGTATATGAATCATCTGAACTTCTGAGGTCTTCCTCTAATCCAGGTAAATTATGGTCAACTATTAAGACTATTACAAACATGAATGTTACCAAGGGATCAGCCTCGGACTTACTGTCCATTGCAAATTCCCCTGAGTTATCAGTTGACAGAGTTAACTTGTATTTTGCTGGTGTTGGCAGAGAGCTGGCCGAGAATATCTTAAATAAACATGTAATTGTTGGATTCCATAAATCCCTTCCATCTATTGGCAACTCCCTGGTCTTGCACTGTACAGATGAAGGGGAGGTTAATACATTAATTGATTCACTCAGAACCAATTGCTCGGTAGGTTGGGACCATATATCAGCTAGATTTCTCAAGGAGCACAAACAATTGTTCATTCCCCCAATAACCCATATCTGTAATTTGGCAATGGCAACTGGGGTGTTTCCATTGGCTTTCAAGAAGGCACAAATACAACCTATTCACAAGGGCGGTGACCGAGATAGACCCATAAATTATAGGCCCATATCTATACTCACTGCGCTGTCCAAAATTCTAGAAAAACTCATGAACAACAGACTGGTTAAGTATCTAGAAAGTTACGATCTACTGTCTCCACATCAGTGTGGCTTTCGTAAGGGCAAATCGACTTCAGATGCTGTTTTAGAATTAACTGATTATGTGAGCAAGAATTTAGATAACGGGAAGAAGTGTTTAGCCATTTTTCTGGACCTTGCTAAGGCTTTCGATACTGTCTCGATCCCTCTGTTATTATATAAACTTGAGAGGCTTGGTGTAAGAGACGCGCAGTTGGAATTGTTTCGAAGTTATCTAACGGATAGGACGCAATTTGTTAGGGTGGATAATGTGCAGAGCCGTGCCCTCCCTGTTTCCTATGGAGTGCCCCAAGGCAGCATCCTAGGTCCTACTCTCTTTCTTACTTATGTCAATGATTTGTGTAACATGGAGTTTAATGGTAAACTTTTGGCCTATGCAGACGATACTGCTCTCCTCTTTTGTGGGGATAGTTGGGAGGATGTATACAACTCTGCCCAGACGGGGTTTAATAAGGTGACTGATTGGCTGCACAGCAATATTCTCACTCTAAACACAGAAAAAACCAAGTATATTAACTTTTCTTTGCGTGTTCCTAAAATTTCATCATCTGCTAACATTGTTGCTCATTCTTGTGTTGTCCCAGTGAATTCCTGTTGTAACTGTCCCTCTATTGACAAAGCATGTTCTGTTAAGTACCTGGGCGTGGTCTTGGATGAGAGACTCAATTTTAAGGAGCACATAAGACTTTTAACCTGTAGGGTCCGTAAGCTTATCTTTGTCTTTAAAACCCTCAGACATGTGGCGGACACAAATATAACTAAAATTGTATATTTTGCACTGTGTCAGTCACTGCTTACGTACTGCATCACAGTGTGGGGTGGTGCTGCTAAAACGCATCTGCTTCCACTAGAGAGAGCTCAAAGAGCAGTTCTCAAGGTTGGGGCATCTCTTCCTTTCCGCTTTCCTACTTTAGAGCTGTACAACAGGTACAAAGTGTTAACTGTGCGCCAGCTCTTTATATTGAATACCATACTTAAGAAGCACTCCCAACTAGTGTATAATCCCGCAACTAACATGTTTAGAAGAACTCCTTTACTAATATCTCCATCCATAAGGTTCAGTACAGCATTTGCTCAGCGTCAGTTCTGCTTTCTTGGTTTTCATTTATATAACTTGGCTAATAAAGACATTAATATATATAATTTAAATTATCATAGCTGTAGACGTTTGGTGGTGGAGTGGCTGCAGAACAGAACTTATTATGAAACAGAGTCACTAATCAGTGTAGTAAAGTAACATAGTTTGTATAATACCTTATAGCAGAATTTATTTGCAAGCTATTTTCACAAATTTCACATTTCTTTGTTAATCTAACCATATATGTACCCTAGTTTTCGTAATCATTAGTAAACATTATTTAATCTATGTCATTAGCTTATATGTATGACTTCGTATTGCAGACCGGAGAGGGAGCCTGGTGGCCTGAGATACAGGCTTTTTGTCCTACTACAGGCACCAGCTCTCACCTAGTAAATACTTTTAAGTGTCATTGTATAAGTTTTAATTGATGTGAGAGAAATAAATTTATTTTTTTTTTTTTTTTTTTTTTTTAAAAGTGACATGTGACATATTAATATATGCTAATTACCAGTAAAGTTGACTCTCCTTAGATATCTCAACAGGTCGGCCCCACTAGTAGGCCTCATAGCGTCGCACAGGCCTGCTCGTCCTCCACAAACTGTAGCGTGCATATCTCTATAAGAAAACAATGTTACAATGTATGTGTGTCTGTACATCAGACAAACAGAAATGCAACGGGGAGTTAGGGCGCGGTCTCCAGTGGCGGTTGAGGGGGACATCAGCCTTTACTCAACGGGGACCAAATGTGTAAGGCACATTGTGGGACCTATCGTCTATCCGGCGGCGGGTCGTGGAAGAATGCTAAGGGGTACCCGTGGCCCCCCGATCACCAGCGAGAAGGAGTACCGTGGGATTTTAGTGGGTTGGTGTCCCACATCAGGCTGGCGCAACTTAGAACAAAAAATTAGGGCTAGGAAAAATGAGCCACTACTAATGGCGTCGTATCGCCATCTCTTTCACTCCATGGTAGAACATTGGACTTGTAACCGAGAGGACCCGGATTCAAATTTCACTTGTACCAAAACTGCAAAAAAAACGACTTTTCGTGCTTTCGAGGGCACGTAAAGAGTAACAGCTTAAATGATACATCTATGGACCTAATGCAGCAAGACCAAAAATATGTGTTTTTAATATTAGCGGAGTTTTGTCCAAAAGGGAATATATCCATAAGCTAGTAAAGTTTCCAAAGCAAAGTGCATACTTGTCGTGTATGTAACATTACTCACGCATTCCTTCAGAGGCACTAATATATTTACGTTCCACTACGCGGGTAATAAAATAAATACAGAATAGTTATCTGGATACATTGTGACCACAATCGCTTACTACATTTACAGAATGTTCTATAATTTATAATGTGCTATACACAATTGGACGATATGTGTACCCAACTACATGGCGATATTTAGCAATAGTTACCTTCACTCATAGACTCGCCATATGCTTATCCTACAATAACCGGCCAAGTGTGTGTCGGGCCAGACCTCACTGGCCTTATAATTTCCATTGAACTAATTGAAAGTATTTACTAAATTCCAGATATTTTTCAGGTATTTAGTAGGTATGTATATTTAAAAAGTTACAAATATTCCGAAATCACTTTCTAATGGTTTTTGTATAATACTCATACAGCCGAAGTCCGTTTCGTGTATTATCACTAGAGAGGTTTTGTTGAGAAATCTTACTTTCGTGAATCTTGATCTATCTTATCTTATCCATGGTTATCTTATCGATTTTAATAGAGAGATATATGGACAAGATAAAGTTGCGCGTAAAACTAAGTTCGTTGCGCTGTGATGCGTCTACATAAGTATTTCAAAAGACCTTTTTAATAATATTCCACTCAATAAGTTGGGGTTAAAATTTTTTTTACATCTCAACTTTACATGAAAGACTAAAAATATATGTTTTATTGCGTTAAAATTAAGATATACATCAAAGTTTATCAAATTCAGTTCAAAGTCGACACTAGAATTTTTTGAAAGACTGGGACGGAACCCTAAGTAGTAGTAATTAAAGGTCTTCTCAAGCGAAGATCGTGCATTCATGGACTTACTATATAAATTGTCAATCAAACATTATTTCATAGCCAACATCATTTTAGCCTTTTTAATTATCTACGATGTGTCTAAACAAGGAAAATTCGTCCAAAACCTAACCCATGAAATCGGATAAAGAATCGAAACACGCTAAATATTGCGTGTTGTTTGTCATTACAGAATATTTTAATGATAATACTAAAATATTTATCATTCATTGGCAATTTCCTAAAGAAAACCTTTTGGAAAGCGAAAAGAGTTTTGTGTAAAATTAAAATTCACACATAAACACAATTTCACGACTTTTATAACTTGCGGTGTGGCCAGAGATACCAGTAACAGTGTCCACTTTTTGTTAGTTGTCCACATTAAACATAGCAGGTGGCAAGCTTGTTGTTGCACTTAATGGACTTATCAGTTGTAAGTATTTGTCGTTTTTAGAAGAAGTGACGAAACCCGTGGGGCCCGGGTTGAAAAGGTTCCAACCAATTACGCTATAAAATCGTTTTTTAAATCTCAAATTCAAACTCAGGTTAGTAGGTTACAGCATTAATATAAATAGAGTTTGAAGGTAGAGGTGGTATGAATGGTGCGGTAAACGGGGACAACTTCAATGTGCTCCGGGGATTTGTTTATACCGGGAACTACCTGCTGTCGCGTCATCACGCCGGTCGGTGGGACACCTGGTCAGCCTCACGCATCGACGCTCTTACAGCTCCCGGGAACCGTTGTCGGCACCAGCGGGTACACAGCGGTACAAAGTCATCTTCCTCACTTAGCCGAAGATTTTTTGAGGCCTAGGTATACCTAACGAGTGGCCCAGCTCTGTTGGTGTATGTATGTAGATTGAAAAGCCTTTTTGTACGGTTTGTGGGATAATGGTACATGGTCGGATGTGGGGATCGTACCCGCGACTTTTCAGCTGTGAGCCGACATTTTACTCACTCGACCACCGACGCCCCTTAAAAATTCGAAACCTATTTCTTTTTTATTATTTGGTATGAGACTTTAGTCCGAGCTATTGTAGATTCTAAGTCATCGGCAATTTCATGTGAAAGTATCTTTGTATTTAGTTTAACAAATAACAAAGTGACGCTATAGATTATAGGAACCCTAAAAATACTTCGCGAAATTGAATTTAAATCTTTAGATACTTAGGAAATATCCTACATAATAGGATAATGGAAACTTATCCCCCGTACCAAAGTAAATAGTGTAGCTGAATGACATTTCCAAATTTCAATTTAACTTAGTAGTTATGTAGCAGGTAGTATTGGAGAGCTTATTCAAGTGTGTAGTTAACATTAAACCTACATACGAACGTAACGTTCAAACTAATTAACTTAATCTACTCGTGAACTTTGTTTGCATTTAAAATTGACGTTCGCTTTAGAAGTGGGAAAAGAGCGGACGGAATATGCCAGTAGGCACAAGTAAGTAGGTTAAAAGTATTACATTTTACATTATTCCTAGTCCTTGGAAACGTATGTTTGGATTTAATTTCAAATATAATGCCAAGAGCTTGATAAGAGCACAAATTACTACTTTTCTTATTTATGCAAATATGCATCTCTTCCGAATTAATACATTATTTGAGTCGTTTGGTGTGGAAACGATAGGACCGTGGGGATCTGGAGCACGTTTGTTTAATGACTTTTGAAAGCTCATCTGTTCACCATTCCGGTCAAAGGATGTTGGGTACCTACTCTCCCAGTAGACAGGGATTTACATTAATTTTTGTTATAATGATGTCATTAGAGGAGATGCCGGAGTGAAAGATGATGTTGTGACTAAAATGAAGAAAATTAGTTTACGCTGGTTTGGACACATTGGAAGAATGAAGGATGAACTAAAAAGGTTAATAATGCTGAAGTTAAAGGAAATGCTGGCAGAGGACGACCTAGGTGTACTTTTCATGAACATAATATAAAAAATGTATTGATCGATAGAAATATTAAAAGTACACAATCGCCGAGCATGTGTGAAAGGTATGATGAATATAAAAGAAGCGAAAGAGGTAATTGTCTCTGTCTACCCCTCTTGGGATAAAAGGCGTGATGATAGATATATAGATAATTAATTAAATAATTTGTTTTTAAATAATGTGTTTTCAGTATTATTAACCGTATTTTAAGGTAGCTAGCAGGTAGTTTCTAGATTAATGTGCACATATAAAAGAGGTTGGGAATTTTGTATTAACTAGATATGCAGCGAAGATAAAACTTGAATCAAAAACTAATTTTCCAAAATAAGTTAAGATAAAGCTGCATATATTTTAAAGATCTGGATCTTACCCCGAGGATGTCACGTAAGTGCTGTATCTCGTTTGTACAGGCGTTTTATATTATAACATTATTCTTTGGTAAATATATTGTCTAGTACAATTTGTTACAGATGTCAGATATGCCACTGTAGACTTCTTTGTAGATCTCCAATGGACTTAGTCAGCATATTAGTTCATGAAGAAACGCAGGTAACCTTAACGTCACGTAGATTCACTAATTCTAGATCTTAAGAATGGCAATATCACAGAGTGTGTATTACTATGGCCGCTATAAATAATAAAATAAAATTAAGTTAAAAATTAAAGTTTTTTGCTCGATCTTAATAATGGCAATACATACAAACGTTTAACTGGTATAACTAATGTATAGAGCTAAATGAGAGTTTTATGATGCATAAAAGTACACGATCCACTACAGTGACCATAATCAAAAAAATATATGATATTCTTGAGGTTATGAGTTATTAAGATACTGTGTTAAAAAAATAATACAATTATATTGATTCGATAGAAAAAAATCACGAATGTACCTCTAAAAAAATATTTTACTGTCTAGAAACAGTACTAAAATGCATGCAATTATTCTGATTTTTTGACAGATTTTTTACCTAGAAATATACTATCGTAATACTGTTTTATTTTTTAATCAAATTTTCAGCAAGTTCGTTTATTCTCATTTTCGAGATTTTATGTACGCACTGCACGCGTACGCAGCGCTCGTGTACCGACAGTACCGGCTGCAGCCTGATGCTATATTATTAGTGGCAGCCATGTCGTTTGGTGTGTATGTGTACCCGCGTGGGGGCGGTGCCATCTCTCAAGGTCTTTGGCTCTATCCAGCGTCTTAAGTAAAACAACAAATAATAAAACCGGCCAAGTGTGAGCCGGACTCGCGCTAATTTGTTCCTGCGCCATACAGGGACGTCAAACTTGGTCCGAACTTAGTCCGACCCTTTGTGCGCGAGTATGACTCACACTTGGCCGGTTTTTAAAAAGCTTCCTCGTGAAACAAACGGTTCAGTTGAATCACAGAGTACCTTTTTATTCGCTACAGACAGACAGATGCAGACAGGACACTTTGTTGTATAATATGTAGGTAGTGATAAGTAGTTTAAACTTAAAATCTTCTCTACTGTGTAGAAAACTAATATTAAATTATTTATGAGCAGAGTTCGCAGCCATTATGTAAAGTAGACACTTGCTAAATAACTGCATGCGAGCAAGTGAAAATGTTATGTCGATGAAAACACTAACAGAACCTGTAGTTGTAGGACAAAAACAATTTTCCGAGATATGTCATTTTCAACCGTTTATCTCTAGATTTAGTTAGTAACCTTTGGCTAGCTTCTAAGTTGGACCAGCTCCAATGTAACATGCCCGCAACTACCTAACATGAGGCACCTGTTAGTGATCGGTTGTTTCCTACTATTTACTGACCTTTTTTGAAAACTTAAATGTTACTGAACCAATTATATGATAACGTTTTGAAATGTCACCTCGTTTTAGCCTGTTCGGTTATTAGGATTCCGTAAATCTCCGATCCTTATAGGATCACTCATGTGTCTGTCTGTCCGTCTGTCACAGCTTATTTTCTCCGAATCTACTGGACGAAGAATGTTGAAACTTGGTACATTATACATATATAGAGTTTGATGACCAAATCACGGATGTACAACTCGCAGAAGTTAACTTGGCACCTGCGAGGAATGCGCTTCCCCTCCCGGAGTCCCGCCACCGACACCTCTTCGTCGCGTCAGACTTAACTCTAGACTAGTCACGCCTTTCTGTGAAAGGAGCACTCTATGGTTCATAAGTTACGTGCATGACATCACAACTTCTGCGAGTTGTATGTAATTAATCAAATTTTGATTTTGGGAGCCATAAAATGAAAGAGCTCTCATCATAAGAAATACAAATATATTTTTTTGAAAATATTCGAAAATTGAGCGCGTGTCCCCCTTTATCTCCGAAACTATTGAGTCTAAAATAAAAAAAAAAAAAAATATAGGGCCTTTCTTAAAGTTTACAGTAAAACCTAAACGAAAATCCTGTTTAAAAGTTCTGACCGAAAAAATACTACGGAACTCTATGCGCGCGACACGCACCTACTCGCAACTTGGTTGATTATTATTTTTAATCCAGTTTTAGTTGTAAATATTACAATATCTCACACGTACGGAATCCTAATTAGTTTTAAGTAATATAAATATAAGTTTAGAAAGTGTGTTTGTTTGTTTGTCTTTATTTAACGCCAAAACCGAGCAGCGTTGTTTTTTGTGATTTGTTTTGCACAGGCATAGTTGGAGGGTGTGAGAGTAACATAATATATATATTATACTAATTATCTTATAAATATTAAATATATATCTAAGGAAATACTTACACAAATAAAGGCTGTGTACATCAACAGAACTGGCCGCTCGTTAGGTATATCCTCACAAATACCATCGGCTAAAATAGAGAGACTAAGTTTATTCATAAACGTTTATTAGCAACGTTTTTGTTAAAATATGTTTTGTCACTCTCTAACAAACCTGTCTTTACTAATAATAGAAAGAAACAAAACACATTTTAGCTAATATATATAAACTAGACTCTAAAAGTAAGCAGATGTTATTAAATCTTTTTTAAAAATCACGTGAACAAACTGAAAAATTGTAAATTTTTACAAACGGAAATAGCGCTTTTCAAGCTTTACTAATATTGACTGAAGCGTCTAGTAAAAGTCAAGTTTGTACAAAATAAGTAGAATACTGAACAGAATGTGGAATATTCCAGTTTGTATATAGCTTGAGTGGTGCTGTGGTGCTCCTGCTCCGGTACTTTTAGTGGTTACGAGATTCATTTTAGTTTCAGAAAGATATCTTTAGTAGTACGCTCTTTGTCTGAAACCACCACTGAAACTATCTAACTATGCTGATGTCTGCATTTTAAGAAAATGCTACGACATTTTCGTTAAATAAATTCTTGAAGCTTATTCACAGGGCTGTATCTTTTTTTAAAGTCTGTAGCATGATCGCTGAAACTTTTATCAATTTCTAAACCTATTCTTGTCAAAACGATAGATAGATAATTATATAATCACAAACGATTTTTCATTTGTATAGTTCACAGATGGGGTAGGTCTTGATCATATTATGTCCATAAAGTGGCCTCGACGAGACGTATAAACGTATGGAAACCTCCACGATTGAACAGAGTTTAGTTTGAGTTAGGGATGTTTGAAAGTTGGTGGAGTGATAGCTACCCTAAACCATTAGAGGCGATTGAATAACGTAATCAGCTAATGTTCCCGTCTGTTCGCTGTTGGCGAATGTTACATATTTGTACTATTTTAATATTGATATTTAAAGGAGACCATGCGTATATTATGTGTGGGACTACGATGGGTATAATGTGTGTTTAAAACCTGGCCACTTGACGCCAGTTGTTAATATTGAAAAGAACAGGTGGCAAGCTTGTTGCTGCACTCAATGTAACTAGTTTTTTTTTCTTCAAAGGGTTGCCTTACAGCTCCCGAAACCGTGTTACATTTCTTAATCGACAAATTGGCGGCAAACCGCGGTTACCTACTGCACATGCGCGTTAACTGTCAAGTGACTCGCACATGCGCGTGTCGATATTTTCATTGAGTTTAATGTGGCAGTATAATACTTATCCTGTACTCTTTCTGCATTAAAAAAAAACAAAACATTACGATATCGTTTTTGTATGAAAACTTTGGTACCGTAATACCTTACAGTATCGAAGTTTGACATATTACAGACGCGTCTATATAAAACATATTATCATTATGAAGTATAATTCGATTTTGTAATAGATACTTTACGATATAAGAGTAGATAAAAGCTTATGAAAGAGAAAACGGGGGCAAAGTTTAACCACCCATATTTCCTATTCAATAAAACCCAATGAAAAAATAACAGCTATTTCACTTAGATATATTCAATAAGTAACTATATGCTAAATTACAGTGACACAGGTAGATTATTTACAGAAAAAATGGGAATAGTTTATCCCAGAAAAACTATGGATAATATAGGACCCTTAAGGCATGGTTTAATGTGATTAGAGAAGAATGCGAAAAATAGTTTACGTTGGTTTGGACACGCTGATATAATGAAGGATGATAGATTGACTAAATATATTTCTATGGTACAATCTAAGTGATATAGTTTGTAGGTGTAGTTTTATTGATTGGGCGAGCTTGTATGAAAGA